>OZ008370.1:139431183-139975579 GCA_963931995.1 Phaonia tiefii
GGGAGCAGCCGAATAGTTTTGTTGGATGAACCCACTCTACACATGACAGCTGATGGACAAAGTGCTTACTGGCGCATATTGAAGCAGGAAAAGCTGAATCGGATCATTGCAATGACAACCGATTCCGTCGATGAAGCCAATGCAATTGGTGAACGGATTGGTATACTAAATTGTGGATCCTTAATGGCTTGGGGTACTTCATTTCATTTGAGAAGTAATCTAAGTAATGTGATTTATATGGTATGTAAGAATATTCAAATAGTTTCATATACACAATATTGTATTTAATCCATTAAATTGCAGGTCGTTTTTATTTCTCGAATAACTTCTGTAGCATCCATAACACAACGGATGGAAACATTAATACCCAACCTTAAGATTCATAGTATATTTCACGATCGAATCGTATATATTTTGCCTGCAAATAAAAAAAGCGCGTACCAACGAATGTTCATAGATTTAGAAAAGGAATTTACCTTGCTAGGAATTCAGAATATCTACATGACTTCTGGAGATCTGAGTAATGTTTATATGACACTTACCTCCCAAAAGGGTGTGAAAACATCTTTGCTGCATATAAGTGAATCCCTGAAAGTTCTCAATGAAACCACACCAACTCCTAAACATCAACTAAGATCTGCGTTATACTACAAGAAGCTATTGTACCAAGCTCCAAATATTGCACCAGTTGCCATTATGATTTTGGCTCTAATACTAATTCCAATTATATCTGAGATGTTTACAAATTTCGCCCTAAATCCCAGCATTCATGTGGGGGTTCGCACTTCCTTAAATGATAATAATGTCCTTAAGAATTTAGATCAATATAAATATTTCGAGCTAAGCCGTGTGAATGAAATGTATATGAACTCTCAAGCACAATTAACTTTTAGTTTTAATGCGTATAAAGAACGTCTGTTGCATAATTCAGAAATATTCCATACATTTGGAGCAATTGAGAGAAAAAATGATACATCTCAAATAAATCTCTGGATTAATGAGAAGATATTCCATAGTGCTACGATGACCTTGAACTTAGCACACAACATTATATTCAGGTAAGTAGCTGAAATACTGAAAGTGAAAGAAACTCTTATTTATGCTCACACAGTATCTAGATTTTGAAATCTTCGTTTACTCCATAAAGCTCTAAACGCATTGCAATCTAAATCTCGTGTTTAACCCGTTATCAGTCCATGTGACAGTAATGTGACAAATTCTAATATTGGTTCAATTTGTCTATTATGAAGTCTGTTCGCGTACTGGATAATTTGTAGAAATTTGTACAAATTATTACTATTTCATACTTGATAGTGTTCAGGTTTGTTCGAGAACGTGATAATTATCACTATTTTTTGCTGGAAAGTGTTTGATAACTCCCAGCAGCCAGCAACGAGAGAGCCAGAGAGTGAATATTTTGACAGTTCAATGATGGAGAAGTTGATGGTTTGTGCTGGGAAAATTTTTGCCAGCACGAATTAGCAAGCCAAATATAACAGCTGTTTTAAGTAAACAAACAAAATTAGGACGTAGAAAGAATATAAAATATTAAATTTATCATTGGAATTTTAGTTTTTAAGAGAAAATGTGATTTTTGAATGTTTTGTTATAAATCTTTAAGTATTTCTGTTGAAAAAGAAAACAGTTTTGGTGATTTGTAATATTTTGTTCGAATTGCGTTTGTTGGTTCTTCCTATGTTTAAATTGCATATCAGCTGTTTACATACAAAGTTCTTATTTCTTGCAAGTTTTTACTGGATGTCGTTCGCGTACTTTTTGTGATATTTTTTACTCAGAGAGCAAAATCATTCTTACTATTAGTTACTTAATAATTTTTACTGGAAAAGTACTCGAACACAGCTATGATGGTTAAATTATGGCAAATTGGTTAGTGTAACATATTTGACACGAACGGCGAATTATACTCGTATAAAGCTTATGCGCTAGAGCGAAACAACCTATTGTTTACTTTTTTCGTGCTGTGTATAAATTTGCTGGTGACAAAAGGTTTAAATATCGCAATAAACGGAGTTTTTTGTAAATACAGTGCAGAAGCATATAACTAATTAATTCTTACCGAGTAAGTGATAAATAACTTTTGTGTGGTTATTTTCCGTTTGTCACATTTTCCGTATGTCACATTGTCTTATAGCACCAAAATTTTATCATGATCAATATACAGTACGTCGACGAATTTGAGTAATGGTGAAATATTACAAATGCGTGACGAGAGTAAATATCCAGATTTTGATGTAGACTTGGACGAAATTGAAGTTGCTGGAGATTTGGACCAAGCTGTCTATGATGATATTGACGTACTTATTGAAGATTCAATGGGAAATGAATATACGGAACCGACAGATATTCCATCATGCAACATTCCCCTAAACGCAGCATGGAGTAAACAAGCTAAAAACCGTTACTTTAATTTGTTTGGAAAAAGAAAAATATAGTTTTGGAGGAGCATGAATTGCGTGTTACGGGCAATATATCATTGCCTGATGTCATAAGTGAATTTGATACACCAATACAATATTTTCCTTGGCATAAATACACTTTAGTTTTTATTCTCTGATCTACACCAAAATTTCACCATTCAGTAAAGCTTCTACGCTGAGTCCAAAAAATGTTTTCTTTTTCCCCGCTCTATCCAACTTCTTGAGATATAGGTCTTTAAAGCTTGAGTATATAATCGCTCATATCTCAGGTATTCATAATCCGATCTGGTTGAAATTGTTGTCGCTACAAAGGTCTTAGAAAACTCTATGAGACCCTATATGTATAAAGATATTTTTTTTGTTAACCCATTGGGGGCCACTAAAAAAAGCATTTTTTAAAATCACTTTTTTGAAACTTATTTTTCCCCCAAAAAATGCTCCATATATTTATTCTTTCGATAGACTCCGATAATAGGTATGACTTTCACCTTTCTTTTAAGGTATACTACTCGCCTCTAATCCGTTAAAGACCGGAGATATTCAAAGTTTCGATAAACGTTTGGCGCTTTTTTCACTCTAAAAAATAAAAAATTCTTTCAAAAAAATTGCGCGATAATTTTTTGCCTGCGGGGCTTTCTGTTTTCTAAAAAAAAATAATTAAAAAAAAATACCACAAAATACTATGTCGAAGCCGCGAAGCCAGTGTTGGAGCCACCTCAGAGGAGAAAACCCCTAAGCTCGGGCGAAGGCCTGCTACGCAGAAAGCTTTATAGCACAAAAATACTATGCCGAAGCCGGTGTTGGACTCACCCCAGAGGAGAAAACCCCTAAGCCCGATCGAAGGCCGGCCACGCAGAAAGCTTTATAACACAAAAATACTATGCCGAAGCCGCGAAGCCGGTGTTAAATTAAATACATTTTTTCGATAATTGGTTCTGAAAAACTTGTAAAAAACAAAGGTTGATTTGAGATGTGGGTTAATTTTTTATTTATTTATTTTTTAAATTGAATATATTGAAGGCTTTCAGATGAGTGTGATATCTTAAAGGTTGAAAACTTGCCTATTATCTAGTATCTAGTAAATCAATAATTATACTAGGGAATTTTTTTAAAAAAAACATACATGTTTATCAAAAAAGTGTGGTTAAAAATCGGTTTTTTATTGGTCCCCAATGGGTTACTAAACCAAATATCCGTTTGAGTTTATATTATTCGATCTTACCTAAATACTTGTGGAGAAGGGAGCTGATGATATGCCTTGGTGGGCATTGAAATAGCTATGTATATTCCCAACCATCCACCAAAATAATCAATTTCACATTTTTCTTTTTTAATATTTCTATTAAAATTTACTTTTTCATAGAAAAAGTACTTTTTAATAGATATTGATCTTGAACTGAATAATTATTAAAAACATAACAATTGAAAGATCGAATAATATAAACTAAAACGGATATAATTTGAAGACGGTACAAACAACAACACATATGCAATGGCTTACGATGAAAGCATGCATAGGAATGAAATGTTGTGAACATTGATGGTTATGGTAAAGTATTGTTGTGGATATTTTCACACAAGTAGGAGTTTAGGCAATTCTCCCTTAGTTGAGATTTGTTTATCCCTATAATGTGTGATGATATACCTAAATACTTGTGGAGAAGGGAGCTGATGATATGGACAAATTACACCAGCGTATTCCTTGGCTCATTTCATGAAAATATGTCCATCTACGACCATCCCCGAAAATGCAATGGGCGAAATGGCAGCGGTTTGATTATTTTCTGATTGGTGGTCGGAGAGTACTGGGTAAAATTTCTAACTTCTGAACCAGTGGTTGGATTGTTGGAAAGGCCTTTAAGATACCTTTCAGAATCATTAAAAAAATTAAAAAAAGTGAAATCGACGAGATACAGAGCTTTAAAAACAAAAATTTTGAAAAAAGACATAAGAAGGTGCACATAACCTCAATTTTCTCATCCAGATGGCAGATAACTTCTATTTTTTTCCTTTAAAAAATAGCCCTACGTCTTACCTTTCCCAAATTACCTAAACGAAGCCCAGAGGTCTTACCGTTCCAAATTTTTGACTATTTCACTGAAATGGAATTTTTTTTTCGCATAGATGCCAACGAAAATAGTTAGTGGATCCCGATTTTGTAAACACACACCCACACAATAACATTTATCAACAAATGTTGTGCATATCAATTGATTATTAATTCAGATTTGGTTGCAAGAACTGAAATATTTACTTGAAGCTACAGCAATAAGAATAAATGTGATCTCTCAATCGAGTTTTAGTCATAGAGTAATGACGTATGGAGTAGCCAACTCTCTCAGTAAATTGATGACATTTGGTGTGTTGCAGATGGGTGGTTAGATACTGGAAAGTTTTGCTTTAATAACACCAGATACAGGGAATGGCTTAAACCAACCAACAATAAATCAGCAGCGGCATTTCGTTTTGTGCGTTAAAATTTTTATGGAAATACAATACACCACAAATATATACTAACAATAAAATGTAAGAAAAAAAAGTCAAAAATATGTTTACATTTCACGGGTTTTCATCAAAAATGACATGAAAAATTTAATTCAAAAATTTTTGTAATTCCACGTGGTGTAATAACGCGTTTATAAGCACTCTTTTATCATGATAATGTCCTGATTATCCATTGCTTTGACATCCATTGCTGATCTAATAGAGATGTATCACAATATATGAACTTGTACATTCAATATTCAAAATTAAGGGGTACGTGGATTAACCCTAAAAAATCCAAAAATAACGGGTTTATGTGGCTAAACTGCAATTGTTCCGCAAAAAACTTTTATATAATCAATGGAGTAAGATATACATCTAGCAATTTATTTGGTCATCTGAAGTTTCATTCCACACTCTTCGTCGTGGGTAAACGTCAATGAGACAAGTCGACGCAAATTTACTTACACCGGGTGCGGTTACAAGGACTGGTGACTTCACTTTTTCATGTCGTTTTGGTGGAAATTTGTGAAATTAAGACGTATTTTGCACGTTTTTGTTGACTTTGATTGTTGCTAGACATATTTGTATTTAACACACAAGCGTGAAATGCCGTTGTTGTTGCCTTGCTGGACATTTTCTAGTAATGCCACTACCTGTAATTGTTGAACCCATGCATTCCACCACAGAGCAATACTAAAGAACCTCCATTACTCTCTACCATGCCTCTTCATGACGACGAGGTAGTAGGCCATTTCGTCGTGTTCGAGTTGCTTTGGAATTTATTCTTTGGTTGTCATAATACGGACAGAAATAAAAGGGAATGCGTATTTTCGTTCGATGCAAACATAATTATCTGTCATTAGTATCAATCAAACACTTTTAAACTTAGTTTGCTGCATGGCCTATAATATGTATGTCTTCTTTGGCCTCTCATTCTACATCATTTCACTGGTGGCTTTTCCATAGACTAATTACTATACTGGACTCAACATTTCTCTCAGCAAATTTATGACATTTGGCCTGGTGTGATATGAATGTTGGATGTCGAAAAGAATTGCTTCAATGATACCAGATAGAGGTAATGGTTCAAAACAACGAACAAAATAAAAACAACGGCATTTCGTTTCGTGTTTTAAAATTATTGTGTTAAATACAACACAAATGTATGCTAACAATAACAGTCAATAAAAAATGTGTAAAATACGTATAAATATCACAGTTTTGCACCAAAACGACATGAATGCCACTTTTCGTCAAACATCTCTCTATCACACCGACCGCATCACGAAGAGTGTGAAAGGAAACGTCAGATGAGCAAAATATTCTCTCTAGTAGGATTGACTCTATGGCCATTTCGATCAGCTGTGCCATAGAAACCCCCTGACTTCACTATCCAACATTTACAAGCAACCTAACCTATGAAGTACTGAGAGAATAAACTTCGCTACAATGTTTTACTCTATGACTTTACTACAGTAACTTAAAAATTCCGAGTTTTACCCAGTGCAGATGAATGAAAACATTTTTTGCAAATGCATAGAAATTGTTTCCAAACTACCCAAAATAACGACGATAATGATGATTTTGATTGTTCTTCCAATACATCGTTTGAAGTGTATGTCAAAGAGGCATCCTAAAACATTTATGAAAACTAAACTTTAAATAAATTGAATTGAAGAGATTAATTAGAATGTGAATCTTTTATATAATGCAGTTTTAATTATAGAACCAACTTTAGTAGAAAGTGAAATATAATTTTCTGTAGCAGATAACTATAATTTGAAACGAACCACTAAATGCGCTTTGTGTACTACGAGTATAACATTTTCATAAGGAGCTTGAGATAAAAAATAATTTTTAAAAAACTAAGTATTAATTTAATCTAATTACGTATATAATTATACCATTTTAGATAAACCATTTTGCAAAAATACATTGTCATTCTTAGTTTATTTCTCTTCCGGTATTCACGTGAAATCCAACAATGAATCACGTTTACCAGGAGCGACAAAATTCCCGGGAATAGAAAAAACTTTGTACCTTTGGATCAAACGGTTTCAGGACACCCATTCTAATGCTTCGCATACATCTTTGGAACTTGAAATTTTTGATATTCATAAGTGTCCTGTACTTTATATAACATTCTACTATTATATTTGATTGTCATAAAATTAAGTTATAATACGAGTACTATGTTGTCGCCAGCAACAAGACGGTTCGCTAATTAATTGGAGAAAACTGTTAGACTAACAACTGATATACTTATACTATATTTCCAACACCCCATTTGATATTCAAATCCTACTTCAAACCTAACAAATTGTTCGATCAATATCTTCTTTCCAGTGGTCTATATCCCAATAGTATGAATATGATGGTAAACATAAACAATGAACCCATTTGGCTGCCTATCGAACACAAAATATCCCTAAATCAAATGATCAATTTACAACTTCCACTAACACTAGGAATTATAATGCCCCTGACGATATCTACATTTGTTGTGGCGCTAATCGATGAACGTCATAATCATATCGACATCTTACAAAGAATAGCTGGAGCCACCACTGCGTCCTTGTGGTTAACCAATTTCGTGTGGGACTATATAGTCTACTGGATCTTGACTATGTTGTATTTCCTAGTGATGTGTATCTATACGATTGACGGATTTATGGCAGGATCCAAATTGGGTAAGTTGGAGATTCGGGGATGAGAAAACATTTACTGACAACTAAAAATTCATAAATAGTAATTCTTATGTTGCTGGGCTTCTATGGCATTCCGTCATTGGTATTGGTTTATCTGACCTTCCTGCTTGTTGGTCATCATAGATTAAATGGATTTTTAAAAGTGTTTCTATTACAGATGACTTTAGGTGAGTATAGCTGTCGATACTTATGTAAATTATGTTAAACTTGTTTATTTTGGTAATTTTAGGTTTGGCTGCATTTCTTGTTTATCGGCAGGCGGCAGATGAAGAACCAGTTTGGTTCTACCTATTGATGTTTTCACCTACATTTGCCTTGTTAGTGGGCATGGCCACTGTAAGTTCTGAGAACGATGTACGCGCTTCGTGTCGAGATCACTGCAGCAGAATAAGTGGCTGCAATGAGGGCAATGGTTGCTCCTTGGTGCCACAGTGTTGTAGTAAGTTGTTTTTAGATAATATTACAAACGGGAAACGTTTTGAAAATTAAAAAAATTATGAAATACTTATTTACCATTTTTACCTTTTACAATCCATAACATATACTACTTTTGTACGAAAGGTTATTTCGTGCTATCATATCGCGACATATTATTGACATAAAGTACGTGCAACTAACACGTACTTGTTTGACAAATGGCGATACGATATCACAATATAATCTTTCGTATAACCATAATAATGGGTGCGATTCCCTGAACTTTTGTCTCCAGTTAATTGCAATAACCGTTCTTGGTCGTACCAAAGACGATCCAGAAGTATGTGCGGAATTTGGCAACCCTCGTAAAAGAGAACCAAAAATTGGTCACAATTCACTCAAACGTATTTATCTCTCGCGTCATATCTTGATTATTTCATACTTTTAGCATAGTTTATGTAATTTTACTTTAACATGGTTGGAATTTGTATAGTTATATACAATAACAATATCAAAAAGCTGCTCGTGTATTGAAATATTCAACGAAGCGAGTAAGAGAGAGAGAGAGAGCAGGAATGATTAACGCTTCACTCGTTTTGTTTGTTGACATTTCAGTGAAGAAAAGTTTTGACTGTCTACTTTAGTACATCGTTTTTGGTCGTACTACAAAGACGATCTAGAATTAGACGACAGGAGATGTGCGCAATTAGGCAACCCTGGTGAAAGAGAACCAAAAAGTGCTAGAAATTCACTCAAAGGCATTTCTCTCACGCGTCATATCTTGATTATTTCATACTTTTTGCATTGTTTATGTAATTTTACTTCAACATGGTTGGAATTTGTATAGTTATATACAATAACACTATCAAAAAGCTGTTCGAGTATTGAAATATTCAATGAAGAGAGTAAGAGAGAGAGAACAAAGAATGACTAGGGTTTCGTTCGTTGTGTTTGTTGGCATTTGAGTGAAGAGAGATTTTGACTGTCTACTTATACATCGTTTTTGCATACTTTTCAACATACTTACTCCACATTTAGATTATGCTTGTCAGGCTGCAATTATCACGATATTCTCTTTGAAAAAGCCTACGTAAATCATGATTACATTACATTCTACATTACTGCACCCTAATCAGTTGATTTTGATTTATGTTTGATCTGACTTTAAATACGGAAAGAGTTTTTCAGTGCTTTGTCAAATAATCTTACTACCATATGGCAACAGTGGCAAATGCTACGAAAAATAATCGGTATGTCTGGGTTTACACATGCAACTTTAAGTTTGCAACTTTGAAAAACTCTGCTGCAGCTCTTTACTGAGAAGGTAAACTCGGTAGACAGCTGATTTCAATTTTTTCTCGTAGTTCAGTTGGCCGCTTCTGTCAGATTCAAAGGTTTTGTTTCTGTTTACATTTACTTGTTGGTATACGTATGTGTTGACTTTGACATGAGTAGAGCCTAAACAAAAACAAAATGCCTGTTGTTCTTGCCCACAATTGTTGTTGTATCTACTGCGACTACTTGGTATTTTTACTATACTCTTTACGATTCTCTTTTGAAGTTGCAATATGTGTTTACACGTGCAACTTGTCCGCGTTTGAAATTGTGAAAATCATGTGTTCAATGTTGTAACTTCTGACATTTGTACATCATTTTTCTGTATACAGACTAAAAGTGTTGTGTGTGTGTGCTGCACACACACAACAAATTTGGTGATGTTTTCTTTGGACCATTTTGTTGACATTTTTATTAATTTATCAGATCACTTTTAGGTTTTTAATTTAGTGTTTGGTTTTTTTAGCTAATTAGTTCAAATTGTTAATTTAATTCAAATAAAAACAAAAGTTTTGTTTATCTCACTCGCTGTTTTTTTCCCGCAACTACAGATGCAAAAAACCGCGAAACGCCGATGGTAAATAATGAGATAAAAAAACTTTTGTTTTCATTTGCATTAAACACTTTTTTATTTCTTTAGACGGAGTTACACTTTTTTTAACAAATTACTTCGGCTTCGCTACACTTTATTACAAATCACTATTTTATTTTATTTATTTATTCACACCGCGGCGTTGTTTCAACCATAAAAAGAAACAACTTTTAAAGAAAAACGTCAAATTATTCTACAGTCATCTTCACTGCGAAAGAAAACAAAACCGAGTTGCAAAGCACTTGCTACTTTTTTCCCCCTCCGTTCTTCTCACCTCTCTCTCCTAAAAACTCAAGAACGTCGGCAGAGTTTTTCAAAGTTGCAGACCTAAAGATGCATGTGTAAACACAGACTATTCATACATTTCTAGGGTACTCGTTACGATGCATCAAACTGACGCCAGTTGCAAAACAAAAGTGAAGTGATAAAATCACCGAGTAATACTTTAAGAGTGTGCACTAGTTGATTTTTGTACTAACGAGCTCCGAGACCTACGAGGAAAACATATAGAGAATGAGAGCAATCTTTAATTTTAACAATTTTCGTGTTAATTGGGATCTACACTAATAACTTTACTCTAACACTTCATTACATTTTGATTTTTTTCACTGAATATCCCTTTATTTAATCGATTAAGTTGGCAAAATTTACTCCCAGTTGATGTGTTTTGTACTTCTGGCTTGACACTCGGCGGCAAAGTTTGAAAATCACACCCCGCAACCCAGTCCCTATCAACGAGTCTTCTTTGATAGCACATTCTCTATTTGTTCTCCAAGTACTAACTGGATCAGCTGTCTCATCGGTACCCCTTGGATAAAATACAAAATATTTAATGAAATTGGAGAATTTTTGAGCAGAAATAAAGTTCCAACTGCACTTAGAGTTAAATGATACGTTTTTATTGTTATTTCAACTAGAATGATGATTATAATTCTTCACATTAACAATTAAAGAAGCTTTGTGTTTGTTCTTCTTGTTGTTTTCTGTCAAAATTATATGGTCACTTGATCAAAGTTTAAATGCCCAACTTTGACTGTTTAAACAGCAATTAACTATTAACCTAAAAAGTGAATTCAGAGAAATCATATTTTCGTTGGGTGCAAACAACATTAAAATAATTCAGCTGTCATTAGTATCATTCGAACACTATTAAAACTTAGTTTGCTGCATGGTCTATAATCTCTATGTCTTCTTTGGTCTCTCATTCCACATCATTTCCCTAGTAGGTTTTCGATCAGCTGTGCCATAGAAACCCCCTGAGTCAACACAATCGCTCTATTTCTCTCTGGATATCAAATCGAGATAGATCTCGGACCTGCTTGCAAAGATCGCACGCACGTTCACACCCTGATCACTCGACCCGAACCGTAAATCGTAAGTTACGAGATGTGAAACCAGTATAGAAATTTCTGTCAGGTGAACCGACTTAAACATACCCTCATCCATTCGGTCCGAATTCCATTTTAAATATTCGTCCTTCCATCACACGAATGGGTGTGACAAATGCGCTCGTAATCAATACTAGAGTGATATCGGGCAAAATTTTATCAACACTCTTAAATAGTTTTGAGGATTTATGTTTGTATGAGAGGCACAAAATATTGCCGAGAACCAAATGTCATTAAGATCGTTTGTGGTTTATGGGAGATATCGTGTCGGCCAAACTGGAAGTCGCGTATCTTTTGTATGAAAGGTAGAAAAATGGGTGTGGCATAGTAGTCACTTACAGATTACAAAGTATGTAGCTTTTAACAAAACATCGCCTAGCCAAATTCCAATAAGATCGGTTGTGGTTTACGGGAGTTATCGTGTCGATCAACTGGACATCCGCCAAACTTTTGTAGGAGATGTATCAGAATGGGAGTGCAAAACCCAATCATTTTCCATAAAAGAGTAGCATTTGAATAAATATTGCATAATACCAAATTTCATAAAGATGGGTTCTCTTTCGCAGGAGTTCTAATGTCGAAGAACCAGCCGGTCACACATTTTATGAATGGGAGGTACTAAAATGGATGTGGCAAAATCACCCTTATTTTAGTCGGAAGTGTTTTACGTGTTTTGCGACTTTTCGTACTACCAATCTGGACGACCAACCAGTTTTTATATGGGCGGTACCCGAATGGGCATGGCAAACTCGTAAATTGTTCCAGTTAAGAATACATTTGCAAATTATTTATCAAGGACTGAGTTGAAGGAATCACTCATACCAGGGGGATTCTATGGCACAGCTGATCGAAAAGGTACTAGGCCGATGATAGAGAATGAGAGAGCAAAGAAGACAGGAACTAATTTTAAATAGTGTTTATTGATGCTAATGACAGCTAAATTATGTTTTATATTGTTTGCATTGAACGAAAATACGAATTCCCTTCGATTTCTGTCCGTTTTATGTCCAACGAAAGTGTACAATTGGTAAAATACCGCAGCAAATAAAACTCTATGAAATGGCCTACTACCTCGTCGTCATGAAGAGGCTGCGAAGAAAATTTGTGGAAAATTGGAAACATTTTTGGAAAATTGGACAATGTGCAGAAGTGGCGCTTCGACGTGACAGTTAAAATTTTGAGAAAAATTGTATTTTAAACAATCAACTTAAAGAAAGTCAATAATTTTTCTTCGAATTTTTATGAAACAATGTAAAATTGTCATTTATCTTTTGACATTTTGAAGTGAATCCAACAACGTGAGCATGTGGCGTCTCGAGGTCAATCCTAAAATTTAAAAATTCCTGATATGTTGGTCGTCGGTGGTGCAATGGCTAGTTTGCGCGGCTCTTGTACATGAGATCCTGGTTTCGATCCCTGCTCTGACCACTTTAAATTTCTTTCGGCAGCGGTCATCTCGCATAGTGAAGGCGACACTATCGAGTATTTAGCAATGAAAAAGCTTTTCAAAATACCGTTCGGAACGGGTGTGAAACTGTAGGTCCGGTTAACCATACCTTCTTTTTTTTTAAAAATTACTATTTTCGAAGAACCGATTTCACCGGTTATTTCAAGTAGATTAACCGGTTATTTCGGTTTTTACACAACTGATATATATGTAGAATTACAAAACTTAAGCCTTTTTCAAAGCTCACTATGGTTTGCTGACCCCATCAGACATAGAGAAAAGACTTTGTCAACGAATTATATCGCCGGTAATTTTCAAAATAAGTTGTCCAAGACAAAAGAAGTTATATCTGCCAATTCCGATTTAGAGTCGAAACAGAACCAGACACGCTTCAGACGGCAACGGAAAAAATCTCTAGCGTCTAAACGAAACGAGAGAGAGAGCGTCTGGCGACTTCGGTTGATTTTTTTTCTCTCTGCGTTGTATAGATTTTCGGCTCTTTTCTGGAATTTTTTTGAAAGTTTGGAAAAATGATATTATAGTTGTATAGGAATTAAAGTGTTTTTACTGCTTTTAAAAATGTATTCACTTTTATGGTATTGTGTTTAACAATAAATTATTTTTAACCCTTTACTTTTCTTTTGCATTCACAAGTATGGTTTATATGTGTTGGTTTCTCTTATGATTTTCATGAACATGTGGCAACATAGAGAAATCTCAGACTAGAGAGAATATTTGGCTCATCTGACGTTTCCTTTCACACTCTACGTGATGCGGTCGGTGTGATAGAGAGATGTTTGACGAAAAGTGATAAGGGAATTACAATAACTTCTTGCTTTAATTTTTCATGCCATTTTGGTGGAAAACTGTGAAATTTAAATGTGTTTTAAACTTTTTTATTGACTGTTATTGTTAGCATACATTTGTGTTGTATTTAACACAATAATTTTAACACACAAAACGAAATGCCGTTGTTGTTATTTTGTTCGTTGTTGTGAACCATTGCCTCTATCTGGTATTAGCAAAGCAATTCTTTTCAACATCAAACGTAAATATCACACCAGGCCTAATGTCATAAATATGGTGGGAGAACTAGTAGATCTACTATGAGTATTAATCCATGGTAAAATGAGTAAGGTAAACTCGTTAGAACAGCTGATTTCAACATATTTCTTGAGGTGTTCCTCTTATGTCAAATTCACTTGCATTTTGTTTGTGTACTTTTTTGTTTACTTTTACAGTAGATACACACATGAAGAAAATTTGACAGATTATGGACACCAAACAAAAACAAAATGCCTGTGTTTGTTGTAACAATTCCTAGTGCGTTTACCTTACTTATTTTACCATGTATTAATCTATGGTGTATAAATACAATCTTTTGGCGCCATCTTTGGAACTTAGAAGTTGGCTCTTAAATTTCCAGAAATTTTAAATTTGTTGTTGCTTTTTTCTTATGTCAAATTCACATGTAAAGGGTGTTTTTTACACTATGGTTTCACAGCGGAGAATGTCAAACTGTGTTGACATTTCCATTCAGTAGGGTTTGGCAAGTCATTATGAATCGCTTAACGCTGCTACAACGCTTCCAAATTGTGGAAATTTACTTTGAAAAACTAAATCTGTTCGCAAAGTTCATAGAGCACTTCGTCCATTTTGCGGTCAACGGTTTCCGGTTAAGTGGCTACGCCAATAAGCTAAATTACCATTTTTGGAGCAAAGGCAATACTCAAGCCGTTAACAAATCACCATTTACATCCATTAAAATTTATTGTTTGGTGCGGTTTACACGCTTGCGGCGTAATCGGTCCTTATGTCTTTCGAAATGAGCAAGGAGCTGCCGTTACGGTAAATGGCGAGCGCCGACTGCATTTTTGTTTCAAAAAATGAATCAGCTAAACATCAGCAACATATACGGTTCAAACAAGACGCGCAACTTGCCATACAGCGCACTTAACAATCGTTTTATTGCAAAATCAATTTGGATGACAACTCTATTTCCAGAAGTGGTAATGTTCACTGGTCCCCTCGTTCGTGGGATTTAACGTCTCTGGATTACTTTCTATGGGGCTATGTTAAGGCAAGCAACTCTTTAAGCATTTGAAGCCAATATTCATGCCTCCATATTGACGCCATACGGTCAGATTTATTGGAAATAGTAGTAACAACAATTGATCGATTGTACCATGTAACTCGCAGGCGCGAGGGAGATACGCTGGAAATCATATTTAAAAAATAAATGTCATGAAATTATATACCAGATTATAATACAAAAAATTTTATTCCAACAATATCTCTGTCTTGTATTATCATTTTAAGTTCTCATGCAGCTGAAAAAACATCCGTTTCTACTTATATTTTCCATAGAGTAAATATACCTAGATTAACTACTATTTCTCTCAGCAAATTTACGAAATTATAGCTTGGTTGTAAATGGACGTTGTATGTTAAGAAGTTTTTCTTTAATAATAGCAGATAGAGGCATTAGTTGAAAACACCCAACAAGAAAACAACAACGTCATTTCGTTTTGTGTGTTAAAATTTTTGTCTTAAATACAACACAAGTGTATACTAAAAATAAAAGATAACAGAAAATGTCAAAAATACGTTAAAATTTCACAGTTCTCCGCCTAACCGAAATGACGAATTTAACTCAACAGTTTGGGTAACTCCACCTGGTGTAAGATTGTATAGAGATGAAAATTTACTCATGGAGTGGAATGCCAATAAAGAAAACGAATGAAGTGTGTCATTTCTCTGCTCACTCTCTTACTCTCTTCGTTGAATATTTCAATACACGAGCAGTTTTCTGAAGATGTAATTGTATATAACTATAGAAATTTCAATCATATTTAAATAAAATTACATAAAGTATGTAAAAAGTATGACATAATCAAGTTATGACGCGGGAAAGAAATGCGTTTGAGTGAATTGCGTCGACTTTTTTGGTTCTCTTCGACGAGGGTTGCCAAATTGCGGTGGTTTTTTCTTCTCTACTTGTACATGTAAGTCAATTTACGTTCAATATCTCTCTATCGCACTGACTCGCCACGAAGATTGTGAAATGAAACGTCAGATGAGGCGGCCGTTACTTCTAGGTATATTTACTCTTGTATTATCGCTGTACTTGTTTTTGCACTCGGCCGAGAGAGTTGTGCAGGTGAGTGAAAGCGAGTGGGTGTTCACACGCATTTTCTCACGTGGCGAGACAGTTAAGTTTAACAACAATAATTTTTTGAAATGAATCGCGGTAAACAAGATTTTAAACGGGTTTTTTAAGCAACTCGTACCGCTAATAATAGAGGAATTATTGGATTTATTAAACGACGAAAATAAGAGGAATTGGACACGACCATGGATGTTACAACGGTCCGCCATCGTTGCAACAAATACACTTTTTAGATGACTGGAAACAGAAGATCCAGCAGAATTCAGGGCTCTTTTGAGTATAAACGTAGAAAGTTTTAACACGTTGTTGTATAACATCGCTCCACATTTGCAAAGAGCAGATACAGTCATGAGAGAAGCAATACATGCGCGGGTTAAACTGCAAATAGCTTTGACTTATTTGGCAACCGGAATGGGCTTTCGATATTTGCAAGCAATGTATCGAAGTTCTCGATCTGCGATTTCATAAATTATACCTAAAGTGATGGATGCTCTTATAGCTTATTTGGAACCATTTACGAAGGTAAAATATCTACTAAAATACGAGTTTCCCCGATGTAAAGTAGATATGAGTCGTTTAAAGCAGATATATGTATATTAATTGTTTAATAAAAAGTCAAACTTAACTTCAATAAGATTTATTATACATATGTATATATATGTAAATAGTACTAGGCCGAGTAACTACTCGCCGGTTGACTACTCGCCTCAGTGTTTAGACGAAACGAGCACTCAGGCGAGTTACTGTCTCACCACTCTACTCGTTACGTGTGATCTAGGCATTAATTTGACAGAAAAGAATTGCGAAACCAAAATAATACTGCGTCTATCTTACTTATTCTACCATGCTTTTTCCATTCACGATAAATAAAAGACAGTTTATAACAATATAGGCATTCTTTAATTTTGAATCGATTGGACCTGTTTCAGTTGAATCATTCCTCCAATGGTCATTTCCGGGTATTCTACCATCAATTTGTTTTATGGCACTATCCACTGTCGCACTGACTGCCATATTTGTTGGATTAATAATCTACCGCAATCGGAAGATGTACTCCACCACCGCGAGGTATTTGAAACTAAACTTGTTTTTTTAAAATTTTACTTAATATCTTAATATTCTTGCAGGATAAAGCAAATGTCTTCTGTGTGTTATCCATATGATGACGAATGCGTTGTTGATGAAAAAGTTCGCATATCCAACATGAATGTCAGAACTTGTAAAGGATATGCGGTCCTGGTGGATCAATTGGAATACGAAATTCCCAAGAGGGAAATACATGTTAGGGCTATATCATTCGCCCTGGAGAAGTATTATTAGCATAAAAAAAGTTCAAGGGAGAATACAATTAAATTTTCAAAACTTTATAGCTCCAAATGCATGGGAATTTATGGTCCGCATTCAAGTGGCAAAAGCCGTCTAATCGAACAGTTAATTGGTACCAAACCAATACGATTTGGGGAGGTCTATATATGCGGCAATGAGTGTAAGACAAAAATCCGTGAGGCAATAAGAAATCTTGGATATTGTCCACAGAACAATGGATTTATTGAGGGTGCGACACCTCGTCAGCTCCTGACTGTATTCTTCATGATTAATGGGTTTCCCGAATCCAAGTGTTATAACCAGTTGCGAAACATTTCCTTGATGCTTAACTTGCGTCTTTACATGAATACACGTATCAGTGAATTACCGGTCAATATAAGACGTCGTGTTAATATTGCCGTAGCTCTGATTGCCCAAAACAAAGTTCTGATATTTGATGAACCCACTAGAGGTATGTCGTCATCGGAAAAATTCTTAATATGGAGTGTCATGAGACAAGCTCGAGACCAGGGCAATGCCATAATTTTCACTTCACAAGACTCCATGGAATTAGAGGAACTGGCCGATTTCATTATTATGGTGGACCAGGGTGAAATGTTGGCCATTGAGAGTCCTCAATGTATAAGGAAAATCTATACATTGGGTTTGTATTTAGAGATCAAATTGTATTCAGACGGTGAGACATTGGAAGAAATGGAAAACAAGTGAGTAGTCGAAATAGAAAAAATATATAAAATTTTTTTCAAGATGTTAAGGGCACGGAAACGATTTCTGAAAAAAGTGCAACTGTTTTCAAAGGTATCGACGGGATATGATAGAGTGTCCAAAACCGGGGAAACCGGTCTTTTTGCTATTAGCCGTGTGCCGGTTTGTTTAAAAAACGTAATTTTCGAACAAACCGGGAACCGGTTATTTGACGTCGGGTAACCGGTTAATCGGATTTTACTTAATTTGTGTTAATATTAGTGATGCACAGAATTGAGGAACCGGTTCTGCAGACCGGACCGGTGCTTGTAAGAACAGAATTACTGTTCCGAAAGAACCAAAAACAGTTCTTAAAAAACCGAAAAAGATTCTTAAGGGACCGAAAAACGTGTTCAAAAGAACCAAAAATGGTTCCAGAAATGCAGATGGAAATGGACTGAGAAACGGGTTGAAAAAAAAAACGGTAAAACGGTTCCAGAATAACAGGACTCGGTTCCAAAGGAACCAAAAGTGTTAAACTTTGGATGAGAGAATGAAAATATGTATTTTTTGTTTATCAAACTTTATATATGGGACAGGAATTTGCTGAGATCCGGAACCGGTCCATATACCCGGTTCTTCTCGGAACCGGACGCGATACAACCGGTTCTTCAAATACGCGGAACCGCACATCACTAGTTAATAATCTTAAAAAATTAATAATAAATGATATGATTTTCGAATTTTAGTGAAAGTTTGGAATTAAAAAACCTGATTTTCATTTTGAAATATGATCTAAATGACATATCTAAACAAGTTTTTCTCAAAATGATTTTATGATTTGAATTAGAATTAATTAAGCTTTTCAAACATTTTTTTTTTATCAAATTTCAATATTAAAATAATTTTATAACTAAAGGTTTTAAACTTAATAAGATTTTCATTTCATACACAATATGAAATTTCATAAATTTGAATACGATTTTCGATTTTAAATCAGTTTAATGTGAATTTGAATAAAACTTTTAAATTTTATATTAACACACATTCTAAATTGGAATATGATATATATGTTGATGATTTATTCGACCTTTCGTATTATATAAGTATGGGGTTATCCATTTTGAGGTTTCAAAAGTAAACGTAAATAAAAGACGTATAAAATATTTTTTTCATGATATTTATTTTTTATTATAAAGTTTGAAAGTTGACATTATGTGTGAAACACTACATCATTTAAATGACCACCAGGCGAAGTGTTGCAAGCATTGATTATTTTGAGGTAATTTTCGACCACTTTTTGACACATATTGGGCGGTATCTCAGCCATAACGTGACGAATGTTGGTGCTTAAGTGCTCAAGAGTTAAAGGTTTATATGCATAAACACGGTCTTTAGCGTAGCCCCACAAAAAAAAGCCCAATGGCGTCAAATCGCATGATCTTGGTGGCCAGTTGATGTCGCCACGACGAGAAATTACGCGGCCAGGAAATGTCTCTTGCAATAAAGCCATATTCGCTCGAGTTGTGTGGCATGTGGTCTTGTTAAAACCACATATTCTCCAAGTCGTATTCTTCAATAGCAGGCAAAAAAAGTCGGTTATCATATGACCATAACGCTCCGAATTGACGGTGACGGTGTCGTTTTCGAAGAAGTAAGGTCCAATCACACCTTCGGACCAAAGAGCGCACCAAACAGTGACTTTTTCTGGATGTAATGGCCTCTCTTCAATTACTTGAGGATTCGCAGAACCCCAAATACGACAATTTTGTTTATTAACATACCCACCGAGTGAGAAATGTGCTTCATCGCTGAAGAAAATTTTATTCGAAAAATCGCCGTCCACCGCCTGTTGTTCAAGCACCCATTCCACGTATCTACGACGTTGTGAATGGTCAGCTGGCTTCAGTTGTTGTGTGAGCTGGACTTTATATGGATGTAGGTGTAGATCCAAATGCAAAATACGCCATAATGTGCCGTAAGACAGTCCTAATTCCTGAGAACGACGAGGAATCGACACATTCGGGTTTTCGGCAACACTTTCACTTACAGCAGCGATATTTTCAACGGAACGAGCGAATCGATGATGCACAGGCCTTACAATATCTGCAACCGCTCCAGTCTCTTCAAATTTCTTCACAATTTTGCCAATTGCTTGCGTAGCTGGACGATTATGTAAACCATAATCTCCTCTTAAAACACGATATGTGGCTGTACCAGAATCACCATTTTTGTAGTAGGTTTTTATAATTTTTATGCGTTGTGTGATAGTTAAGCGATCCATTTTCGTCAATGTCAGACTTTCAACTGAAAAGAAAAAAAATTGGCTTAACAACTTAGTTTGACAGATGTCGAATTCCAGCCCTATACTTTTGAAACCACGAAATGGACAACCCTTATTTAAAATTAAAATGTTCGAGCGTTAAGCCCATTTGAAAGTATTTTGTTCTTCAATATTTCGCTACCCATTGGGTAGCATCGTCAGGAAAATAAGCACAATTATTAATTAAAAATTAAAATTTAATTTTTGGTTAATAATTGTGCTTATTTTCCTTTAATTTTTTTCTTTTAATTTTTAATTAATAAATCTTTCCGACGATGCTACCCAACGGTTAGCGAAATATTGAAGAATAAAATAATTTAAAATACATCTAACGCTCGAACATTTTAATTTATAGTTTTTATTTAAAATTCAAACGTAATTAATTAATTCGAAATCCGGAGTCTTAAGAAATTGATTTTTCGAAAAAATCGAAACCCGGTTTCACAAAAATATCGGATTTTTTGCACACTCTAGATCTGATTTAACTAAAAATATATTTCATTAGAATGAACAACCCCTGGTTTGCGCATTACATAGTAAAAGTCTTCAGTTGACTATGAGTCATGCTCTGCCACGCAAAAGTGTTTCCTTCAATTCTAGTTTATTATTTTATCTATCAAGCAATCACATGCTCTTGCTTCCAGCTTACGAAAGGATATAGAAAACCTGCACCGTTTCATTATGTTTCTTCATAGCGATTCCGAATTGGTGTAAGTTTGAGCGAAACGTTTTTTTAATATGTGCGATTCTAAATCAAATTCACTTCCTGTTTCTTTCAGAAAACGTTCTGGCACTGTCTTGAAATTCTATTTACCCATTGAATCAATCTTATACTCATATCTGTTCGGAACTTTGGAGAAGAATCGTCAACGTCTAAACATAGCTGAGTATATTGTAAGTCAGGGATCTCTAGCAACTGCATATGACAACTTACGTAATGCCCGAAAACAGAAAATTCGTTACGATAAATCAAAATTGGAGGTCTAAGGTGGAATTGATTCATTTACATTCATGTACATACACATATTTTCGTAGTAAATTCTAATATTGACAAAATTTGTTTCTAAATTGTTTGAGTACTTGTATGATCATTTGTTAATGTGTTATTGGGTTGTATGAATGCATGATTGCTTGATGATTTTAAATTAATTTAAGTATTAATTAATTTGTTTTACCAATGAATAATCCAAGTTTTGGTCAATTTTGGTAAGCATCATCAGGAGACAAAAATTGACAAATAAATAAAAATTGTCAGAATTGTCAAATTGCCCTAAAGATCTCGCAAACGTCACTCTTAGACATTTTTTTTTTTGAAATAAGGTAATAAAATTATTCGCGGCTGCGTATCCTCGTTTTTTTTATATAAAATAATATCTAACTATAGAGACATCATGTGTGTAAAATTAGGTGGAAATCGGAGATCATTATATGTTCATCTGAAGTCTTTGGTATAAAAATCTTTGAAAACGGAATGGCTGTATTGAAAACAGTTGGAAGTTTGAAATACGGCATAATATGTTACCTTAGTACAGTGCTTTAATAATCTGATTTGGGGTACGATATTAAAAATTTTAGAAAAATATTTTTTGCTATTCTTTTGGAATAAAATTTCAAATTTGTCATATGTTCCATTGTTTAAGTGTAACGAAAGGTCAACAATTATTTTTAGGAGTCAAGCTGTTTGTTACATTCTGAACTTGCCACAAAAACTTCACTAATCCACAAACATTAACCAAAATCCAAAATTCAATATATGTATCTTGATCTAGTAAACATTTTTAAGTTCTGTAAAAACTTGATTGTAGACAAGGAGTCGGGGTATAATTGCATTGCATTGAAAATCGTACAGTCGGGTATATTTCAGAAAAATTTTCGAAGTTGAAATTTTTTTTTCGATTTCCAAGAAAACAACAATTTATGGTGTTTTTCTTCTTGTATGTTTTTCTCATTAAATTAGCACTACATTTTTTGGGCTAAATCGAGCGACAGCAAAAGTTACCTCGGAAATTGGGGAATAGATCAGCGTTTCCAACTCTTTGCAATAAGTCCTTTCTCAATAACACTATTGCCGAGTACCTGTTTACTGAGAATGACTCCAATTTCACAGCACATCATCTAATTATACAAGTTCAACACCCATTTCGCGATATCAGAAGATTCGCGAACCTTGTCGTGGTAACACTGTCCCTTCTCAAGTTTTCTCGAGCATTGGCCTAGACTATTCCCGCTATTCTTTTAGTTTTGTAATGATGGCATACTTTTAGGTGCGCTTAACCAAGTGGTAATACTCACCACCAGTGTTGCCAATTCGGCAGGTTTCCCACTAAATCTAGCGGGTTTTAATGCCCATCGTGGGGAAAAGTGTGACTCCATTCATAGATTTGGCAACTTATTGCGTTAGAGATTATGTTATTATCTTGGTTAAATGCAGAGGTCGAAAGAGTTTTGAGTCAACTAAATATTGTAAAAACTAAGTTACGAAACAGATTAATAACAAGTACCTACTGCAAATGCAGTGCTAAATGTCAGGTAAGTTTTCAATTAATATACAGGGTGATTCAGGAAGTTCCGGACAAATTTCTCCAGCGTATTCCTTGGCTCATTTCATGAAGAAAAGTCCACTAGCACCATGTCCGAAAATGCAAGGGTGCGAAATGGCAGCGGGTTCAACATTTTCGGATTGGTGGTCGGAGGGTAGTAGGGTAAAGATGCTAACTTCTGAGCCAGTGGTCGGATTTCTTTAAGAGACCTTTCAGAATCAATAAAAAAAAGTAGAAAAAAGTCAAATCGCCGAGATACAGAGCTTTCGGAAAAAAAATTCACATAACCTCAATTTGCTCAGCCAGATGGCAGGTAATTTATGTTTTTTTTTCTGTTGAAAGATAGCCATACCTTTTACCTACCCAAAATGACTTAAACGAAGCCCAGAGGTCTTACCGTTCCAAAGTTATGACCATTATACTGAAATGCAAAAATGTTTGTTTTTGTTTTTGGAAGCGAAATATCAACACACATTTATTTGTTTGCGCTAATCTCTGGTGCAGCAACAGTTTCGAGTACGTTGTTTTGATTTAGTAAAAATGCCAACTTATTCAAACTAAGAGTTAACAGACATTCATTACATGTATGGATTCTGCGATGGTAATGCAAGAGCTGCTGCGCGTGAATATGCATTACGTTTTCCTAATCGACGACCAGCATTGATTCTGAAAGGCCTCTTAAAGACCTTTCCAACAAGCACAAAAACAAAAAAATCCGACCACTGGCTCAGAAGTTAGCAACTTTACCCTACTACCCTCCGACACACACATATATTTTTAACAAGATTTTTCTCGTTTTTTTCCATTTCAGATATGTTCACAAATGTAGTAACAAATTTTGTTACGAATATGAAGTTCCAACAGTGGTACCAGATGTAGTCCTCAATACTGAGAGTCCTCAATACTGAATTGAGCCTGGCGCACAGGCTCTTAGGGTAAAACCATCCTCTGATGCCCTATCTCGTTTTTCGACTTCCTCAGTGTAATTCTTAATATTTATTTTATATATTTACTAGCTGACTTGGCAGACGTCCTGCATAATATTTCAAGCGATTTGTATGGGAGGTACCACGCCCCTTTGTCCAATTGGACCGAATAGTAAATCTAAACCACCCAGGGCGCAACCCAAACGCATACAAAAAAATTTATTCAAATCGGTCCAGAAGATTAGGAGGAGTTCAGTCACAAATACACGTGCAGTAGAATTATATATACAAAAGATGTATTTATGTAAATCTGTGTATATTTTCCGAATTATTCGGGGAAAGTTCTATTGGGTTATCACAATCAGTGAACACGATTACCGAACTTACTGCGCAAAATAACGATTGTTGATGAGCTGCGTGATTTGGTGCGCCATTCTGCTAAAGCCAAAGATTATCCAAGTTCATATTTTCGACATCAGCCCTTAAAAAGTCCGCAATCAGCGCTCGCCGTTGACTGAAATGGCTTTTCCAGCAACATTTTCGAAAAATGTGCACATCGGTCAGTACGCACCGTACAACGACGGGTACCATGAATGTTGGCCACTATCAAGCCAGTCTCATGAACTTTTTGTGTTCAAACTTGCGTACAGCACGCGCGGTGGTTGTTTTATGTCGGTCATAACTAATTTTCAACAAACACACAGTTTGGGCACTGACTTTAAAAATGATTTTGGAATATTCTCAACGTTGTTCCAGCGTGAATCCACCCCCAGCAGGTGGAGTTAGGAGATCTGTTGACTTAACTTTTTCATGTCGTTTTGGTATAGCACTGAAATTTAAATGTATTTTGCATATTTTTGGTGACTTTTATCGTTGGTATTCCTTTGTGTTGTATTTCACACAACCATTTTGCCTCAAAAACGCGAAATGTGGTTGTTGTTACTTTGTTGGAGATTTTTTAATAACGCTTCTATCTGGTATTATTGAAGCCATGCCTTGAAACATCAAACATTTGCATGCAACCAAACCTACGAAGTTAACATTATTGAGACAGAAGATTACTAATATAATTTGATCTATGCGTGTAAGACAATAGAGCAATATCATATAGAGAAGCGTTTGAAAATTTACGAAGTTGTGAATGTTGCATATGGAAGTGGAATGTTGAAAAGATTTGCTTTGATAATACCAGATAGAGACAATGGCTCAAACCAACCAACAAGAAAACAGCAACGGCATTTCGTTTTGTGCGTTAACATTTTTGTGTAAATGTGGTGTATTTAAATATACTAACAATAAAAAGATAAAAAAAGTCCAAAATTCGTTTAAATTTCACAGTTTTTCATCAAAACGACATGAAAAGTTTAAGTCAAAAATTTTTGAAATTCCACCTGGTGTAATCTGGGCCGAAACTGAGTTGAAATTGCTCAATTTCGCATATATTTTGACAACTATGAAATTGAGATATTTACGTCAATTTCGTTGAAATTGGCTTGAAATTGTCGTATACAACGCTGTTTTTACTCAGCAAAATTAACTTAATACTCTTCTTTGCACATATGCAAGAACACGAAGCCGACAGAAATTTTTCTGATGTGCCGCCGTCGCAGATAATTTTTTGAATTTCACACCCCCGGCGTTAAGGCATGCTTCGACTTAAAATGTTAGCCGATATTATCAATTAAGCCGCACTTAAAGGTCCGAATTACTAAAAAAAATTATCTACATTTTTTACTCAACTAACGAGATGAACTTAAAAGTAACGTCTGCCGAAAAATTACATTTAACGAAAACTCAGTTGCCGCCTTCGTTATATTTTTTTTTGTTGCTCTAACGCCGTCGATAATTATGGGTCGGCTTCGTTCACCGAACACGTGGTTACTAAAATTGCAAAAAAAAACACAACAATTGTATGTATGCCGCCTCATTCATCAGATTGAAATTTTAAGTTTACATCGAAATAGGGTAGAGAAAATATACTATAAACCGTGGTGTATCAGTGATTCATGTTAAAGTTCACGTATCATTCATTTATTTTATTGCTTTCATTCAGTTCCTAACAGAATTTTGGTTATTATGCCCAGGCACTAAAATTTTACTAATGGCAATATTTGTAAACAAACAGTTGTCATTTTTCAACGAAATTGCTCAAAAGCCAGTGTGAACGATTTCAATTTCGTTCGACAATTTCAATCCGAAATTGTCAATTTCGTGGCAGCGTGAACAAGGCATAAGTCAATTTACGTCAAATAACTCTCTATCGCACCACGAAGGGTGTGACGCGAAACGTCAGATGAGTAAGATGGCAGCTCTTTACACATTACTATATGTGTACTATGTGTGCGGAATAATACGTACACGGGTGTTACCTCGTCAAGTATGGCGGCGATAAGTTTTATACCCGTGAAACAGCAAAGCTGAACAACATTTACGCGTATCAAACAAGAGCCCATACCCTTGTGAACGACTTATAAATTTGCTGAGCAGCAAACAATTGCCGCCGAATATGGGGATGGTGGAGACTATCGTGCAGGCATTATAGACGACGATACCTTCGCGCCCTAAAGCACTACAGCTGTAATTCAAACAACCATAATACAACAGCATTCGGTACCATCACTATCATGGTAAATCGCGATGGCCTTGATAAACACATTGTGGTGAAAAGCAGTTCAAAAACCAAGATGATATGGTAAGATTATCTTAGAAGTTCTTAGAGATATCCTTATCTGGTGAATAGCAACAAGAATGTTAAATTCAAAATAATGCCTAACCCAGGGGGTCAACCGCAGAAGATGATAGTTAAAAAGGAGCCAGCTGAAACTGAAATAATACGTTTTGGTCCTCGAACTTTCGAAGACATCAAACGTTAATGTAGTTTCCGACGAGTCGATGATTATTTGATTTAAATAAGTTTTTATTTAAACAGTTGTACATGTGATTGTCTTTTACATTGTGATTATAAGCTTAACAGCAATATATACGTACGTATAAAATAAAAAACTATATATACAAGGTGTTTCAAAAGAAGTCATCCGATGTTGTTTGGCTCTCATTTTTTTTCTAAATGAAAAACTTCGATTCTGTTTTTTGATTCTGTTTATTTGAACCTTTAGAACTTTATTGGTTAAGTTGAGAAGATGATATCGGTTAAATGGGCGCCGTCACAATTGGTTACCACACGGGCTCGTTTTATGGTATTTTTGTTCATAATGGTTTGAAAATCATAATGAGCGATGAGGCTCATTTCCACCTCAGTGCGTACGTGAACAAGCAAAACTATCGCTTCTGGGGCACCGATATTCCACGAGTGATGCACGAGGAGCCATTACACCCGCTTAAAATGACTGCATGGTGCGCTGTTCACGTTGGAGGAGTCATCGGGCCATTTTTTTTCGAGAACGCCGCTGGTCAAACGACAACAGTGGACGGTGCTCCCTATAGGGACATGTTAACCGAGTTTTTTTTGCCGCAATTCGACGAATTAGGACTGGAGGACATGTGGTTCAAACGGGACGGAGCAACGGCACACACTGCGCGAGCCACAACCGATATTCTGAAGGCGGCATTCCCGGGTCGCCTCATGTCTCGTTTTGGCGATTTGCACTGGCCCGCAAGATCGCCCGATTTAACCGTTCCAGACTTTTTTGTGGGGTTTTTTGAAGTCCCGTGTTTACTTGAACAAGCCCGAGACCCTGGAAGCCCTCAAGGTCAACATTCGACACGAGTGCGAGAATCTGTCGCCCGAAGTTCTCGCCAAAGTGATGAAAAATTACATAAAACGAGCCCGTATGGTAATCAATTGTGAGGGCGCCCATTTAACCGATATCATCTTCTCAACATAACCAATAAAATTCTAAAGGTTCAAATAAACACAATCAAAAAACAGAATCGAAGTTTTTCATTTAGAAAAAAAATGAGAGTCAAACAACATCGGATGACTTCTTTTGAAATACTTTTATATGTATAAATAAATAAATAAAAGAAAATATTTTATATATCAATATACTTGAAAATGCACGGTACGTTTTGCAAAATTCACAATTTAATTCACCCACAGAATATTTTGTTCTACATTTATTGGTAATATTGCCAAATTAAATGGGGGTTATTCGGCATTGCAATTGCAATCGAAATTTTCTCCGTCTGGCAACTTTTGTATTCTACATTCCGTTTCGTTCCAATCGTTTACGATCATGAGTGGATTCAGGGGGATTCTATGGCACAGCTGATAGAAAAGGTACTAGGCCGATGATAGAGAATGAGAGAGCAAAGAAGACAGCAACTAATTTTAAATAGTGTTTTTTGATGCTGATGACAGCTAAATTATGTTTTATATTGTTTGTATTGAACAAAAATACCAATTCCCTTCGATTGCTGTCCGTTTTATGTCCAACGAAAGTGTAAAATTGGTAAAATACCGCAGCAAATAAAACTCTATGAAATGGCCTACTACCTCGTCGTCATGAAGAGAGTAATGGAAACTCTTAAGTATTTCTCTATGGTGGATTCTGCATTACAAGCAGCACAACGTTTTTGAAATTTGCTGACAGATCGTCATTCCATTTTTGTTTGTTTATTAAAAAGGTTGGTAGAAAGTATAGTGAAGTTAAAATTGATAAAAATGTAAGTTTAAAATGGAATACAAGGTTTCCTTAATGATATAAATATACTTTTTTTTTTAAATTGTTTCACTTTTTGTACTAATTTTTGTACTAATATTTAACTTATTACTGATCGAAAACAATAACACCAGAGCAGTACGAGAAACTGGCGGCTTTAATTGCAACAAAATCTAGTATTGCGGGTGGCTACCATAACGGACCCAAGGAAGAAGTACAGGCATTCTGGGAAGAAGTAAGAGTAGCACTGAACTCAAAAGGGCCACCAATAAAAGATGCCAATGCATGGCCACAAATACTTCTATCACCACCGGCACAAGATATTTCTCCGATACAACAAGATTTTTCTCTTATGTTCTGACTTTTTTGTTGTTGTTCGCTACTCATTGATTTGTTTAATTATTAAAGTTCCAACAATATTTAATTCTTATCTCTTTTAACTATTGAATCACTGTTTAATTTGCACTAAATTTAACATTTTATTAGGACTGGAGGATGTTTACAAAATTGCATGGTTTCGACCTCAGACGTTCCACAGCAAAGCAGCTGGTTGTGAATACACTCTTGTCTTCCTCTTTTTCTTCCAATTACGTTTTTGGTTAGAGTACCATATTACAATCGTAACGTAACGTAATGCGGGAATTCCAATGCAGAATAACCCCCAATAGCATACCCTATGTTTCACAGTGCATTGGCTGATATCAGACCATGAATTTGGGTAATATTACACTAGGTTTTTTTCTGTGTAGTCTGATACAGCCTTTAACAAGAGTTTCATTTCATTTTGGTCTCTGCAAATCGTTCCATTTGATCTGACAGTATAACATCGCCTTTAACAATTGTTCAAACTGATAACATTCCTTCAGACCAAATGCTCACTTGTGTCAATTGCTGAAAAGTTGAGTTTTTATTAATTTTATACGGCACCCTTTTCATTGACGCAAATTGTCACATTAGTCACCAATATTTCAGACTTGAAAATGCCGGCAAATATTAAAATTTTATTAAGAAATAATTTATTACTAGAGAAAAGATCTTGGAAATGGACTTTATTTGAAATTATGATAATTATTATTTTTTATACTGTGATCGTTGTTAATCCGGCGGTTAAATCGAAAAACTATATGCTGGAATTGGAGGACGCAAAACAAACGCATTTCTATGGAACTCCAACAAGTTTATATGACTTATCAGCGTTTTTGTAAGTGAATATTCTAAAAAACGAAATTGGTCCATTTAAATATAATAGTTAATTGCAATATTGATGTTTTTATTAACCAGTGGAGTAGTATAAGTAGTGGGAACTGGCCTAACATATCCTATGCTATTCTGTGCGGCCACTTTCCATTTAAAATGGTTGCTATACATTTTAGTATAACCTGTTTAGGCGTAACATAATATACGGCAAGAGTACAATGCGCTTTTTTGTAGAACACTTAAAAACGTTGAAAAATTCGGTAGCTCGATTAGTAGTTACCAAGAAATCGGAATCATAATTTAAAAATTTTTTGGCATTCCGTTTTGTCCATTAAGAAATGCCATTTGAATTGTATCCATTTTTTTGATGAGAGTATCTCAGGCTGTCCCAGTTGCTGTCGGTGGTGCAATGGTGGCGTGCGTGGCTCTTGTGCTTGAGAACGTAGGTTCGATCCTGGTTCTGACCCCCTTACATTTTTTCGAGGGCGGTCGCAACGCCTATTGACAGGGACTCTATCGAGTGTTTAGCCATGAAAGAAGGCTCTCAAAATACCGTTCGGGACCGGTGTAAAATTGGAAGTACCAATCAGTGAGTGTAAAACCATAAAGAGCACAGCTCACTGGTTGTGATGAGCTCTCCCCATTCCGTTTATGGGATCTAATGGGAAACCATTTTTTTCTCACGAGACCCCTCTATTAAATAAAACGGAACAATTATATCAATTTTGTTTAACTTGCTTAGTTATCCAGATATCAGGGATCGAAATGTAGAAAATCTTTGATTTTAGGATGCGGGAAATATAAAGTGTAGGAAAACGTATGCAGAACCGCAAACCTGGTGTTAGAATCATCCCGGAGGAAAAAATACCTAAGCTTATCGACGCTGAAAGCTGTAGCAAACAAAAAACTGCAGATGAATGTGTTGGACCTACCCCAAGGGAGAACATACTTAACTTATGTAATTCTTCAGTCACTTTATGTACTTCTTTCGATACATTGTACTTTTTCGTTCACAATTTACTTTTTTGGAACACATTATGTACTTTTTGGTACACTGCATAAACTTCAGTGATACACTTGGTACACTTTATGTAATTTATCGTACACTTTATGTACTTTCTACTACCCATTATATATGTATGTATATGGATTTTGTGTACTTTTTGTACAATTCATGTAAATTTCTGACGCACTTTATGCACTTTCTGTAACACTTTATGTACTTTCCGGAGCATGTACTTTCCGGAGTGTTAATTCCATGTATCGTTCGTTTTATTTAGATGTTCTAGTTTCCTATAACGATTAAACGGTCACAAAATTGTTCGATCTGACAACGCTATTATCAATTGTGCTCAGTTTGGTTTGCCACTTCATCATGAATAGATTGTATGAATAGATATAAATGGGAACAAAATCAACAGGAAGTCAACCCACTGTTTTATCCCAATATTCTGATTAGAGATGTGGCTCATTGTTGGCTCAGTGAACATGTCAATAAGCCGCATTGCCACCTTTGGAGCGAACAAAATCTACGAGAGATTTACGAGGCACAGTTACACCCAGTGACGCCAACTTGGTGGTTTCCCGCTAGTTGTGGTGATTTTTGGTCTTAAAAAACCGCTGTTTTTGTAAAGTAGTGTTTTTGCAAAAAAAACCGCTACGGTGGCGATTGAACCATATTCGCGTAGCGCCTGTAGCATTTTTTACTCAAAAGATTGTTTTCTTAATTGTAGATAAAACTATGTCAAATAGTTAGGTTTTAAATACCCTAAATAAGTATAATGATGTATTAGTCAAAAATATTTTATGACTACATCTAACTCATAGACTAATACATACATAGATACTTTTATTCTCTCAATAAATTAAACGTCATAGGTACGGTGAAAAGTAAACATTGGATGGCGCGACACATGGGTTCAATAATACCAGATAGAGGCAATAGTTAACAATGTCCAACAAAGGAACAACAACCGAAATTTGTGTTTTTGTGGAAAACTAGTTGTGTTAAATACAATACAAATGTATACCAACGAGAAAAGTCAACAAAAAAGTGCAAAATACATTTAAATTTTTCAGTTCTACACCAACACAACATGCAAAAGTTAAGTGAACATATTTTGTAACTCCACCTGGTGTAAGTTAATTTTAAATTTAATTTCTCTCATTTCCACAAACCTACGACGAAGAGTGTGAAATGAAACGTCAGATGAGAGAATAAATGTATCTATGTATGTATTATTCTATGATCTAACTATTCATCACACCAACAATACTACAATATTAATGGGGTTCAGTACTAATTGGTTTATACAGTATGGTAAATTTCACATGGTGGTAAAAAATATATATAATTATTAATCGCGAAAACACAAATTTGATGATGTTTTTAAATTAATTAATTAAATTAATAAATAAATAAAATTATTGTTCTAATATCTAAAGTATAAAACGTAAAATCTTTCTTTCTCAAATTACAACATAGATTCAATGTATAAAATACTAATAAAGTTTGAGTTAAATACATTGAGATATTAAAGTTTTGAACTTAAAAGTTTTAACAGTAGCGATTTTTTATTCGGAACAGTTGGCATCACTGGTTACATCCACAAAAACTCACTGTTGGGTGTGCTTTATTGGCCGGTGGAATCGTTGGTTCTTTAAAAATTAGAAGGGCAATGAGGACAACAAGATGAGAACAAACATTATCATCAACGGCGAGAGCCACGATTGTCGATTATTTCGAACCCCAATTGAATGGAATGTTGACTGAAGATACGTTATTCCAACAGAACGGTGCCACATGCCATATAACGCGTCGAACGATCGACTTATTGGATGAAACATTTGCGTTATTTCTCGAAATGGGTCATTCAATTGGCCAACGTGGTCGTGCTATTTAACGCCTCTAGATTTATTTAAGTGGGGTTACGCGAAGTCATTGGTTTTTTATGCTTAAAAACGTGACCGGAAATTGGACTTCCAGTATGCGCCACATCGGAGCCAGCCGCGGCGCTCACGTGCCCTAAATTATATTCCAACACTAATGGCATAAAATGATCTATCCAATAAAGTAAATTTTCGGTTTTTTGGTAAAAATTATGTTAACGAGAACTCCGATCCATATTCATTTATTGGATCCATATTCATTATTGTACTTATATGTGCGGTCCGCGACTTTGAGACGAAAATAAACGTGCGGAACCGCATATAACTAAACATACGCAGCTCGCTCGGAAACGCGGGCTTTTTTTGTTTTCTTTTTCGCACGTGCTTTCGAGTAACATATTTTTTTATTTTTTGCATCTCACGACTAACGAGTATGTAGGTGCGTTTTTCTACTCCTTGTTTTACGGCCCGTGGCGGTGGCGAGTGAGCGTGCGTTTACGATGCCTGGTTTTACTTCCGGTATTTAAATGGTTCTTGGGTCAAACAATTCATTAAACAAGTTATCGATTCTTATAACTCCAAAACCAAATATCCTGATAACGAAGCGAGTCATCGATATCTTGTATTTTAAGCGAACCACAGACTTGCCATTCATTAGCTTGAACATCAGCTATCGTTGAAGTATGTAATCGAAGTCGTTCGCATCACTATCATGTTCACAAAATTTGTTGGTAATATTTTTCAAATTCATCCGTCAGACAAAAAGTTATCAACCAAGCTCATGCTCATAAATGACAAATCTGTGCTTCGCTTTAGTTTTCTTTTTGGGAGTTGTACAAAAAAATTTCTGGTCGGTTTCTGGTTATTTATTTCTTGTCTTCTTGTATTCTTCTCGAAAGACAGACGGACATGCCTAATATAGGGTGTCCCAATAAAAGTGCACGATTTTATTTAAAAATACGGCGCATATTTTTTGACCGAGTGGTGGTGGTATTTGTATTGTAAAGTAGATATGTTCTGACTAAGAATGGAATAAAGTATTTATTGGGACACCCTTTACAAACAGAGACAGCCTAATCGTCTCGCAATTTAATTGGGACATCTTTTATAAATATACTCTATATTGCTGCCAAAATATCACATCTAATTAAGATTTCTCTTTACAGGCGTTTGCAAGGCCTTCAAGTGAATCGTCTTCGATATGGTCTTATTTATACTCCAGAAACTCCACTCACCACACGCATAGTCCTGGCCACACAAAAAGCCCTGCAGTTGCGCAATTCCGTGGGAGTTACGAACGAAAAAAGTCTCATCAGTCATTTCAATCCAAACACTCACTTGGCGGGTATAATATTTCATAACGTCGATAGTAGTGACAAATCGGCTGTGCCAGAGAAGTTGTCAATTACTCTCTCATTTCCAAGTGAATTTCGCACTAGTGGGCATTCGGTAACAATGCATCGTTTATGGCTAACACGATGCACTGGGGTTTTGGACGATTTTGATTCAGATCATCTGAGACACGTAGATCTATATCTGCGTGAGGGGTTTTTACAATTACAACATCGTCTGTTTATGGAATGGATTAGAATGCTCCATCATTCTCCAAATAACAATAATGATATTTCAGAGAAAGACGATCCTGATTCAACGATGGGTGGTGCAGTACCCCTGATTACAATCCAGTCATTCAAGCATCATACCATCCATGAGCCTTGTTATACGGAGAGTTCGTCCAATATCATTTGGTTTTTATATAATTTTACATTCTTCGTGCCATTTGTGGGTCTGATAAAGGTAAAACTGATACATTTTATTCACATTGCAGCCGTAATCTCGCATTTCGAGATTTTAAGCGAAAGAACAAGTGATTTTAATACGTTCGAGTACAATAATTTGTGTATATATTGAAGACGATGTTAGAATTAGGTTCATTGAGTAATGACGTATAAAGACGCCAACTCTCTCAGTAAATTGATGACATTCGGTGTGTTGCTGATGGGCGGTACGATGTTGGAAAGTATTGCTTTAATAATACCAGATAGAAGCAATGGTTCAAACCATCTAACAATAAATCAGCAAAGGCATTTCGATTTGTGCGGTAACATTTTTGTGTAAATACACCACAAATATATACTAACAATAAAATATAACAAAAAAGTCCAAAATACTATTAAATTTCACAGATTTTCATCAAAACGATATGAAAAATTTAAGTCAACAATTTTTGTAATTCCACCTGGTGTAAGTCAATTTCCGTCAAATAACTCTCTATCGCACCGACCGCACCACGAATAGTGTGAAAGGAAAAGCCAGATGAGAACAATGGCAGCTCTATACGTCATTACTCTACGATTAAGTCTGTCTGCGTACTGATAATTTGTAACAATTTGTACAAATTGTTTTATAGGACGTTTACATGCCCTCGATCTTACAAATCGACTCGACAAATCACACTATTATTATGTGATTTCTCATACATTTTTGTACTCAAGATCGAGTAAATTTTCCTCGATAATGTTATTATCATGTCAATTATCAATCATCAATCATTTCAACTGCAGAGTTGTATACGCACTTTTAGTAAGAGACCATGGTAAAATAAGTAAGGTAAACGCACTAGGAATTGTTACAACAAACACAGGCATTTTGTTTTTGTTTGGTGTCCATAATCTGTCAAATTTTCTTCATGGGTGTACCTACTGTAAAAGTAAACAAAAAAGTACAACAACAAAATGCATGTGAATTTGACATAAGAGTGACACCTAAGCAAAAAATATGTTGAAATCAGCTGTTCTAACGAGTTTACCTTACTCATTTTACCATGTATGAGACTGTGTTCAGAGGAAATAGAAATAGGAATGTAGAGGAAACATACTTCACCATAGACTAATACTTATAGTAGACCTAATAGTTCTCTCACCAAATTTATGACATTTAGCCTGGTGTGATATTTACGTTGGATGTTGAAAAGAATTGTTTTACTTATACCAGATAGAGGCAATTCTACAAAACAAAGAACAAAATAACAACAACGGCATTTCGTTTTGTGTGTTAAAATTATTGGGTTAAATACAACACAAATGTATGCTAACAATAACAGTCAATTAAAAAGTTTAAAACACATTTAAATTTCACAGTTTTTCACCAAAATGACATGAAAAAATAAAGCAAGATGTTATTCTAATTCCACCTGGTGTATGTCACTTTTCGTCAAGCATCTCTCTATCACACCGACCGCATCAAGAAGAGTGTGAAAGGAAACGTCAGATGAGCCAAATATTCTCTCTAGTATGAGATTACTCTATGTACTTCACGTACATTAATACCAACACATACAACATGATTGATATCATAGGTAGTGTTATAAGATCAGCTGATTTTACTTTCGTTCTTTATTTTCAAAATACTTACAAAATTTCAAGCTAAATTCCACATGAAAATTTCGATAATTAGTTAAAAAGTTATTTGTACAAATAAAGAAATGCTCTTGCTATCACCTGGTATAATTCCATCATGAAATACAACAATTTCAAAACTAGATTGAGTAAAACTGTATGATGATAATCACGACATCATCATGATAAAAGAGTGCATGTAAAGGCGCTATTATTCGATGTTGTCTGTTTACACCTAAAAGTCAGTAACGAGAAAACAAGAGAAATAATTTCACAACTTGATGATAGAGAACTTCATGTTTTTACTTGAAAAATGTAGGCCAGTAAGAATTTTCATGTTCGAACATCTGTTTTAAAACATATGTTTTTGTGTAAACAAGCAAAATTAGGAAATATAAAGAATAGAACATAAATTGCAATTTTATTTTGTAAGAGAATAATTGATTTTTAATGCTTTGTAATCAGCCTTTAATCATTTCTTTTAAAAATGTGATTTGTGATTTGTAATGTTTTCATCAAACTTCGGTTGTGTGCTCTTCCAATGTTTACATTGCAAATCAGCTGTTTACGTATAAGTACACAAATTCTTATTTCTTGCAAGTGTTTACTGGATGTCGTCTGTGTACTTTTTGTGATATTTTGAATCTATAATCGTGCATAACTCAGTCATTTAGTAACCGATGCTGTTGAAATAGGTTTCACTAGAAAGATCCTTTTAAAATCTGTAAGTGTGTATATACAAATATTTGGTTTTATTAACCCATTGGGGGCTAGTAGAACAAATCACTTTGTTAAACTCACTTTTTTGATAAAAAATTAATTTTGGTTGTTTTGAATCATTGCCTCTATCTGGTAGTATTGAACCAATTCTTTTCAACATCCAACGTTCATATAACACCACGCCAAATGTCATAAATTTGATGAGAGAATGTTAAGTCTAGTATAATCATTAGTCTATGGTTTACACTAGAGTTGGGAATTTTAGTTCATTCGAGTGAGCACTCTTTTTAGTTCAGCTCAACAGAATGAACTAGTTCATTCATTTAGTTCACTAGTTCATTGTATTATTTCTGCTTAACAGTTCATATGACCTGTGAACTAAAGATCTCATATCAGTTTAACTTGTAGTTGTAGTTCAATCGGAGCGAATAATCGTGAAATTGGTCTGATTTTTGCAGATTTTTAAAGTGTTTGTTTATACCAAATCGCCCTGTTGAAGACCGACTTAACGATTGGGTTATTCCGTTTCTGAAATATTTTTTAATAAAAGTGGTGATTGCGCTGTAGTTATTGTGTAGAAGCCGGCAATATGCCCATTCCACAAAGATTGCAACATTAGGCACCTTTGTGCAAATTGAGTGAGACAAAGAGAGCATGAACTAGAAAATGGCGGAGATAACTGCACAATTGAAATACCAAAAACTACTGAAACAATTGAACTACTGAAACAAAAGAGCGGAACAGTGTGAACTAGTTCACAAGAGTGAATCGTTCAATTGAACTAGTTCGTCCGTGAACTACACAACTCTAGTTTACACTGAATAAATTTCTTTCAGATTTTACGTATCTCGCAGGTCTATCTGATAATCTTAACTCCTAATATAATATTTAACGTTTTAGATGTTTGCCCGAGAACAAGAGGAAAATATTCCCGTGCATCATTGGAATTATGGCTATGGGCAGGGTCATCACCGTATAGCCCATTTTCTGATATCATTTCTTCATTTTCTCTTATTGGTTTTAATAATATACGTATTTGTAATGGTAAATAATTAATTAGCATTAATTGCATTATTAGCATTATTGTTTTTTTTTCTATTTTTTAACCACAGATTGAATGGTCGACTATAGAGAAGTATCACATATTCCGCCATGTTAAGTCATGGGTGTTCCTGCTATTCCTTACACTCTACATTATAATGCTGATCATATATGCGATGATCGTTGCCACAGTGTTTGTGAATACCACTAATTCTGTGCTGTTCGGTGTTGCCATGTGGTTGGGTTCTTATGGACTCTTCTCGATTATCTTGGATAGCGCAGGAGAAGTTTCGATTCCTGTACTCATAAGTATGCTGACTTTCTTTAATAACTTCTTTCCCCTTGGTATGAAAATAATGAAAGTGCTTGAGTCCGAACCGGATTATGAGCAGATTTGGATCTTAATTTACACCCAAGTGGCCAATATATTTATATTACTATTTATATTGTCCGTGGCCGATTTCATCAGACCGGGTCGTTATATTCGACGATTGTATTTTAATTTTTTATTTATACCCTACTGTTGTAAACGCCTTCAAAATTCTGCATTACAACGCATAGCAACCACTGAAACTGTGGACCGACCCAGTGTGTATAATTTTGAATACGGCCCAATAGCCACCGGGCAGGAGTTATTGTATGTTAAGAATGTTGTAACATATTTGGATCATAAATGTGTTAAGCAGCAATTGAAGAAGGTGTCGATAAGATTTTTTAAAAACGAAATATCAGTTATCCTGGGGGCCCATAGTTCGGGAAAGACACATTTGATCACAATGATGTCCGGTTGGCGCAAACCCCATGGGGGTTCTGTTTTCTACGATGGCCAGTATGATATCTACGAAAATTGGTTGAACTATCGGAATACCTTAGATGTTTCCATGCCCAATAATCCTTTATATGATCTCTTAACAGTACGTGAAACATTATATTACATATGTGAGATTAAAATGGAAGTAAACGATGGGGATTTAGTACCTTCCGAGGTTGAAAAGTGGTTAAATATATTAAAGCCATTTATTACCGAGGTAGATCATACAATGGTGAAAAGCTTGTCGTTCTCTCACAAACGTTTATTGGCTCTGTGCTGTACTCTGGCGTGTAATAGGAGGATAATTCTCTTGGACGAGCCAACACTTCATATGACGGTGGGAGAACAAAGGTACTACTGGGATATATTGAGGCGGGAAAAGCATAATCGTGCTATAATCATGACCACAATTTCCATTGACGAAGCCGATGCTGTGGCAGATCGCATTAGCATATTGAGTGGAGGAAGGATTGTAGCTTCAGGCACGCCATTCTTCTTGAAGACTCGCTTTGGCATAGGCTTCGATTTGGTGAGTAATTACAGATATACATATATATGACTATTGAAGTGGGGATATTTGCTCCCTGGAATGGTGGGGAATTTTGCCGGAATACTAGTTATGACCTTGTAGCTTTTCATACTTTGTTACTACACTCTTAAGAGTAGTACCTAATTGTCGAGAAAGTTTCGTAAGAAATTTTCTCTATTACCTTGCAAATCTTCCACGAATTCCTGTTCCAATATTGGCTTTTATACTCGTACGGTTTGATAAATCAAAATGTGAAATATTTGGAAGTGTTTATTAATCGACGTTCAGGTATACCTAGATTTCGATATTATCGAGATTTCAACCCACAGATAAACCATATGTTATGGCGTATAAAAATCAGCTGTTTATCGAAAGGATATCCCGAAAACTGCGTCATCTCGGTATATGTAAGCTGTAACATTTTCAGATTATCTTGAAGGCTATTGAAGCATCTAGTGCACCCATTACGGATTTAATTAACACGTTCATACCGAACATTGAGCCCGAGAATCACATCGGAGACTTGATGGTATATAAATTGCCTCTAGAACAGCGGCATTTATATCAGCGTATGTTAATTCACTTAGAGAAGCAGAGCAAGGAATTGGGAATATCCCAAATACGTATGAGAGGTAGTAATCTCAATGAGATATATATGACATTGGGATTACAGGAGTCGACGGATACAGCCCAAGTGACGCATGCCAGTAAGTTTTTAGCCAATTAATATAGAGAGTTTAGAGTAAGAAATTTGTAATGCTTACATTTTTTTAGCACAAACTTTGAAGTTTCCAAATGAATCCCCTAAAATGCTACGACGCCACCACATCCAGGCGATGCTCTATAAGAAAATGATTTATCAGGCTCCCAATATTATACCCATAATTATGATCTTGGCTGTATTTCTTATAATTTTATTTATCAACGAATTGACCAAACACCTTTCTTGCCCCAGTTCCATTAATAGTGGCATTCAATTAGGAATACCAATAAACATAACATCGAGGGCATTTCTAGATAATTTCCAGGAATGCTCGTATGTGGAAATAACTGAAACGGAGTCGGCCAAATATCAAACGAAGCTAAATAATAAACCCATTTATTTTCTATTTAAACAATTCGATTGTGGCCAAAGGTCGTACAAAGAGGATGTGTTACAAGAAACTGGTATCTACGATAAACTGGGTGCAGTTGAGGTTTTGGAAAACGGGAAACGTATGATTTTGTGGGTAAATGAGAGAATATTTCATACTGCGGCGTTATCATTGAATTTGGCCCACAATATGATATTAAGGCAAGTCATATTGTTGATATTCTGTTTAGGTTAAGAATCCGTTGATCTCATTTTCAACTTTCAGAAATTTATTTCCCGATAAACCTCAAATATTAACAACAATCGTGAATAAACCTATGATTATACCGCTGAATGTAAACATCAATTTAATCGATAATCAAATTTCTCATCTGCGTCTTCCGCTTACAATGGGCATTATAATGCCCATAACCATGTCCTGCTTCGTGGTCAGTTTAGTGGAGGAGCGCTATAGCCACCTGATGACGTTGCAACGTATTGCCGGCATATCCATAGATATATTTTGGACTATTGGTGTCTTGTGGGATTTTGGAACATTTTTTGCATTTTCCATTATCTATTTTCTCGTAATGATGGCTGCGACTATTGAAGGTTTTGGTATTGCAGCTAAACTTTGTAAGTCATAAATGGAGATCATTTATATTTCAAGGATTTAGATAATTCTATTGATGAATACCTTTTTTTAGTAACACTTGTCTTAATGAATGTCCATGGCCTATCGGCATTATGTGGTATTTATTTATTGTCTTTGTTTATGCCTGATTCCAAATATCGGGGATTTTTGATATCAATTATTGTACAGTTTGTCTTTGGTAAGTATTGGTCATAATATTTTACGTTCAAAAAATGTCTACCGCCTTTGCTCACAGTGCAAGTTTCCTTCAATTTTAAACAGATATTGCGTCAATATGCATATAGCTATTTCGGGAACATGACATTTTTGTTTTACCTTCCCATTACAAAGACACGTAGTTTTCGGGTATTGCAATAGTAAACACATAAATATATGTATTCATATGTAGGTATCGGGTGTTTTTTTAGAGGTTTCATTTGGCGATAACGATTAAACGTTCACAAAACGGATAGATCTGGCAACACTATTAGCAATTGTGCTCAGTTTCACCTGGTTCAGACCATGGTACAATAATATGTTCATGGTAAAGTCGTAAGAACAGCTGTCTTCATTTTTTTCATGAGGTTCTTCGCTTCGGCTGTCACACTCACATGTATTTTGTTTTTGTACTCTTTTGCATTCTTGTGTTGTTGGTATGTATATGTGTAGAGTTTGACAGCTGAAGCGAATAGAACAAAAACAAAATGCCTGTTGTTGCTGCCTACAACAACAACAACACGCGCTGCTATTACCATGAAGATATTATTGTACCATGGTTCAGACAGGGCAATTTTACTTGCTCTACTTATTGTCAATTCTCTTTTGAACTTGCTTTCCTGTTCACACAGGGAAAGTTTGCTTGAGCAATTTTTACTTTATTTAGCTTCCACGTTCTTGCTTTTATGACATTCCATTTTATTTCAATTATGAAAAAATGTTATTCGGAAGGGAATTTTTTATATTTGTGGAAAAAAAAATAAGTGAAAGGAAAAATAATAATATTAACGACATTAATTGATTGCATAGGAACACCTTTTTTTACTATCAACATCAAACAAAACACTTATGTACTTTTTTTATTATCCCCAATTTTATGAACGAAACAAAAAATTAAAAGCAATGCCAAATTTGCATCTGCAGCTAACTTCGCGTAAAAAATTGCGGATGAGAAAACAAAACGAAATAAGAGTACGGGCAAGTTTGTACCCGTTTTCTTCCTCTCACCTCTCTCTCCTATAAACTAGAGAAATGAGAAAGGAAACTTGCCCTGTCTGAACCGGGTGTTTGGTATGACATTTCATCATGAATAGACTATAGCCGCCCCGTATTCAGTTCTTGCGAAATTTTCGTAAGAAATGTTGTCATTTATCTGTTTTTGCGGAGAGTTACCACCTATCTTTAACCTACCTTGCAAATATTTCATTTATAACCCCTCTACACGCTTCCTTTTTATTTTTAACGCATGTGGTGTTACTTCTGATTACTAAAATTACCGAAATATCAAAATTCCGGTCCCAGACAATTATCAACAAGTTTTGTCATTTTTCGCTAAACGGAAAATTTTGTTGCGGAGAGTTATTACCTATCTTTGATTTACCTCGAAACCATAGAATAAACAGCCCAATTCTAAATATTCCCAGGCAATGAGTTCCCTGGGAATTAATTTTTCCCAGGAATAAAATCCTCCTATTCTAAACAGACGGGGAATAGAATAATAGAGGAGAGAGAATTACGAATTTTCGAAGTCAGCTGTTTTGCTTTATGACGTTTAGTTTTGGTTTTGTTAAATGCAAATCATTATAAGCAAATACAACTTAATTAATAATCAAAATAAGTGAAAATGTACACCATAAGCCTTTAGAATGGCAGCAGAAGAACGACCGGAAGCAGGAGAAGGAACAACAAACGTTTGCAAGGAGATAGTTACATACACTTGAGCTGCCGCAAAACTTTGTAAGTAAACAAGGGAACATATTTACTTGGCTTAACTCTAGTTCAGGGGCATTTCTTGGAATGGAATCAAAATTTTATCATTAATATACATTTTTAAGTTGAGCTGAAATATATATATTTTTTTTGTACAATCGGCCCATCTTCCTGAGATATAGGCTTGCAAACTTGAGTGTATAGTCGGCTATATCTCTGAAACTACTTTTCCGACCTTGTTGAAATTTATGTCATTAGAAAGGTCTTTTTAAACTCTACAAATACGGTTGAAAATATTTTACTTTTTGTTAACCCATTGTGGAATAATTTAAAAAAAATTATTTTATAACCTCACTTTTTTCTTTAAAATCATTATTTTGCAAAAATAGACTGTAGTAGTACTACATTTTTTCTACACACCGGTAATAGAGAAGATTTCAGGCTTTCTTTCAAGGTAAAATACGGCTCAGTAGCCCTTGGAAGACCGGGGATATAAAAAGTTAAAATTTTGTTATCAAACTTCCAACATAATATGAGGACCTGTTTTCATCAAAATATCAAAAATTATTTTAAAACAATAGCGCGATTTTTCTTATTTTGCCACACATCGACTTAAGGTGCAGAGGGAATTTGTACCCCCTGACTGAGCCAAGGTGGAATATAAATTTAACGATTTTCAAAAATTTATTTTCATTTCTTCATTTCGACGTTACGGAAACTTTACTCGAACCGAACATACATATCTGAACTTTGAAGGGCCATAACTCGGGAAATATGGGCTCCGAGAAAAATTTTTTTTCATTTAAAAATATATTCTATACACCCTCTAAAAAATGAAAAAAATTGCTCAATTGCCCCTAAAATAGAGTCGTTCCAAAAAAAGATAAAAAAGGCGCTGGTCCTTATTTTCCGAAATATAGACCTGCAAAGCTTCAATATATAATATTGTCAGCCATTTATTCAGCCATTTATTAACCGATCTAGTTGGAATCGGTACCATTACAAAGGCCTTTTTAAACCCTATATATCTGTGTATCAAAATTTTTATTTATAATAACCAATTGGGTAGCGAATTACAAAAAAGATTTTTTACTTCACTTTTTTATATACATTTTTTTTTGGTAGGCTCCGATAATAGACAATATCTTAACTTTTATAGGGTATAATATTCACCTATATCCCGTCCAAAACCGGAGATATTAGAGTTCATAGTATTTTTGTGTTAAATCGCGTGATTTTTTAGAAATAATTTTTTAATTTTGGTGAAAAAAGTGGCAAATGTATTCAAAGCTTTGAATTTAAATGACTCCCGTGTTTGTTGGGTTATTGGTGAGAATTATACATTAAAAAAAGCAAAAGTCTTGCCTATTATTGGAGTCTACCAAAAAAAAACTACCAATTTTTTGAAAATAATAAATTTTTATTAAAAAAGGGAGGTTAACAAATATTGTTTTTTTAATTAACCCCCAATAGATTAATAAAAATAAATATGTGCATACACAGATTTATAGAATTTAGAAAGACCTTTGTAATGATACCCATTTCTACTAACTTTGATAACCTCTTTTAAAACTTTTGAAGTCAGTGCAGACGCTTTTCTCGGTGGTGACATTTTGGAATTACTCCCAAAAGTTTTTTCACATTCTCCATTTTATTGACATTTAGAATACCTAATTTATTTCCGGGGAAAAATTTCCCTTTTTCGAAGTTTGTTTAGAATAAGGGAAAAGGGAATAGGGAAAAACTCCCAGGGAGATTTCATTAAGACTAGGGAATAGGGAAAAAACTCCCAGGGAATTGCTATTGAGAATTGGGCTGAAAGGAAATAAGTAGCTATCGCACAGGCGTTGTCAAGTACTACCACTAGGTGCTGTGTTGTCGTTTTGTAACTCTCATTGAAGTTTCTCATCACATTCATTGACGTTTCTTCAACACTGTGGGAAATTATACATTATTACATTATACAAAATATACATTCAAAAAACTATAATTTTCCAGGTTGTGCTATTCGAACAACTATCTTAATTATTTTTATGTCGTTGGGTTCCCCACTTTCAAGTTCAAATTTTGTTATATTGATTGTGTCTTTTTGTTTACTATTATTGTTGGTGTTCGTTTGTGTTGAATTTGAGAGCAACGGACCGCAAAACAAAAACAAAATCCGTGTTATCACACCTATTGTTAGCACCTGTTCTAAATACATCTTGCAAGGTATATTTTGTTTGGGATCAAACGTTTTAATTAGCGCATTCAGCTCCATCTAGAAAATATCCCATTGAACAAGAAATTTCCCACGGCATGTGCGATAACTAGTTAATTCCTTTATCTATGCTCGAAACTATTTCATTAATAATTCCTCTTCGCACTCCGTTTTATTTTTAACTTATGTGGAATTATTATAGTTTGTTAAAATTATCAAAATGTCAAACTTCCGGTCCTAAACTATTAAGCCCGGTATTCAGTTTCTATGAAATTTTCTCTGCCATAAGAAGCATGATAAAGTAACCTAATAGATGAAGCAGATGTGTTGGGAAAATTTTAATGTAATGGGTAATTTTCTAGATGTCGTCGAACGCAATAAATGGCATATTTTTTGTTAAAAAAAATCAAAAAATATGACATTAAAATTCTAAAATTTCATATCAAAAGAAAAAAATATTTTCAATAAAAATATTACGTCGAATCAAGAATACAACACGGTAGTTAAAGTAGAATATATGATGGCCATCGAATTGCAAAGCCATGATACCACCGACTAAGTCCTAATAAATTGGTTCTCCTCCTGTTCAGTTACCATTCTTTGTTGAGAGTCCTCAGACACTCTAACGGTTTTGGTATCTGCGACCACAGAAGTTGATACAGTTTTTGCTCGGGGAAGTTTTTAGATTAAAAAGGCGTTCCGGCAATGTTACGGGTTTTCTCTTATAGATATTCCAACAGCGGCCTAATGACTTTGAAATAGTTTTTTATATAAGAAACAAATGCTATTATATAAAATCATTTAAATTTTGTTACATTTTCCCTTGTTTAAATTACTTTCATAAAAATTTCGCTCAATTTTGAATAAACGTCAATGAGAAATATGGGAAACTTCAGTGAAAGTGACACTAGTACAGGACAGCAGCTAGCGAAAAAAGTTGACAATGGGCGCGCTATATCTATTATTTCCTTTATCTATGATAAGAAGTACGTGTATAAAAAATAACAATACTTTCATGAACCGAAAATTCCGCTCACTTTTCATTTGCTTGGTACTCAGCTTTGCGAAAATTTCGTAGCCAAAATCAATCACAGGGTTGTTAAGCCAAAGCTATTTCGTACGAAAACAATTGTTTGGGACCGGAATTTTGACATTTCGATAGTTTTAACCATAGATAAAGTAAACTAATAGATGAAGCATAAGTGTTGGGAATATTTTAGTGTAATGGGTAATTTTCTAGATGTCGTTGAAAGCAATAAATGGGATTTTTTTTGTTCCCAAAAAAAAATGACATTAAAATTCTAAAATTTCATATCAAAAGAAAAAATAATTTTCAACAAAAATATCACTTCGAAACAAGAATACAACACGTTACTTAAAGTAGAATATCTGATGGCCATCGAGTTGCAAAGCCATGTCACCATCGTCAATGTCCTAATAAATTGGTTCTTCCTCCGGTTCAGCTATCATTCCTTGTTGAGAGTCCTCAGACACTCTAACGGTTTTGGCATCTGCGACAACGAAGTTGATACAGTGTTTGGGCGGGGAAGTTTTTAGATTAAAAAGGTGTTCCGGCATGTTCATCTTTGGGATGTCTTATGGGTTTTCTCTTATTGATATCCCAACAACGGCCTCTTGGCTTTGAAATAGTTTTTTTTATATAAGAAACATACGCTATTATATAAAATGATTTAAATTTTGTCACATTTTCCCTTGTGTAAATTACTTTCACAAAAATTTCCCACAATTTTGAATAAAGGTCAATGAGAATTATGGGAAACTTCAATGAAAGTGACAGTAGTACAGGACAGCACCTAGTGAACAGAGTGGAAAATGGGCGCGCTATATCTATTAATTCCTTTATCTATGGTTTTAACAACCAAAAGTAACACCACATGCGTTAAAAATAAAATGGAGTGCAAAAATGAATTATTAATGAAATATTTCCAAGGTAAATCAGAGATATGTGGTAACTCTTTGTAACAATATTTTGCGTTTAGAGACAAATTACAAAATTCGTTACGAAAATTTCGCATCAATTGAATACGAGGCTTTGTCAAACAATGTTTCGTGTGAAATAATTTTTGCGTAACAACCCTGTAATCGATTTTGCCTACGAAATTTTCGTAAAGATTAGTACCAACCAGGGGGGTTCTATGTCACAGCTGATCAACCTTCGAGTTGGGAAAACATGCAGAATAATGTAAGAAAGATAAATAGCCTTAGATGACTGGAAGTATGTTGTAGGGTTGCTGAATGCGGTTTTCACACATTTGCCTTTGTGCATTGAACCAAAAGTACAAAACTAATCAACTGAGAGTATTTTTGCGATAATTAAATCGAGGAAAAAAGGAATACATAACAAGTAAAATAAAGCAAAATGTAATGAAGTGTTAGAGTACAATTATTTATAGAGATTAAAATTAAAATAAAGATTTGTCTCATTCTGCATGGGTTGCCTAGTCTGTACACTTAGTATATAATGTATATGTATATGTCCTAGGCAGGCCACTGCCTACGTTGCCTTTCTGTAATTCCGACTCAGAATAGGGTTGCCTTTAACGTTGAGTAATTGCTTATTCCAGCTTTTGTTAGGGACGGGTGACATTGCCTTCACTGAAATACAGACGACTATCAAGTCCTTGGAGCCAGTCTTCCTCAATTATCCAGGACTGATGTTGATCTCATTACAAGATGGCTTAGCAATATGATATACACCATATATGGGATTTAGCTGGGTACAGGGACCTATCAGCGACATTCAGAGCAAACGATCTAGAACCGTATATGTTCCACATATATTATTTTTTATAATATTCTTTCATTTACATGCCTACTTTTAAGGACTCTGCGCCTATGTCTTTTATTGGGATGTTATGGAAAATAACCGAGTGTTCTTTTATATCTTATCTCTGTTCCCAACATTTGCCCTTTTGGATGGCATTGGAAATCTGTACACGGAATCTAAGGAGCAAGACTATTGTCGTGAGAGATGCGATATAGTTACCGGATGCAATTCAGAAAATATGTGTGCTTTATTACCGCAATGTTGTAGTAAGTTTATAAATAAGTTAAGGTAATTCACGTCAGTTTTGTCAGTGAAGTCACATTTGATTACTGTGATTTTTAGTTTGTTTAGTTCACCAGAATACCCCTTGTTAGATACCAACATGTAGTAGTCGTAACGTATTTATTATATTTTAGGTGATAATTTTTTCAAATGGGCCCCTCCTGGCATACTGCCTTCTCTAGCGTTTATGACACTATCGGGAATTTTGTCAAGCATTGGCTTTTTCTGCGTAAATCTTTATCGGATAGAGAAGTTACATCGTGCTACTACTTGGTAAGATCATGATACGTTTGACATGGCAATTGTAATAACTTCCTTGGGTAGGGTAAAAGAATGTGGCACTGTTTGTTATCCAAGCGATGACAAGGACGTCGTCAAGGAGAAAATTCGCATTGCCAATTTGAGTGCGAGCGAGTGTAAGAAATATCAAGTTTTAGTGGACCAAGTGGAGAATCGAATACCAAGGCATGGCAAACTTTTAAATACCGTTTCTTTTGCTTTAGATAGGCAAGTCTTAATACAATTTTCTGATTTCCACTCGCAATAATAATATGTAATGTCTCCTTCCTATATAGATATAAATCTATGGGTATCTACGGTGGTCATGGCTCCGGAAAATCTCATTTGATTCAGCAATTGATAGGGGAGCAAAGTGTAAGTTTCGGTGAAATATATTTTTGTGAAAAAGATTGCAAATATCAGTCAAATGAATCGTACAACTGCCTGGGCTATTGTCCTCAGGATAGAGGACTGTGTCATGCCTTCAATCCACGACAACTTTTCACCCTCTTCTTTATGATACAAGGTGTTCCCAAAGTTATTGCTTCCCGGAAACTAAAAGAAATTTCAAAATCTCTTAATTTACGCAAATATATGACCATGAGAATAGCATTTCTGCCTGCAAATATAAAACGAAAATTGAACATTGGCCTCTCCCTCATAGTCGATAATAATGTATTGCTTATGGACGAGCCTACACGAGGTATGCCAGCTACAGACCGCCGACAAATTTGGAATATGCTGAGGAATGAACGTTTTTGTGGCAACACTGTTATCTTTAGCTCATGCGACAGTTTGGAATGTGAGACGTTATCGGATAACATCATTGCATTCGATAATGGTGAAATGTTGGCATTTGGTAGTCCTGAATATTTGAGAGCTAAATATACAATGGGTCTGTATCTGGAGGTGAAGATATTAGTTGATGGTAATACAAGAGAGGAGGCAGAAGAGAAGTGAGTAAAAGCGAAGTTAACACTACCAGTTTCATCTGACGAAATGACGGACGTAATTGAATTGTATCCTCATATAATTGTTAATGCACTTATCGATAACTATCGTCAGAACATACGTATGTATATGTCAGATATAACTGATAATGTAATTTCGCTTTGGCGTGAAAATTGTGGATTCATGATTGTAATCGATTTGTTTTTTTAATTTTTACAGTCTAGAAAGCGATATTGCAAATATGCTGACCTATGTCAAATTTCTACATGAAGAATCTAGATTGGTGTAAGTTAAAAGTGAATCAACACCTCTCATTTATTTATCGTATTAAATGCCAGTTTACTCTTCGCTGTGTACGTAAACGTGGGAACATCATTTAGTTAATAATTATTATTCTACCAGAAAAAATATTTCGACAAAACGCATTTAATTTAATATAATGCAAAAACGAAAAAGTTATATTAAAAAATTACAGCAGACAGTTGTCCGAGGCCTTCGGCCACGGACTGTCCCTGCAGGCTGTGTCAGAGACACGGACATTAAGTTTAACGTAGAATACGCCATCCGATAAGACAGAAGACATATATAACAATAAATTCATTTGCTTATATTATTTATCATTTATTGTTATATATGTTTTCTGTCTTATCGGATGGCGTATTCTACGTTAAACTTAATGGCCGTGTCTCTGACACAGCCTGCAGGGACAGTCCGTGGCCGAAGGCCTCGGACAACTGTCTGCTGTAATTTTTATATTTACCAACGGCATTTGATTCAAGTCCGTTTAAAAAAAAATATTATGTTAAATTTTTTTAAACTTAATTAAATTTATGTATTTTAATTAATATTTTTATTGAAATAAGTTCTGCGAATGTTGAGAGGGCCGCCCTAATATTAAAAAAGGTTTACCTTATCGAGTCTTCGCATTAGCATTCGAGCGTTGTGTGAAAGCTTTACGCTTTACAATTCAAAATTAATGTTACAACAGCTTTATTGAAGCTTTCGCAAAAAAGCTTTATTACGTTAGCTTACTGTTTGTTTCACTTTTTACTAGATACATGTTGCCAAGCAACATTAGCTTGCTGTTCGTTTCACTTTTTACTAGATACATGTTCCTAAGCAATGTTGAGCAACCAAAAACACTCAACCAAACACCACACATATGTTTGACTGTATGTGTTTAAACAATTTTCATTTGAGAAATTAAAATACTAGAAATATATCAACCAATATGAAATGTATATCAAACGAAAGATAACATCTTCATTTACCTACAAAAAAAATTTTAAAAAAATTCATCTAGCCGTTTCCTCAAATTCAATGAAATAAAGATTACAACAATAAAAACCTGACATGACTCCTCATACCGTAAGGTAAGACGTATTCTACGTCAAAACACTCTCATACGGCATTTACACCGAACAAGATTAACGCATTTCGACGATTAACTCCCTTAACCCGCCCTAACCCAGAAGATAAGCCATATAATTTTAATCTTTAAAAACTGAAGTTTAATTTTTAAACTAATTTTAAACTGGTATACATTTTGATTCAACGCTGTTAAGCTGGGATCACACGATTTGAACATTTGTCTAAAAATTTGTCATATTCATAGACAAATCGTGTGATCTCTAAATTGCATTTGTCATTTATCAGAAATGCCAAATATTTGGCTTCTTGTGACAAATCAAAAACAACCATAAATGCCAAATCGTGTGAACGCAAATGCCAAATCAAATTTATGAAAATGGCCAAATTTCTGATTTGCCACTTGAAGACAAATGCAAGTGCCAAATAGACAAATATTGTTGACAAGTGTAAGTGTTGCCAATATGTTGATTTTTTCGTACTTGTTATGGTTTCAATTTCTTTGCCCTTTTTGGCCTATGGACGGTAAAATTTGTTTAAATAGCGCAGACTTAGCTATATCCATATATACCGATTTCTCAAAAACTGGAGCCAATCTGACACTTCCAAATGTACTTTCGCACTCAGGGGACTCCCCCCTAATAGTTCGAAAAGGATTCATCAAAGTTCATTTTTTTTCGGGTCAAAAACTATCACAGTGTTATTAAAGTTAATAAATAATTAAATAAATATGCATGCATAACATGTAATAATATTTCTCAGCACGTTTACTTTTGAATGTAAAGTACAGTTTACAGATATTTACACATAAATTAAAAGAAAAAATATAAATTTTTTCCTATAACATCCCTTGAAGGGACTTGGGAGAACTTCTTACCACCTCTAAGCTGCGCGCGATTTCTAGTTTTACACTCACTAATGGTGACCTATAGTTTTACCAGCGGTTTTGAGACGCTTTTTCATGGCTAATTACTCGATGGTGTCGCCGTCACTAAGCGAGGTGACGGGCGTCGAAAGAAATGTAAGGTGATCAGAGCAGGGGTCCCACCCATGTTGTTCTATACAAGATACCACCGACGGCGACATCAATTCAGAGAAAAACCCAACCAATAGATGATGTAGAATTTGTGCATTCATGGCTACATGTGATTGTGTGTGTTTTGTTTACAAATGTTGACACTTTATAATGTACGCTAAATTCCCAAAGCCAGTCGACTTCTCAGCGACGATAGAAAAAAGTGTGACTTATGTGACACCATTTTCCACCTCAGGTGCCAGCGTGGGCGTCGACGCTAGATTTTCGCAGTCAGAGTTATGTGACAGACAAGACCCTAAATGTTACACATTTTCCATATCCTCCTCCTAAGATGGTGCAGTGACGAGGCATTTATAAGCTCCCCAGGATACCAATATTGCTTTTGTGAAGTTGCCTTTGTGAAGTGATACTTGTAGGTGTTGTCGAGTAAAACAAGAATCCACTTGTGAAATTTTCCAAACACCCCCATAATCTTGACTTACTGGTAAAAACCCGGTTCTTCGTAGCTTTTGTCGTTTTGCAACACAAGGTTCTATTTGGTTGTTAGAACTTTTTTAACCAAATTATTCTAGAAAAGCATGTAGTTAGAATTTTGTTGCATTGGGTATCGTAAGGTAAACGATAAGAGATATCAGTAATCGAAAAAGCATTTAGTATGATGCAATATTCAGAACATTTTATCAAAAATTGCCAGTTAGAACCTTGTTGTTCTAAGGTCCGCGATATACGTTATTTAAGAAAACTTAAGAAATCTGTGTGGCGATATTTGTATGCAACCCGATGATGAGAAACCCGAAGAGATTCTCGGACTACCGTTGGATCCACAAAAATATACATAACCGTCAATGGCAAGCGCCATCGCACCATGATAGCGAACTTTTGCCCGGGATGCCGGTGACATTTTGTTTCAGCAAGACGGTGCTACGGAATACACAGCGCGCGGAACAATGGCTTTATTGAGATATACTTTTGGTGAGCATCCAATTTCGCGATCCGGACGTGCCAACTCGCCGCCTAGATCGTGTGATATCACACCTCTGGATTTATATCTTTGGGGTTATGTGAAGTCAAAAGTTTTGTTGGTCAGCCAACAACGATTCAAACTGGGAAGCCAAAATTACTCGCGTAATTCGAGAGCTACCGGTAGTAATACTGGAAAGATTGATCGAAAATTTGACCTTCCGAATGGATCACCTACAGCGTAGTCTCGGCCAACATTTTAATGAGATTATCTTTACAAATGTGAATGACAAACATATTTCTTTCGGGTCGTTATAAAGATACCGACATTCAATTCTATGTTAAATGTTTTATTTAAAATTAAAATAAGTTGTAAATCATAGAGAAAATTAGAATAGAGTATTGTATTCTCTTCTACAATCATCGTCGTAGGTTTGTGCAAATGAGAGATATTCGACGAAAATTACCTTACACCAGGTGGAGTTACATGAAGTGTTGGCTTAACTTTTTCACGTCGTGTTGGTTTATAGTTGCGGAATTTAAATGTATTTTAAACTGTTTTGTTGACTTATGTTGGTATACATTTGTATTGTATTTACCACAACTATTTTGACACACAAACACGAAATCCGGTTGTTGTTGCTTTGTTGGAGGTTGTGTATTATTGCCTCTATCTGGTAGTATTGAAGCAATGCCTTGAAACATCGATATAAAGTTAAAGTACAATATAAAGTTAAAATTATTGAGAGAATAAAATACTCTATTCTAATTTGGTATATGGTGTAAATGAATAAGCCGTTTAATTATGCCAACTAAATTTTTGTGTCGTCGAGAGCTACTATTCGTTGTGAATACCCCTTAAGGAGAAATATCACTAATATCACAGTCAGGCACAACAAGATTAATAAAATATATCCTAATTTATTCTCATTTTAGGAATCGCTCTGAAAGCATCCTAAAATTGTATATACCTGTTGAGAATGTTCGATATTCCTATCTTTTTGGGTCGCTGGAGAAGAATCAACGACGTTTAAATATAAGCGAATACACAATATCTCAGCCATCCCAGTTGCAAGCTTTAGACAATATATTAGCTACTAGAACCCTAAGGGATCAATATAAAAGGAAAAGGAAAGATAAAATACAAGTTGAGGTTAAATCATCATCATCAAGATCAAGGGGCCCTGTTACACAAGATCCGCAAAATCAATATCCTACAGATGATGGGCATATGGTGCCAGACAATCAAGCAGCTTCGTTGTCTTATACTGAGATGAAAAGTGTAAATCAACAGGAAGAAGTTGGTATTAAAATGAAGAATTTATCTGAAAGCTCTATTGTTGTTGATGATAAGGCTCCAGACGAAACATATGACTATGAGGGCAGCAAAAATGATAACGAAGCAGGTCAAATATATGAAAGGGAGCTGCAAAATGAGGAGATTCAAATACACTCAAGTCAAGATCCTGACTATGAAATGCAACTGAATAATCGTAATGAAGAGGATTGTGAAGAAAGTGTGAGTAAAGTATCCAAATAATATACATAGGTGTTCACACCTATCGAAAATAAAATTCCCTGGGGAATATTTTGTTCGCCAGAAAAAATACAGTGAACAAATCAAATGGAAAACGGAAAACTATTTCGTGTAAACTCCATTTGCAATAAGGAATTTGTGACTTTATAGATACAGGCTATTCAAAAGGATTTTTTCCTTTTCGCTTTATTTTGTCTGGCGAACTAAACATTCCCTGGGGAATTTTATTTTATTGTAAAATTGATGTAATAAATTTAGCCGCCAACGTCTACTGAACTGGAATCCGAAATGTCACAGCAAGATCCTAACACTAAAGACAAAAAGTAATCCCGATTGTAATAATTAGTTAAACATAAAAAATCCTTTAAATTTCACGTGAAATACGTATGTATGTCTGCTTTTGCTATGGATATTATTTCAATTAAATTTTGTTGGTATGCTTGGTAATAAAATTGATTTCTTATATTCTGGAAAATAAAGAGTTCAAGATCAGGTATTTTTCCTCTTAATTATTAATAGTTATGGTATATACAATTATACTTATATATACAAAATATTAATGGAAGAAAACATGTCAAAAACCTTTTCGAAAAGAAGTACGTCATTAAAAAATAACGAAAATTCCATTAACCGCAAACTTCGCTCACTTTTCATTTGCAGGGTTGTTATGTTAAAAGTATGAAATAATCAAGATATGACGCTAGAGAGACGCTTTGAGTGGGGTCGTGTTCACTTTTTGGTTCTCTTTTACGAGGTTTGCCAAATTGCGCCCAACTTATGGTCGTCTATTTCTTGATCGTCTTTCATGAATACAGGTAGAGGTGAAAAAAAGTGCGCAATTTGGCAACCCTCAAACGCAATTGTCTCTAGCGTCATTACTTGATGATTTCATACTTTTTACTTACTTTTTGTAATTTTATTCAAAGAGTATGGAATTTTAAATAAATTTACTCATGGAGTGGAATGCCAACAAAGAAAACGAGTGAAGCGCCTCTTTTCTCTGTTCTCTCTCTCTTACTCTCTTCGTTGAATATTTCAATACACGAGCAGTTTTCGGATGATTTTACAGTATCTAACTATAGAAATTCCAACCCTGTTTAAATAAAATTACAAAGTATGTAAAAAGTATGAAATAATCAAGTTATGACACGAGTTAGAAATGCGTTTGCGTGAATCGCGTCAACTTTTTTGGTTTTCTCTACGAGGGTTGCCAAATTGCCGGTTTTTTCATCCTCTTTGTTACATTTAAACCATAGAATACTACATACCATAGAAGCTTTTATTCGCCCAATAAATTAAACGTCATAGGTACGATGGAAAGTAAACATTGGATGGTGGAAAATATGGGTTCAATAATACCAGATGGTGGCAATAGTATACAGCGATCCACAAAGGAACAACAACCGAATTTTGTGTTTTTGTGACAAACTTGTTGTGTTAAATACAATACAAATGTATACCAACGATAAAAGTCAACAAAAAAGTGCAAAATATATTTAAATTTTTCAGTTTACACCAAAACGACAGGAAAAAGTTAAGTGAACATATTTTGTAACTGCACCTGGTGTAAGATAATTTTAAATTTAATTGCTCTCATTTCCACAAACCTACGATGAAGAGTGTGCAATGAAACGTCAGATAAGAGAATAAGTTTATCTACGTATCTATTATTCTATGATTTAAACATGGTTGGAATTTCTATAGCCGATTATTATAACATCATCAAAAACTGTTCGTGTGTTGACATATTCAACGAAGAGAGTAAGAGAGAGAGAGAGAGTAAACTTTCTTCTCTACCTTTCTTCATCCTCTTTGTGATTTTTTTCAACACATTTTTCCAAGTACCCAAGCAAATGAAAAGTGAGCGAAAGTTTCAGTCTACGAACTTGTGATTATTTTTTACATACTTACTTCATATGAGAACGAAAATGTAATAAGAGCAGAATACGTGATAATTGATTTTAGTTTTGAGTTCAGTACATAGAAAACCAAAATCGATTTCATTTAACAAATTCGAGTTCTCAATTAAATTCATGTTTGATTTTGCCCCGACAAAGAAATGTATGGTATCAATTAAATAAATTATAAGACATTAATTGAATAAAATTCAATGATCAAAGTATAATATTACCTAAATAATTGATTGATTTATGTGGGATAATTCTAACGAATACATTTGTAGATTCAATTAAAAATTATGTTAACTTAGTTCGCGTAGAATTGGGAACTGTTTAATTGAGTCAATGAAAAAGTTTATCAAATATTACACATACCTTTGATAATAATTTAATTGAAACAATTATAAAATTGATTGAACTTTTGAAAACAAACACAAAATTTTTAGTTTAATGAAAAAGTTATTCATAATTTATTTATATTTAAGCTTGTACTTCTAAGTGTTTCAGCTCATTTAAATAAATTACAAACCAAACCATTGCTTGTGCCAATGTTGCTTCAAAATTGTATTGATGTGAAGATTTCTTCTGTGTTTGTTAAAGGGGATATTTGGCATAAAGTCGTAATGCAGCGCTTATTTTCCCATAGTTATAAATGTATAGTTCCTAATCCTGTACTTCTAAATCATTGAACATTAAAAATTTAAATTTCTTCTAGTTCTAAAATAATGAGCGTACAAATTATTTGTTAAAGAACATTACGAGCTTTCACTCAAACAACTCGTAAATTCATCGTATATCTCGTAAAACTTGTATATTTCCGAAATGTTAAATGTCTTCCACACAAATTTGAAGTTTGAATTTATGAGAAATACGAAGTAGTGAAGAGCTTGAATAATGGCTTATATTATGTTTTACAATTTCCGCCGGGTATACAATTTTCTCTCCTAACACGTCAACTTACAGACGATTTTCACAGCGATTTTATAACTTATTATATGTAGATCTTTCGCCGTTTCCAGTGGTGTAATATTCCTAATCAAATACGAAAATGCAAACTATAAATTCTAAACAGTTATTTCATATATCTTTAGTAGGGCTGATGGGTATGTTCCTGGCCAAGGCGCTCCATACAGAACCCGAATCCACGAGCGCTGTAGGATGCCAACCCTGGCAGCGGTGGTGAACTTGAGTAAATTGTGATGAAGTCTAGGTTGGCAACACTAGGCGCTGGTGTGAAAGGTGTGGAACTTGAGTAATATGTGCTGAATTATGTAAGGATGGCAACTCAGGCATAGTGTTGGTGTTGAAAGGTTTGTGGCTTGGATTGTGAAATGATGGATGGATCTATTACAGGGTGGGTTATTAGGAGGAGATTTATATGTATAGACAATATGAGTGCTTAGTGTGCTTAGTTTGTGATTTTTTTTTTGGTTAGCCGTGTGAACTGAAACATTGACTAGTGTTTTTTTTTTGGGTTGCCGTTTGAACTGAGACAGTAAGCAAAGTTAAACCAATGAATTTGTTATCTCATTCCCAAAACGAAATGCAAATTGATGGATAGATACACTTTGTCATATATGTGGCAATTTCTAAACTCCTTCGGGAAGAGTAGCAGTCATTATCACTGGACCAGTATTTTTCCATAATCTTTCTGCATTCGCTGCTTTCATCTGTTAAGGGTGATATAAAAATTATTCCGCAGAACGAAGAATTATACATATCTAAATCAAAGAGAATTTTTGTTCTATTTCTCATCCTGCTTCTCATCTGGCTCATCTTCACCCATTCTGATAACATTGAATATCCAACGCAATTGGCCGAATTTGATTCGCCTTCGTCCATGTCAGAATACAAATTATATAGATCCGGGTTCCAACGACAGCGGTACTCGCCGTTTTCTTTAACAGGACCCTATATTATAAGGAGAATTTTTCTCTCGAATCTGTGTTTTTCATCCACTTGCGACATGACCCAAGTTTCGGAGCCATGTCAGGACGGGTAAAACGAGTCTGGTATAGCTGGATGCTTGTCTGTCGAGAGAGAGAGAGCTATTTTCCTAAACTGCTTGCTGAGCCCAAAATAGCACATAGTTACAAGCAAAATTCTCCTATTTATTTCCAGGTTGACATTCTTGCCTATGTTCACGGCGGATCAAAGGTAGATAAATTCATCTACCGCTTCAAAATTAATTCTGTTGTCGACATTTAAGTGCGGACCAAGTCGAGAGATTTGTCTAGTCGTTGACACCATCAATTTTGTCTTGTCCTCATTAACAGTATTTCGCTGCATTACCTCATTCGCTGATTCTTTTTCGATTCTTGAAAAGACTGCAGTGACCTCTCGCAAATTTCGCCCTATTATGTCTATGTCGTCAGCATACGCCAACAACATATGGCTTTTCGTGTTGATGGTCTTGTTAATATTTACTGCAGCTTTTCTCATTATTATCTCCATTACGATGTTGAAGAGATTGCACCAAAGTGTGTCGCCTTGTCTCAGTCCTCGCTGGGTACAGAATGGTTCGGTGAGGTCTTTCCCCACCTTCACTGCTGATTTGCTGGTGGTCAGCGTCATTCTACAGAGGCGGATCAGTTTTGCCGGAATCCCAAGTTCAGATATAGCTTCGTACAATTTTCCCCGTATGGGGCCATCAGAAGCAGCTTTGACTTGCCTGGTCTAGAACCACACTGATAAGGCACAATCAGGTTTTAGCCGTTCACATATGTAATACGCCCGACAAGATCTTAAACGCGATGGATAAAAGACTGATACCGCGACAGTTTGAACACGGAACACCTTTTTTGAATACAGAATAAAATACACAGAGACTGCAATCGTCAGGCATATATTGCCTCTACCATATACCGCATATATGTTGATGCATGTGGGCTAGCAGACCTTCGCCACCGATCTTAAAACGCCATCCACACCAGCGGCTTTATTATTCTTAAGCCGGGAGATTGCCGTTCTAATCCCAACTTGTCAGTGGGAGGGTGATACAATCTACACTGTATTCCACAATCATTACCTCCTGATCTTCAGTAGAATAATCTGAGTGGAGTAGTGATGAAAAGTTGTCTCTCCGCATTTTAAGCACACACTGCTTATCTGTCATCAGATTCCCATTCTCGTCCTTGCAGGAGGGCAGTCTATTATTCTGCCCGTTATTCGAACTTCTTACCCTCTGGACATATTTTTGGGATTCATTGTTCATCCTGCACAGTCCTGTCTTTTCACTCTCTCTCTTCTCCCACTGCCATTTTCTCCTCGGCTTTCCTCACCTCAACCTCTTGTACCCCTCACTCGCTGCACGCGTTATAACTGACTGGTTCATTTTCATACGTGCAGCGTCTTTTTCATCAGTTGCAATGCGATATTCTTTGTCGTACCATGGCTTACCCTTCTTCGGTTTTTGATAGCCAAGTCAACGAATGGGAGATGTACTTCCACTGCGTTTGTGGGTCCTCGGGAGGGGGAGTATCCTGTTCTAGTAGGAGAGTGGGCTTTTGTTCGTAGGCCTTTGATATCTCCGGTTTTTGCAGCTTGACGATATCTAGCTTTTCCTGTGTTCGGCTTTCTACGCTTTTCGACCTGCTCAGTCTTGTGCGAACTTTCGCAACCACCAAGTAATGATCCAAGTCGATATTGACACCTCGAATCACACATACATATATTACACTAGAAGAGTGCATGCCATCTATTACCAAGTGATCAATCTGGTTCTTCGTTCTGTGATCAGGAGCAATCGTGTGCTACTAACTACCATGTTCTTTGTAGCGGCAAAGTCTACCAGTCTTATTCCATTATGGGAGGCGGTATCATGTAGACTGTGATTACCGATGGTGGATCACAAAATTATTATAGCTTGCTGAATGATTCTTTGACCTCATCATCTTTATCCTCTGCGGTGCGTGCACACAAATTACAAATTAACGAGATGTTGAAATATTTCGCTTTGATGCGAATTGTGGCTATGCGCTCACTTACTGGGTTGAAGCTTGAAACTAGGTGTCGCAGTCTCTTGCCTACTATAAATCCGCGCCCGAATTCGTGCTTTCACTCATGACAGCTGTAGTAAATATCGCAGTTTTTCATTCTAGTGCATTTCCTGAATAGCTGTGTTGTCAGCTTTATATTTTTCGGGGATATCCGTCAGTAGGAAAGTGACACATGTATAGTGTTTTGACGTACCAGGTACATATCGTCAGTGCTCTGACCAAATTACCTATCGGTTTTTTCAATACTTTTCAGGAGAGCATAAAAACCGTTTATTATTTTCATTTTGCAAAATTTTGAATATTCAATACTTGTAGCCGATACCTTAGAAAATATGCCACCATTATATCGCAAAAAAAAAATCTGATTAATTAACGCAGTTTGGCGTGGTTCAACAAAAGGTACAAAAAACACACATATGTAATTTTGATTTGATACTTTTTGTATTCAAAAATAAATATTTGGATAATTTGGGCACATAGGTAATTTTATTTATATGAAAACATAGCATTAAAATGTGTTTTTTTTTTTGTAGGATATAGGTATTGAAATTTTATTATGGTCTGTTTTTTTAGTTTTAATGGTAAATTATAATTAAATAATGGAAACAAGAAGCGTCCCTTCATACTTTAATTATTTTCGTCCTAGAGCGAATTCTGTGAAGGTGTTACAAGCATTAGCAATATGTAAAGATAAGAATCAAACTCTATGTACAAATATTATGTGTATTTATTACAATATACGAAACCGATAAAAAATTTTTTGTTTGTAATAATAAGGAGATGTAACAAATGAAATTATAAAAAATTAATCATAAAATGTGTGGAAATCTCGGTGCATAAATCCCTTAAGTGATTGCAGACTGTTGTATTTACTTTTTTCAATTTTTACTGGTCATTCATACAACGGATCAGGTTCGCTTTGCTGCAGTACTTGAGCTTTTTTTTGGGGTAGTATCCTCCAGTCGTCTGTATGGCGTATCTTATATTGAACATTGCCCTCTTTAAAAAGAAGTCCACGAATATTGTTCACTGTGGCATCGCCAGACTTTTGGCCAGGTCTAATTGAAGAAAAATTTCCGGGAACATTTTCGTAGTTCTTGAAAAATTTGTAGTCCAAGTAATTAACAATATGTATATGGTTGTGATGGGCGTGCTTGATTCATTCGACTTACTATGTAGTCACTAGGAGAGTATATTGGAGGATTAAATACTATTTCCAATGTGGAATGGACACTATCTACCTCCATCATAGTGTGTCCCTTTTCCAAAATAATTTGTTCAATTTCAATTTGTTCATACACATTTGTTCAATTTCAATTTGATAGGCGCATCCGTCTGAGATCAGAACAACCTTTTTGTATGACATACAGTGATCTTTTAGGAATTGAACGATGCAGCTCGTTATATTATATGCTGTAACACCATCATCGCCTTCATGCCATACATATATATGGGCTTCTGTCGTATTTTTTATGTACTATATGGCAAAATTATGAATTGCTAATTTAGATTTATAATACTGCGCAGAAATGAGAAGCTTTGGACATAACAATACACTCTGCATTTCCATTGTTATAACTAAAACTTCAGGTGACATCATACTACACGCTCTCTCCTTAGCAGCTGTGGCTTCATCCTTCTTGGTAACATGAAGTTGATATTCTTCATCCTTTAAATTCCCCTCTTTGTGTGCAACACAGACGTCACATTGATCCTTTCGAGGCTTGAAAATAGATATTTTCTGATCCTTTAGAAAATCGCAAAGCTTTTTCCTCATAACCGGTGCTTTGTTGTTTTTATCACACCAATCGCAATATATTCTATGCATTTGTGTCTTTGTTTTAAAATCATGATCAACGTACACTCTGTTGCTCGTTGCGCGGCAATAATGACTTGGTACTTTTGGTATTATATCTAACCATTGTTCAAGGGATCCAGTATTTGGTGTTACTTTCTTTGAAGTAGATACCTTCGGTTCTTTCATTTTAATCCACCATTGAAATGTTTTCTGATCCAAATCAAAAGTTTGGAAAAAAAAATTTTTACATACCCGAAATTTTATTAGAGGGTAAGTAGCAATCAAAAAAGCATGATTTTCTAACACTTTTAGAATTTAGTCGCTGTTTAATTGCATTAATTGCATTATATCTCACTTGTACCAAACCATTTATGCATTATATCTCACTTGTACCAAACCATTTATGTATGATTTCTTGGCATCCCATGTCGGTAGGTTCCAAAAATAATTGAATGTTTGTTGACGGAAATTTTCTTCAACAGCACCACAAAGGAATGACCTTTCTGTTTTCTTCTCCGCCCAATGATTGCAGCACTTATTCCCCATACTTCTTGCCCTCCTCTCTCCATAGTTTTTGCCGGATAGTCGTAACATCTTCCTTTTTTCTTTAACCTTCATTTTTAATAACACAGTGCAACACGAAAAAAAATAACCATATACGGACACCACTACGTGATAAAAGACTAAAAAAAAGACCCATGTTTCCCAATTTTTCCCAAAGTCATGCACTTTTTTTTTTATGGGCCGCCAAAGATTTGGGGCCTCGGTATCATTTTTGTAAAAATGTGATCATTTTCTCAGGCTCATATCTTGCAATTTACTTGCAATTCGATTTACTCTCTGAGGCAAAGTTGTAGCTCTTGTCATAAAGAACATATAAAATCAAAAAAACTTCACCTTCCAGATCAAAATCGCAAAAAACTTAAAAAAATTCGATTTTTTTTACCTTTTTCCCGTGTTCAGGTCCATAGGTAGCAAACCGTTCAAAATTCAAGGAAACAATCAACTACAAAAATTTACCTAAGATCTCAATAAACAAATTTCTGGAACATATAAACTTCCTAGAGATGATTCTTAACACTGTTTAGGTAGCACGCAAAAGTGAAAAATTTGCCGAAAATTTTTTAATTTCATTTTTTTTACCTTTTTCTCCTGTTCAGGTCCATAGGTAGCAAAAAATTAAATATGCCTGGCCAGAAACATGTGTTTGTCCAAGGGTTAACACCGTTTAGGTAGCGCTTAGGTATCACGCGATCATGCACCGACAGCAGCAGCACAGGCAATGCAGTAAGCTCCGCGCACGCAACAAGGGACGCAGCACACAATATAAAAGCGACACGACGCTCACATCGAGGCATTACACGACGTCAACGAGAGCTCAGCGGTGAAAGTTATAAAGTGAAAGTGAAAGTAAAAAAAGTGAAAGTGCTACAGTATAATTCGCACACAACATTGGCAACTGACAATTTCAATATGCAGTGTGAAAATATTGATTTATTTTGCTACGTTTGCGGCCATCAAACCAGAAAAAAAACATTACAAGATTTCAGAAGGAAGAGAATCTTTTAACTAGTGAATTCAAAAGAGCATATACATTGTTTTTCGACGAAATTCTTCTTCTTCTTTCGACATTGAAATTCTGAACGGTTTGCAAGATATGAGCCTGAGAAAATGATAACATTTTTACGAAAATGATACCGAGGCCCCAAATCTTTGGCGGCCCATAAAAAAAAGTGCATGACTTTGGGAAAAATTGGGAAACACGGGTCTTTTTTTTTTAGTCTTTTATCACGTAGTGGTGTCCGTATATGGTTATTTTGCCATGACTTAAAAAATTACACACAGTGTAATACTCCTCCTTCGTCAGGTTCATTTTCATCATCGCAATCTTCAATATTTTCGAATAGACCGCTAGTCTCGTTTGAAATCTGTCTTACTTCTTTGCCTTCCATATTTCAGCTGCGACTATAAACTAATTATTGTAAGATGTTATGACTATATATGTATGTACATATATGTATTACCTTTTTCGAATTATGAATTTGTAGGATTAAAAGCACAAGTTCACAAAAAAATTGAAGGGAAACACAAAAATATTGATGAATTCAAAAATACCTATGTATGTGCTTTAAAGCACATAAGTAATTTTGTCGAAGCTTTTCTACTATAGAAAGCAAATAGGTAATTTTGCTAAATCCTGAATTAATCAAGATTTCGGGAATCGCTTTGGTGGGTAGGTGTATGGCTGTTACAGCATCAAAATACAAAAATAGAAAAAAAAATCGAAAAACTCCCAATAGGTAATTCGGTCAGAGCACCGACGATGTCCTAAAATCGTGGTCCTTATAACGTTTGCGAGTGCCGTCAACAGTTAGGGGGTTTCTTCGATTATTGTAATTTTTGTGTATTTTCATTGCATATTTAACGGTGGCGGGAGGCAATCCCAGCCCACCGTGATTGGCATTTTACCTACTGCCGGGATGATTATGTTTCAGAAGCCCATTATGGATCACACGCTGACCAGGATTTTGGTTTCATCAGTTTTGATCCGCCGTTGACCAGAGATTTATGCTCATCCGCCGAAGAATATATCCACTAGTTCGAAGAGCTTCAGTGACAGGTCACCTAATCAGCCTGAGACGCATCAGTGATCGCATAACCAATCAGGCTGCCCATTCGTTTCCCATTCTCACTTTAGAGCAGCGGTGCCCACAAAGAGAAATGAGCATGTATTAGTTATTTTATAAAAAAATGAGATTGTATTGGTACCTTACAAACAAGGCACTCTGCTTCATTAAAAACATTGAAGCTAAATAAGAATGCTTTTTCCCAACCAAAATCCCACATAATGAATAAAAATAAATACAATTAAAAAAAATTATAATAAGCTTGTCTTTATTAAATTTGTATATACATTATTAAAATATCATTGGTTGTTGTAAAATATTGTCAATGTACTTATTTTATCAAACAAAGCGCCATCAACTTACTCCATCCAATGCTGGCAAGCAACTAAACTATTTTTTTTGGTTTCTCTTTTTCTTTTTATTTACGTTCGGGTGGTGTGTGTGTGTGAAAAACGATTAGGCTTCGTTGTTTTAACAAGTGTTTCGGCATCACTGCTTTAGAGAGCTAACGTAGGTTTCCGATAAAGTCATTGCCCAGGGCACACTGTGTTGAAGTAGTGAGCTGCTTGGACTGCCCAATGAAGGACTCATTTCTGGCCACTCCAAACTGAATGACTATGAGAAACTTTCCACCTCCACGGACAAGTCCCATGAAAAAGTATATTGATTTGAATAACATACATAGTAGAGCAAGAGCCGGGGAACGCGCAAGAAGATATAAATCTGCTTTTATGCTATAATGTAGGCTTAATTACAATTTATTATTGTTTTTCTGGGCGTTTGACAGGGAGTTGCAATCGTACTAAGTGTCTGGTAATGAACGCCGTAATTTCTAATATTATTCCGAATAATATAATATTATTTTATTTTTGTTTTTTTTTTGAATGATGAAAGATGAGTTGAAATGGGAAAATAATTAAAGAATTCATTCGTTTACGTTCAAAGATGAGTTGAAATAGTATTAAAAAAATATAAAGGAGTAAAAACATGTGCCGCTACCAGACTTGCTATTGATGATTATAAAAAAGTTGTATTCGAAAGAAAATGATGCTATGATTCTACATATGTGTGTATGTTTTTAGATCAAAAATATATCAAATATGTATATACGCAACAAGGGTTGCCACGCTACCGCGATCGTGGATTCGTGTTTTGTATGAAGCGTCTTCCCAATAAACAATATAATCCTACTATAAAACTCCAGTTACACCTATCAAGATTATCGCTTTACCGGGATTATAAGTATAAATGTCAAACTCCATAAGAAAAAAACGTCGATAATCCCGAAAATGCGTTAATCTTGGTAGGTGTAAATACCGCTTAAAGCGTAAGAAGTAAAGAAGAAGAATACAAATTACAGAAGTAAAATATAAAACAAAAAGTAAATAAAACAATATCCCCGATGGATTCTAGGGAAAAATTATTGTCGAAGAACTTCAAATTGCTCTCCCAAGATGCCAATGGCAGATAAATAGTTGGTATTCCACCAACTAAACGCCAACTTAGAATTCAGGATGTCATGCATGTCAAAACTATCAGAATTCTTAACACATCTTTCGACACATCAACTTAACTGCTCAAGTGCATATTCTGATACTGGAGTTATGTGTGTCATTTCATGTATAAGGGTTATCCATTTCGTGGTTGCAAAAGTATAGGGCTGGAATTCGAGATCTGTCAAACTAAGTTGTTTAATCAATTTTTTTTCTTTTCAGTTGAAAGTCTGACATTGACGAAAATGCATCGCTTAACTATCACACAACGCATAAAAATTATAAAAACCTACTACAAAAATGGTGATTCTGGCACAGTCACATATCGTGCTTTAAGAGGAGATTATGGTTTACATAATCGTCCAGCTACGCAAGCAATTGGCAAAATTTTAAGAAATTTGAAGAGACTGGAGCGGTTACAGATATTGTAAGGCCTGTGCATCATCGTTTCGCTCGTTCCGCCGAAAATAACGCTGCTGTAAGTGAAAGTGTTGCCGAAGACCCGAATGTGTCGATTCCTCGTCGTTCTCAGGAATTAGGACTGTCTTACGGCACATTATGGCGTATTTTGCATTTGGATCTACACCTACATCCATATAAAGTCCAGCTCACACAACAACTGAAGCCAGCTGACCATTCACAACGTCGTAGATACGTGGAATGGGTGCTTGAACAACAGGCGGTGGACGGCGATTTTTCGAACAAAATTTTCTTCAGCGATGAAGCACATTTCTCACTCGGTGGGTATGTTAATAAACAAAATTGTCGTATTTGGGTTTCTGAGAATTGAAGAGAGGCCATTACATCCAGAAAAAGTCACTGTTTGGTGCGACCTTACTTCTTCGAAAACGACGATGGAACGACTTTCACCGTCAATTCGGAGCGTTATGGTCATATGATAACCGACTTTTTTTTGCCTGCTATTGAAGAATACGACTTGGAGAATATGTGGTTTCAACAAGACGGTGCCACATGCCGCACAACTCCAGCGAATATGGCTTTATTGCAAGAGACATTTCCTGGCCGCGTAATTTCTCGTCGTGGCGATATCAACTGGCCACCAAGATCATGCGATTTGACACCATTAGACTTTTTTTGTGGGAGCTACGCGAAAGACCGTGTTTATGCAGATAAACCTTTAACTCTTGAGCACTTAAGCACCAACATTCGTCACGTTATGGCTGAGATACCGCCCAATATGTGTCAAAAAGTGGTCGAAAATTACCTCAAAAGAATCAATGCTTGACACAATTCGCGTGGTGGTCATTTAAATGATGTAGTGTTTCACACATACTGTCAACGTTCAAACTTTATAATAAAAAAGAAATATCATGAAAAAAATATTTTATATGTCTTATTTACGTTTACTTTTGAAACCGAAAAATGGATAACCCTTATATTGATCTGTTAAGCCCCGTATTCAGTTCTTGCGAAATTTTCATAAGAAATTTTGTCAAAACGGAAACGGAAAATCTCTAAACGGAAAATTTTGTTACGGAGAGTTGCCACATATCTCAGATTTACCTTGCAAATATTTCATTAATAATTCATCTTCGCGTTCCTTTTTATTTTTAATGCATGTGGTATTACTTTTGTTTACTAAATTAATCGAAATGTCAAAATTCCGGTCCCAAACAATTGTTTACGTACGAAATAACTTTGGCGTAACTGCCCTGTATTTGATTTTGCTTACGAAATTTTCGCCAGGAGCTGAGTACCAGGCAAATGAAAAGTGAGTGAAATTTCCGCATCACGAAATTTTCGTTATTTTTTATACACGTACATTTTATGGCAACGAAAATTGCATAACAACTGAATACCGGGCTTAAGACACTTCTCTCGAAAATTTCTCTCTGTTGGTGCAATAGAGAACCATATCGGAAATGCATAGAACAGAATCGGTCTAATGCTAATTTTAAGCTTGTTTTTTTATTCCCTGCTAAACTAATTTTTCGACCACTTTGTATGGAGCGCCGCTTAAAATCGCTTAATATCGCTTAGTTCCCTATACAAAGTCGTCGAAAAATTAGTTAAACAGGGAATAAAAAAACACGCTTTTAGTATAATATCAATTTTGTTTCAACTGGAAGAGTTTTAATGCAGAAAATTTTGGAGAATGGTCCTTTCATTCGATATACCTTTAGCAAGCTATATCTAGCGTGATTATACTTCACCAATTTATTGAAGATATTTGAAGCTGTCTACCATTTTAAAAGTTTTTACGTATATATTTTACCCGAAGCATTGCGCAAACACATAACTTTACTTTTCGACGAATTAATTTGTAACCCGCAATCTTTGAAAAATTTACGAACGTGATGAAGGTGCTGAGAAACACGCTGAAGTACAACTTGAGGAGATTCATCATGAGCATATAGTAGCGAGTCGTCAGCATAGAGAATACGCTTGGAGACTTCAAAATGGTGAGAAAAATCATAAATATATTATTAAATAAATGAGGTGCGAAAACCGCACCTTGTGGAACTCCACAGGTAACATGCGCCAAATGGGATAAGGTGTTACCAAGTAAAACACAACATTTCCTATAGCTAAATAAACTATTAAGAAGCTTTACGATTGAAGGTGAGAATCCAACTGAAACCATTTTAAGCAAAATACCGAATGCTTTCTCAACATCCAGAGAAACCGCAACGGACATCTCTTGTTTCTCAAATTTTGAATAACATCACTCTGAAATTTCAACAGAGATGCTCTGTAGAATTTTTCTTTCTTAACTCCAAATTGAAGATCGGGAATATAATCGGAATTTACATCTAAATCCATTTTCTTTCGCATAATTTTCTCACACGTTTTCCTTAAATTGGATAATAACGATATAGGACACAAGTTATTAACAGCCGAATTCCGAAGAGGAATACAATTTGTATACATATATTTGTATATATGTATATTATATGTTATATATAAATAATAAAGAATGAAAAGGTGAAAAGAAATATGTAAGCAAAACAAACTGTCAAAATTCCGGTCTCAAACAATTATCAGAACAAACAAGCAAAACAAAATGTAAAAATTCCGGTCTCAAACAATTATCAGACAATTGTTTTCGTACGAAATAACTTTGACGTAACAACCCTGTAATTGATTTTGCCTACGAAATATTCGCAATGAGCTGAGTACCAAGCAAATGAAAAGTGAGCGAAATAAATAATAATTCAGCTAAATTTGTATAATTCAGCTAAATTTGTATAATTCAGCTTCGGTTCATGAAATTTGTTATATTTTTTTTTTTAACACGAACTTCTAATGGCAACGATAATTTCATAAAATTGAATACTGGGCTTAAATGAAAAGTGGGCGAATTTTTCGATTCATACACCAACTTCTTATGGCAACGAAAATTTCATAAAAACTGAATACCGGGCTTGAGTTAAAAATAAAATGAAGTGCGAAGAGAAATTACGAGTATTTATGAAATATTTGCAAGGTAAATCTAAGATAGGTTGTAACACTCCTTATGAAATCTTCGCATGAACTGAATACTACAGAGTTTTAAACTTAAAGTTAAATCCCACTTTCTTCTTTAATATTCTCGACAAACAACATTACTATGATACTTAAACTAGTTTACAAATGTAAAACAATACTTTTTAATAATTATTTTCAATATTTAATTATATTTTCCCAACTTCTATGCCATCCAATTAAAAAATTTAATAAATTTCGTAAAATTTTTAATATCGTCTTGTATTGTTAGCACGTGTTTTAAAGTTGTAATTTTTCTAGACCGTCGACCCTGTTTACTTGGATATCAATTATTAAGTCTACAGGTGGTGTATGCCTTTCCATTCCATTCAAAGGTTTTGGTTGCTTTTAATTTGTTAATGCCAGTGTAGCACAATGACCGCTGAAACGTTTAGCATGTCCTTGTTTAATAAATTCTTTGTTTCCTTGAAAAAACTATGAATATATTGATTTTTTGTTTACCAAGGGCTACTAGAGGCGTCAACATATCCTCAATTGTCCTTGAAGCCTATGAGAGGTTGTTGTTCCTGTCGTAACTCTCTTTAACATTTCTCGAAACTCTTTTAGGAGCATAAACTCTCTTGATTTGTAGAGGTCAGGTACTCACTCAGCTGTGTGCTCTGCATAAAATGAGTCCTTTAAAAAAACTTTTGTAATTGTTTGCTTGCCGTTTCTAACCAATTATATCCTTGGTTACTACATTGGACATTTATAATGACAAGTTAAATAAATTGAAGGTTTCAAGAAAAATAAATAAATAAAAGGACATATAAAATGAATTTCATAAAATTATTAATATTTTCCACGAATTTAAGTTGTTTGTTACTGTATCATTACTTTTGTACATAAATTGAAAATGTGTAAAAAATCCTGTGAGCCACATTTGAACCAGAGAGCCAAGGAATTATACACTATGAATATCCTTACCAGCCTTTGACGGGATTATGCCCTTTTTTGATGTCTTATCCCGCCTTGGATTTCAGTCGCGCTTTTTACAAATAAATCTCGCTTTGTGACGTTTTTGTCTGTGGAAATAGTAGAGTATAATTTAGCTTGACAGTTATATATTTTGGATATAAGATTTGGAACCGTCGCATATAGGACTTGAAGTCATATTGTCAGGCAATCGTTTCGCAATTTGTGAACTTCATCATCAGAGGCTTAGTTGTAGGCCATTATCGTCTGTTCAATTGCACCACTAACTGAAATATTTTGATAGGATTTTTTTGATGTGTAAACATCTATACGCTGGGGGTAAAAATCTTTTTCACAATACAATCACAAATTTAGAGTAAGATGTGCGATGTAATCGTTGACCAATCGTAAAGCGTTATCAAATCGGTGTGAGCTATGTATGAGTGTATTAGTGTACTCATACGCTGCATACAATATACTCAAACCATCTAGTGTGCAATAGTAGCTACTAATTTTCACTAATTGTCGTACATTATGTTATCGTAGGCAAATGAAAACAAATAAATAAAATGAATACAAAAACCTTTAATTTTAATAACTTTTAAAAAGTTTTTTTTCACTTTTAATAAGAAATTTACTAAAACAAAGCAAAATAAGGAAAACTAAAAATTAAACTTGTCAAATATAAGAAAAACTACAAACTAAAAGTTTTCTTCATCTTTGAGATTGTCATTCATATTTAACAGCACCATCTAGTGTGCAATAGTAGCTACTAATTTTCGAAAACCATTGCTGTAAAATAACATTACATTTCAGTAAACAGCTGATTAATAACTTGTCAACCGCAACAAATACAAAATAATAAAATATTTTACAAAACACCAAAAAAATTATAACTCAGAACATAAAACAACACAAAGTGTATCAAAGCTGAATGGAGGTAATGTTAGTTCTAATAAAATTTCTATTAGATTCCAATATAAATTAAGATTATAACATATCTTCATTACGTACTGTTGCCTTACACTGAAGCTGGTGCACGACAATTGGGTAACAATCTCCATCTCATGCCAATTATTATGGGTGGAGATTTTAATACAAATTGTGCAAACCCACAGTCGCAAGCTTTATCAAAATTTTTATTTGACGTTTTCCACTTGCATGTGAGCAATTCTCCACAAACCCCCACAACTAACAATTCCACTACTATAGATGCAGTTTTCCATAGATTTTTAAATACAATCGAGTCAAAAATTTATATATCTTATTTTAGTTACCATAAGCCAATATTAACTATTTGTACTTAAGGCATTTACCATAGATGGGCACTTTGCAGTACTACTAAAATTTCAGTAAAAATAATTCTTTAACTAGTAAATTTTTACTGATTACTAAAATTTTTTTCAGCATTTTTTATAAAGTGCCTACATGATTACGATGAGGTGCATTGAATTTTCTGTAATCAGTAATGCCCGATTACTGATTATTATGAATACGGCCTTATGATTTGACTGGTAATGCAAATTAAATTTCATTATCAGTAAAAATTTATTGAATTTTTTCAGTAATCAGTAAATTTACTGCTCTGTGCCCATTTACTAACCAAATAAGTTAAATAAAACAAACAAAAACCAGCAAATTCCTATGTATTTACAATATTGAAAGTTTTGATACTTTTAATTGATTAATTAAAAAAATATACTAAAAGCATAAGTACTTCCAACTTTATTACTAGATGTTTACACTAGGCCTTAGCAAGAGTACCTATTATAAATACTTCAAGACATTCTCTATTTTTGTCATCATTTGCTTTATGCTATTGCCCTCAAACCAATACACCATAAAGCATGCTAGTGATGAGAAACAAATACAATAAATGAAGGGGTCAGAAGCAAAGGGATGCAAGTGCATTTTTTACTCAAATAGAGTTAACAATTTTAAAGGATTTTCTTGTGTATTTGTGTGTGTAGCAGAAGTTATTTTTTTAGCTTGTTAGATAAAAATATATCTCAAGATTTCTCAAATTAAAGAAGTAATAATACAGATGGGATATTTATGTTGCTATTTAACTTTAAACTTCTTTCACCCAAATTTTTTCAAAAGTCACTTGCATCCCTTTGCTTCTAACCCCCTCAAATATTGTATGTGATCGCCATGCAGTAAGTAAAGTTGAGTAGATGAGAGAGTAAAACAATGTAAACACAAATTCTCTCAATTTATTGTTATGATATTTGAGGTCTTCATTAAAATACTCGAGTATTTTTCATATCGTTTATTGGATTTGTTTGAATTGTAGCACACGATAATGCAAGAAGCAGCTTCTTTTACTGGTGAGGAAAGAGGAGTAAGAAAAAAATTTGTATTTTCTACTATTCTTTTTTAACTTTTTTTAAAGCATCACAGTGCCTCGTTCTCTTACATTCGATTGGCAAAAATAGAAAGAGAAGACCTAGGATAATGAAATTTAGAACGAGATCCTAATATAAAAGAACTAAGAATATTTCAAAGTTTCATCAAAATTGACCACGTTCATCGCCTACCTCTCACACAAACCGACAAATATAGCAATAAATTTCATGAAAATCGTTTTTTTATTTTACTTGTAAATTCAGGAATTCACTTTTATACATAGTACAAATATTAAGAGTTTAAAATTTATATACGTTCATTTTATATACATTATACATAGAACAAACTAAAAAAAATAAGAAATCATACTTCTGTTTCAAGAAAATATCAATAAAGCATTTATGTTTATTTAAATTAGAAGTGGATCTGGAATCATTTTTAAGTACAGCGAAACAAACCCGACATCCAACTACATTCTTTATTTCCTCCCCATTTTCATTTTGAATTTTGCCAAAGACATTCCACACCATACTCTGCCCTCTTTTCAAAATAATTCTGAAATCTCCATTCTTCAGCTTTTCTTTAATTTCAGTATTATTTACCTAATTTAGATACAAAAAATAAAAAAAAAATTTGCACTTGGTTTTTCTCAATTTTTTTTACATATTGAATTATATTGCACTATATTTCTATTAATAATGTATTCAATTAGCATAACTTACTTCAAGAATCCCCATAACTTTTTTTTAATCAATCTTACAGTTTTTTGTTCACTTGCAAATATTAACTTCACTCCCGCACTGATCCGCAAATGTATTAAAAATGACAAGCAAAAAAACAAATGCTGCAAATGTTTTCACAAATACTCCAAGTATTCTTTGCCTACTTTGCTATCTCTACTTTCTTTTTGAGCTTACATTTATTGTCTTTACTTTGCCCAAGTATAAGTAAATACAAATTCCACAGCACAACAAGAAGTAACGGATTGTTTTTGTTTCGTTTTACATTTGTATTTACTTGACTTGGTCGTCGCAGAGTATGTTGACAAAGAGAAGAGTAATTTAAAAAAAGCAAATGCATTTGAATTCAAATACATTTGTTGCTATGCCCTAGTATACACATCTCCCCTGTGATCGGACTCACATTAATTTTTTTTTCGATTTTTCTTCATATTAGTCTGGTACACGTATCTACACGCTGAAAATATCGGCCCAACAACATATTGCAGGAAACATGTAACTGTTTGCAAGCATTGTTTTCATGAATTGAAGATCTGCTGCTTTTTGGTTTCTTTGTGTCTATAGCCTATTAATCATTGTGTCTCAAACATGTTATATTGAATAGCAAAAACAATGTGTTTGGGCACAAGTATAGTATATTTGCGGCAAGCTACAAACACTTTTAAAATCGACATTTTCAATGTGTTCTCCACGCTTTAAACTTCGTCATAATTAATATATTATCAAACTTTGATTTGTTAGCTAATATTTGCTTCTTAGTTATTTCAATATGTTCGCAGCAGAATATCAAAAGAGTTTTTTTTGAAGAATATCAAACAATACATCAGTGTATGGAAAAATGTTGTTAAAGGTATTTAGCATGAAAACTGTATTAAATAAATCTAAAAACTGCATAAATCCCCTATTATTAGATCTGAACGATAAGTGTGGACTATATTTACAAGTCTAGAGGAATAGTTCCATCTTGTTGTTGCCACAGTAGGTATTCTTCGTTTTACCACCTGATCGAAGAAATAAGTTTTTTTTGGTGGATTGATTAAAAAAAGCAGACAGCCCTGATAATGTTACAAAAAATATTTTGGCTTCTTGTATAAAGTTTACAGATTGTGATAAAACTAAATTTAACACATGAGCATTACAATGGATAAAAATAGCATTAGAAAACTGCTCTCTTACTTTAGCCTGTGTGCCACTCAATGCACTAGACATGACAGCCGCGCCATAATAGGTTTGAGCTACCAGCTTTCCTCCCCAATCCAATTATGTAAATCAATCATTTTTGTGGAAATGGCGTCTGCCGTACGATCATCACTTACGTCCATAAATTTGTAGAATCGCTCCCTAGCAACACCTTTTTTTGTCAACATACCGAAAAATTATTGATAATTGATGATCTTGAACCGAATTATTATGAAAATCATAAACTTGTAGAGATCAATATAGTAAAAAGAAAAAATCGGAAGTAATAGGCAGACGGTATACTATAACGCCAATCATATAGCAATCGTTGTTTCTATTTATGAAACAACATTACTCGTATGTATTGGCTTTCAATGAAAGCCTACATGGACAAGTGAAGCTGTGAATATTGATACTTTCGGTAAAGTATTGTTTTGGATGTTTTCGCATTAGTAGGAGTTGCTGAAACAATTCTCGCTAATTTAAGAATTGTTTATCCCTAGAATGTGTGATGGTATACCTAAATACTTGTGGAGAAGGGAGCTGATGAGATGCCTTTGTGGGTATCGAAATAGCTACATATATTCCTAACCATTCACCGATATACTCAATTTCACTGCTGCTTGTAAAACCTATTTTCCATTGAAGAATATTTTTAATAGGTAAAAAAGATCTTGAACCAAATTATGATGAAAAACATTTATTAAAGATAAAATTCCGTCTTTTTGGGTCATAATACCGCTTTTTGATCAAAATCAGTTGGTCAAGTTATCTACAAATCAAGTTAAACTGTACTATAAAAGTCACTAAGGTTATTTCTTGGAGAAAGTTACACAATGTACAAATCTAATTATATCACAAAGCTCTCATAATTTACTTCGAATTTGTTATGCCTGGTTTTAACTACACTTGAGCTTAAATTTTATTGTAATATCATTGCAACTATATATTCTCTCGTGCCGGATTTAAAATCGGTACGACTTAAAAATTTCTTCAGAAATTATTGAGCGTGAATTTATCTTGTGCCTAGAGTGTAAGTGTAATTTTAATTATTTATGAATCTAATGCTGATTAAAGACATAAGTTCAATGTAAACTTTAAAATATAAATTCCTTCGAGCCGGATTTGAACCAGCGACCTATGGATTTCTACATTGTCAATCAAGTTAAACTACAGTCCACCGCTCTACCAACTGAGCTATCGAAGGCGCTCAGATTGCTTTTGGCAGAAACTTGTATATAGCATGAAACTAAATGTGAAAATGCAAATTATACCGTCATACTCTGAGAATATACTTAGAATTAATTAAGCCTAGTGTGAAATTAATTTTAACTGAAAATACATTGTTATATCAAGTAAAAAATAAAAAAAATTTAAGATTCTTCAAGTTTTACATAAATTGCAAATATTGTATTCTTTCGGGTGAGACTTAAAATCGATGAAACTTAAAAATTTTGTCATTTATGATAAATTTTTTCATTTATGAATCCATCGCCAATAGCAACAACTTAAGTTCAACGTAAACTTTAAAATATAACTTCCTTCGAGCCGGATTTGAACCAGCGACCTATGGATTTCTACATTGTCAATCAAGTTAAACTACAGTCCACCGCTCTACCAACTGAGCTATCGAAGGTCTTGCACTGTGTATGTAGTGCAATCCAAATCGCTTTAAAAACGTAACTTTTTTTAATTAAAAAAAATCAGAAATTGCAGTCATGTGAACCGACTTCAACATACCCGACATATTACATTCTGGTCAGCGTCTGATCCATAATGGGCGGTTGAAATCAAGTATCCTGGTAGTAGGTAAAATTCAAAAACCCGGAGGACTGGGTTTGCCTCCCGCCACCGTTTATAATGGCAGTGAAAATACAAGACCGAAAAAGAAAACGAAAACATGACGACCCCCACAAACGATATAAGTACCACGATTTACGAAGTTCATGTGCAAGCATCCAATTGACAGATGTCCACGAAAGATATAAGGCTGACATTACTGCAATCCAGGAAATGCGATGGACAGGACATGGCTGCACAAGAAAAAGAAACTGCGACATATACTACAGTTGCCATGAGAAAAACATGAATTTGGTTGCGGTTTTATAAATAGTTGGCAAAAGACTGCGACATCTAGTCTCTAGGTTCAATCCTGTGAGTGAACGTGTATCAACAATCCGCATAAAAACGAAATATGTTTATATTTCGCTAATTTGTGTGAATGCCCCGACAGAGTACAAAAGTGATGATGCCAAAGACATATTCTATGAGCTCCTGAGACCGCTGCCCTGGCGGTGACATTAAGAGTGTACTAGGAGATTTTAATGCTACAGTAGGCAGGGAGAATGTTTTTAATCCAACTATTGGCAAGTTCAGCCTACATGCTGACAGTTCAGAAAACGGTTTGAGACTGATTGACTTTGTCGCGGCAAAACAAATGGTCATTAGCGGTACAAGATTCCAGCATAAAGACATCGACAAGGCTACTTGGTTATCCCCTGATCAAAGAACGAAGAACCCAATTCATGACGTGGTAATTGATGGAAGGCACTCATCCAGTGTAATAGACGTACGAGTGATCAGAGGAGCTAACATCGATTCTGATCACTACCTGGTAGCAGCAAAAGTTCGCAGAAGATTAAGTAGAGCGAAAATCGTACGAAACCAGGCGCAGAGAAAGCTAGACATCGGAAAACTGCAATTACCAGAGGTGGTCAAAGCCTACACAAGGAAGCTCTCGCAACTTTTGGCATCCTGAAGCGCAGTGGAAACCCATTTCCGACACTATAATAACTGCCGCAATAATCGTACTTGGGTATGAAAAACCGCTTCGCAGCAGACCATGGTACGATGAAGAGTATCGCATTGCAAAGGATGAAAAAGAACGCTGCACTCATGGTAATGTTTCCGTCAATTGCAACGTGAGCTACGACTGAGCGGTATAGGTAGAAAAGGATGGAGGTAAACCGACTCTTTAGCCGTAAGAAACGGCAGTGGATAAAGCGCGAGAGTGAGAAAATTGAGACATACCGAAGAAAGAACGAAGCCCGAAAATTCTACCAAATAGCCAAAAACGGGACTAATGGACATGGTTCAGGGCCCCCTTCTGTAAAGATCTCATCGCAGATGTGCAGAGTATGTTGGGAATATGGAGAGATCATTTCTCTGCGCTATTGGTACCTGGGATACCCAATGACGAGGCAATCGACGACAATTTGGACGACGTCATCGATTGCCCCATCCTAACCAAGGCGATGTCAGAACAGCTAAGAACAACAAAGTCGCAGGAACCGATGGATTACCGGCGGAGCTGTTTAAGGCTGGCGGCGATGAGCTGATAAGGTTCATGCATCAGCTCATTAGCAAAATTTGGTTAGATGAATGCATGCCCGGTGATTGGAGTCTCAGTGTAATATGTCCCATATATAAAAAAGGTGACCTTCGTCTCTGTGCCAACTACCGTAGAATAAGCCTTTTATCCATAGCATATAAGGTTCTATCAAGTATAATTTGCGAAACACTAAAATCAATTATCGCTGACCTGATTGGACCATACCAGTATGGCTTACGCCTGGAAATTCGACAACCGACCAGATTTTCACGATACGCAAAATCCTGGAGAAGACCCACGAAAAACAAAACGACACCTATAATCTATTTGGCGATTATAATGCGGCCTTCGATAGCCCGATACGGGAGAAACTCTACGAAACAATGTTTGAGCTTGGTATTCCTGCAAAACTCATACGCCTTTGCAGGATGATCTTGACGAACACCAAATCCGCAGTGAAAGTTGGTAAGGATCTTACCGAACCTTTCGAAACTAAACGAGGCCTCAGACCCTTACCGTGCCCCTACCGTGCGATCTCAACATCTTAATAGAGATTATTCTGAGAAAAGCTGCTGTCAACATGAATAAAACCATCGGCAGCAAAAGTCACTTGCTGCTCGTGTATGCTGATGATATAGATATCATTGGACGCACAGTTAGAGAAGTTACTGCGGTGTTTTCGAGAATTGAGGAGTCAGGGAAAGTGGGTCCGACGGTAAATGAGGACAAGACAAAATTATGGTTCGAACGAACAGGGTCTCACACGATTAGGCCAAAGAGTGAATGTTGATAACCTCGGATCTGCCGCAAACAAAAACAACAACGTCAGCCTCAAGTTCAAGCGGAGAATTGTGCTTGCGAATCGATGTCATTTTGGGCTAAGCAAGCACTTTAGAGATAAAGCCCTCTCTCGAATGAAGAAAATCCAGCTATACCAGACTCTCATACAACCTGTCTTGCTTTATGGCGCAGAATCCAGGGTCTTATCGCAAGCTGACGAAACATCTGTAGGAGTCTTCGAGAGAAAAATACTCCAAAAAATGTATGGCCATATAGTGCACAACGGCGAGTATCGGCGACGCATGAACCATGAGCTATATCCCGACATTGACATAGTTAAGCGGATCAAAATATCCTGATTGCGCTGGCTAAGCCATGTCAGTAGAATGGATGAAGACGAACCAGCACGAAGGATTATCGAAACCGAACTGGAAGGAAGACGAAAAATAGGCAGACCAAGACTCCGCTAGAGGGATCAGAAGGATTTTACTGACTAAAACACTAGAGGTATTCATATAAACGCACAAAAGCCTCAAAACTCGAAAACTTGCCCAGCAAAAGTCAAAACAAAAAATTTTTCCATAAAAAACGACAAATGTAGAAAAGTTTCGAGCCAATTTTGGTGCATTTGTGCAAGTCGTTTTGTATGAGAACATTCTAGTTTCGTTTTGACGTTTGCTTGGCAAGTTTTCGAGCTTACATGAATACCACTACTATGATTAAGATGGACTTTTTATTGGGGTACAATTAGCCGATAAAGATGTTATTAGTCTTGTTACTGATAACTGAGAACCTAACTTCAAAAAATTGCTTTAAATAAATAATTTAATACTTTCTGGGGAGAGCTTCTCACAATCAGAGAGCTGTGCGCTATAGTTTTACTTCGATTGCAAACGGCTTTTTGATGGCTAATTACTCGATAGCGTCGCCGTCACCATGCTAGATGGCCGTCTTCTAAAGAAATGTAACATGTTGCTTTACAAAATTAAATTCTTAATATGGATCCAGACATGGGAAGAGCTTCAGCGTAACTTAAACAATCTATTTTCGGGATATCTTGAGCAACAAGCAACTTAAAAAATCAAAACCGCAAAGTTTGATGGCAAATTATTTGGTTCGAATAAAAACAAATGAAGATTCTGAAAACTCTTTGATTTTAACTCATACTCCCAATTTCACCAAACAAAGTTTAAGCTAACTGACATGTTAAAAATTATAAATTCCATACAAACTGACAGCTAAAACTTTTCGTTAGCTCTAACTGAAAGATAACTTAACATGGTGAAATTGGCCGATAATCAAATTGAAATAATTTATAGTGAGAAAAATTAAATTCATTTGATGAGAACATAACACTTCGTCAACGATTCTGATTGGCCATATTTGCATAATTCTTTTATAAAAAAGGTAATTTAACTATAATTTAAATACAATTTCCCATAATTAATCAATTAGAGTAACATTTTTGATGATTTTTGTTAAATATTCCTACAGTTTTTTGTTTTTATTGTATTATATATTTATATACATATATATTTGAATATATTTTTTGTTGATTTTCTTATGGGATTTAGTTTTACTTTTACAAACTGTAATACGAATTTTTGTGGTTTTTCAAAATTCTGCGAAAGTGCATATTTGTGCAACGCATCAATCGCCAAAAACGAGACCTAAGTGTATAAAAAAAATCCTTCGAGCCGGATTTGAACCAGCGACCTATGGATTTCTGAATCGCATGATAGTATTACACTACAGTCCACCGCTCTACCAACTGAGCTATCGAAGGTATTGAAGAACAGCCACAAAGTAACATAACACAAAGCTACGACGACAACACACATCAGACAATTTTGAAAACAAAACAAAAAATGCTTATCAATGGAAGTGATAACTTGTTGGTGTATAGTCTTCAACGATTATGCTGCCTCCGCCAAACATAAACCAACAATGAACTTGATTTATTTGAATTCAAAAGCTGAAAAAAGTGAAAGGCCGACGCTACACACACTTTGTCGTTGATGCTAGATATAGTTATATATAGACATAGTCCAAGTGACATCAACGAGCACACAAGACTAAAATGACCCAGTAAGTGTTAAATAATTTAAACATTTAAAAATCAAGTATTTCACACAAACCACATACATTTAGTTTTGGCTTGAAATCTCAAACTAATTGGTGAGATGTTTCCGAGTTGAATGAAACTCGTTTGAATGATTGCAGACAATCTACCTGCTAGTAAGCACAACGTTCAAAATGTGTGTTGAACAATTGACTGTGGTATCGCAGACGCAGTTGTTTATGTGCATGAGCGAGGTACTTATACCTTCGATAGCTCAGTTGGTAGAGCGGTGGACTGTAGTTTAACTTGATTGACAATGTAGAAATCCATAGGTCGCTGGTTCAAATCCGGCTCGAAGGATTTTTTTAAACATATGAAAAATATATGTATTTGTTTGCGGTGTTTTTTTTTTTAATTTCTGTATTTGAATTTGTTAGTAAGGTGAAGTTTATCTATAACTTAATATAGCACAATGCTGTAAATATATTCAGATATTTGCTAAACTTATTGAGAAGTCTAAAGTGGGATATGAATGTTGTTAGCTTTAACGTATAGCCTTCGATAGCTCAGTTGGTAGAGCGGTGGACTGTAGTTTAACTTGATTGACAATGTAGAAATCCATAGGTCGCTGGTTCAAATCCGGCTCGAAGGAGTTTTATGTTTTATTTCTAAAATATGTACAAAATTGATAATTGTGTGGGGTTATAAACTATGGTGTTTTAATGCGTGGTTCAGCTGGTTGGTTTTAAGCTGGTAGATATATCAAGCGAAAGAACAATTATACTCAATTTCAACTTTAAGTGTTCCTGAGCAAAATCGATTCTTCCAGCAGTATATGTGTTATATATGTCCCAAAAATATTAAATCAAAAATTTCAATCCCAAAGTTTATCATTAGCATGTGCCTCAAATACGCCCCTTTTTTAAGATCGAAAAATTTTAGCCCCGCGGCTATCCTGGCTTCAACAACCAACGTATTTATGGCCAAATCCATGAATATTTGATCCCACGGACTTGGAAACAAAAATCATATCGAATTTTCACAAATCAATCGCAAAACATGCCCCATCCACATACATAAGTGTCAAAGTCAGCTAATGGCAGCGTGCGCTCCTCAGCGAGTTACGGTTTCGTTACCATTTACGTATACAGGAACGGATTTTGCTGGTCTTTCCAGCATAAAGTTGTCACCACTGCGAAACACGAAATTGGCAAAAGCTTATGCAGAAGTACTCGTATAATTTTAAACATGTGTGCAGTGTTGCCAGAGACCGACTAAAAAATAATGTCAACTGTCCTCAAAAATTGTGCCGTTTACGAAACCATTATGCTAAAATTGTCGTTTTCGACTTTTTGTAATTCTGTGTCGAGAACACACAAAATTACTCCAAGAAATTGGTGGTATATGCATTTGAAAATTTAAACAGCAGTTATTTGGTTTAGAATGAAAATTAAATGAAAGTACATATGTACATTTAGGTCAAATACGAATAAATATATAAAACAAAGCCTTTTATTTCGTATATAATCATTTGTTTATTATAGATTAAAGTCTGAATTAGACACCAAAATGAGCGAAAATCTGTCAAAAAAGGGGGGTAATCTCGCTAAAAGCGGTACGGTTGTTAAGGTTAGTTATACCTTAACTCTTTAACTGCAAAAGAAGTATTATTCTTTTTTACATAAATCTATCAAAAAATCCATTTTTTTAACAATTTCTTTCAATCTTCTTGCAATAGAATTTTCCAAGTTTTGGATAACTATTTGCTTTGGGAATCCGTCCCATTTATCATAGAGAACAGTGATCAAATCGTCTTCTTCGCGGAGTAATCATAGTTGTATTGTGCGTATTTGATGCAAACAAGTTGACACAATGAATATTAGACGTTTTGATGTGGGATAATGCATAAGAAATAGTGTTCACTATTTTATGAAGCCCTCGCTCTGCCGAAAATACGCTTAAATAGGTGTATAGGAACCTTAAAATTATACCACAACAAACCGATAATTATTTCAGAAATAGATTTTTCAGAAAAATTAAATTATGAAAATTTTATTACGAAAAATTGTGCCGTTGGCAAAACAATTGTGCTAAAAAATTACACTTAAATTGAAAAAAATGTATAAAAATGTTGGGGAGATTGTGCTGAACGGCACTTGGCATAATTTTTCAAAAAACAAGTGCCAACACCAAAAAAATTGCGCCAAAACGGCACAAATTATCCAAAGATGGTAACACTGCATGTGTGGTCCATTCAAAGACCATTTAGAATTAGACGACCAGAAGATGTGCGCAATTTGGCAACCCTGGTAAAAGAGATCCACAAAGTGCTAGAAATTCACTCAAACGCATTTCTCTCACGCGTCATATCTTGATTATTTTATACTTTTTGCAAAGTTTATGTAATTTTACCTCAACATGGTTGGAATTTGTATAGTTATATAAAATAACACTATCAAAAATCTGCTCGTGTATTGAAATATTCAATGAAGAGAGTAAGAGAGAGAACAGAGAATGGCTAGGGTTTCACTCGTTGTGTTTGTTGGCATTTGAGTGACGAGAAAAAGACTGTCTACTTGTACATCGTTTTTGGTCCATTTATAGCAGTGGTCTTCACAAAGAGAACACACAAAATGAAATTATGAGTATTTCTGCTTGTGGTTTCTTACAAGACTTGATTTCATTGTTATTGCAATTAAACGACGCGTAATGAAGAGGCGATTACCGAAATGCCAAGGGTACTTATAGTCCCCTACCGGTCGTTGAAGTTTCGAGTTCTAGTACATTTTCGAAATATAATATTTATTTTTTTGGACAATATGGGGCTTAAACGACGTGTCACCATGAACATACATATATAGAAACAAATATTTTCAAAATTTTGACAGAGTATTTTTTTCACGACATCATTTTGAAATCTTTCTCGTGCATATTATGTCCTCCCTATTTTATGGTATTTAACTTCAATTTTCCACACATTTTATGTGAATATTGTTGATATTTGCAGCATTCTAAATAAAAGCAATTTTAAAATCTGTTGATCTATTGAAATAGAGCTAAATTTTTTAATCTTTTCCATTCTACGCATGTCACTCAAGATAACTATTTCTAATCTATAATTGTATATTTTAGTTGGGCAACTCTAAGCCAAAAATTTCAGTGACAGCCAAAAATTTCAGTAAGCGAAAGCAAGCAAAGACTAGACGACCAGAAGATGTGCGCAACTTGGCAACCCTGGTAAAAGAGAACCAGAAAGTGCTAGGAGTTCACTCAAACGCATTTCTCTCTCGCGTCATATCTGGCTTATTTTTTCATACTTTTTGCATAGTTTATGTAATTTTACTTCAACATGGTTGGAATTTGTATAGTTATATACAGTAACACTATCAAAAAGCTACTCGTGTATTGAAATATTCAATGAAGAGAGTAGAGAAGTACTAGGGTTTCACTCGATTTGTTTGTTGGCATTTGAGTGAAGAGAAATTTTGACTGTCTAAAGCAAGCGCGAAGGGATGTATATTCTACCATTTTTCGACTTTGGCTTTTGCGTTTACGTTCACTTTCGGGACTTTTAGAATACTACCCTAAAAGTAATGTTTACTATTTTCAAAAACGATGTACAAGTAGACAGTCAAAATTTCTCTTCACTCAAATACCAACAAACAAAACGAGTGAAACCCTAGTACTTCTCTACTCTCTCTCTTACTCTCTTCATTGAATATTTCAATACACGAGCAGCTTTTTGATAGTGTTATTGTATATAACTATACAAATTCCAACTATGTTGAAGTAAAATTACATAAACTATGCAAAAAGTATGAAATAAGCAAGATATGACGCGAGAGAGAAATGCGTTTGAGTGAACTCCTAGCACTTTTTGGTTCTCTTTTACCAGGGTTGCCAAGTTGCGCACATCTTCTGGTCGTCTAATTGTAAATCGTCTTTGCTATTTTTAGCCAAAGGTGGAAATCGGAGTACGTCGTAGAGCTCCAGCGAATATATAAGTGGAAGGCGAATGAGAATACAGTCGAATAAGAATAAAAATCCAAACAAAAGAGCTAAATAGCACAATACACAAATCAAATTTCAAACAAAAACTGATAAAAAAGGTTAAATTTTTACTAAGAGAAAGCTCGACTTCGAAAACCATATGCAACGTTTGGAAATTATTAAAATTGCCAGTCAGTGGTCGCAACTTTAAGTTTGAAGAAATTAATGTATTTCATCGAAAAATCATCTTTAGCGGTGAAGCTCACTTCTGGATAAATGACTGTGTCAAGAAACACAATATACTGGCCAAACAATTGATCCATTGAATGGAAAGTTCGGTAATGGTGTAATCTCGAGAAATGGTCCGGTCGAATGGCCACCACGCTCATGCGATTTAACGCCTTTGGGTTTCTTTTTATGGGGTTACATGAAGTAGTTTGTTTATGCCAACAATGTTAGAGGAGCTCAGGAACAATATCGAACGCGAAATTGCCAACTTTCCGGCCGATGTGCGTAGAAGAGTGGTGGAAAATTGGCTCCAAAGAATCGATCGCTGCAAACGTCATGTGAACGAAATAGAATTACATAATTAACTGCGATATGTTGACAACGCCTGGAATAAATTTCAGCCCCATATCTCAATTATTCTGTGTTTTATTTAAATATAACATTGTTATGTCCCTATTGAAACCCCCGTTATAAAACAAATACATAATTTGCAAAAGTTTTCAATCATTTCAAATAAAAATGTGGCGAAATTGCAAAAAAAAAACAAGAAATAGGGTTTCAATTGATATATCTTGCGACATTAAATTTAGGGTTTCAACCAAACCAACAAATTGTAAAAAGTATGAGCTTTTCATGGTTAAACTGGCAACACTGTTGCTGCTGCAAAAAGCTGCTGTTTATAAAAAAATAAACTTACCTTTGCTGCAATAGATCTGTTGAAATTCTCTCTCATTTGATACATAAACAACACTACACGCACATACTTATACAAAACAAACTACCGCTATTTTTCTGCTTTTCTTTTTTTACATTTAACACAAGATATTTTGTGATTAACTCTGCTTTTGGTAAACAAATTTAGAAACTTTAATCGGTTGGTCTATTGAAATTCTCGCTCACTTGATATAATTAACAACAACACACACATACATATAAAACAACCGCTGCTATTTTTTCTTCTTTTCTTTCTTTCGCATTTAGCACAACACAGTTTTGATAAACTCTGCTTTTGGTATAGACAATTTAGAAAAAGTAAACTGTTTTTTCTTAATGAAATAATTAACTATTCTTTGAATTTGTACCTCCACTTATGGTGAAATGACTGCATTTTATATTTATACACTTTGCATTAGATTTTACACAAAAATGTACATACTTTTTACGACATTTATTGCATTTTAATATTTTCGCGATCTTCACTTATTCTCCTCGCATTTGACACTGAGGATATGGAAATACGAAAGAGGTGTTTAAGTATGTGGGGTTGCCACATTCTGTTGAATTCGTATTGGATAATCCGATATGGGGATTCTTATTGAATTATAAATCATTATAACAGTTCAAAAGATTTCTGAAAATTTTTTTTAAAACATTGTATAACATTAGTAAACTTAATTGATTTATTAGTGATGTCGATTAGTATTAGAGTTAAATGTGTGCAACACAAGTCGAATAAGAACTTATTTGAGGAGAGCTAAAAGATGGTTTTAATTTTACATTAGGCTCAATGGAAATTACGCTCTTTTATGCCGCTAAAAATAAAAAATTCGCTAAAAAGATGAATAAATCGGCAAGCGCCAACATATATGGTTATCTACGAAAATAACATAATTATAATGTTAAGCATATTGCAACGGAGTTTGAATAGTGAGTTGATTAGAAAAGATAATTTCTAATTTTTAAATCGTTCTCCCTTTACATTTAAAATTAGGGGACCTCACAACTAAGGCAAAAGTCTATTGTTCCATCTGTTTCAAGAAACCGGTTTCCAATATTGGCAAAAAGCGGTAGAACCGGAGTTTTCGGGTTTTTGTTTTGAATTAAATTGTCTAGACACAAACCAAAGCAAAAGTAAACAATATAGTTGATAAGACTGGGTTGTACCATAGTAGTGTTAAAACAAAAGTTGTTTAATTTTTTTTTTCATTTAGCCCCCATTCCGCAACGTGTGATAAGGAACTTCGTTCCAAAATTGTTTGGAAGTGACATTTACAATTTATTGAAGCATAAAATCATATTTGAAAACAGAAATAATGTCTATTAATCCAAAATTTCATTAAAATTCGAAAAATCATACAATATTATCATTGTAAAGGATATAAACAAAAGTTGAGTAAAACCCGGATAACCGACGTCAAACAACCGGGTTTCGGTTTGTTCGAAAATTTAGTTTTTTCAAAAAGCGGCACAAGGTTAATAACAAAAACTCTGGTTTCAGTTTTGGACACTCTAATTACTGTCAAAGGCTGCAGTAAACAAGTGCCCGAATAAAATGAAAGGTTAAGTGGTCAATATAAGCTTCAAACGACGTGCCTTGAAGAGCAGATAAAAAAGAACATATTGTTTAAATTCTGCCATAGTATATTACATAGAGTACAACATACTAAAGATGGGTTTATTCTTTCCATAATTTTCACTTCATAGGTATGGTTGCATGTAAACGTTGGATGGTGAATGCTTGGGTTCAATAATACCAGATAGAGACATTAATACAAAGCATCCAACACAACAACACGAGCGGAATTTCGTGTTTGTTTGGTAAAATAGGTGTGTAAAATACAACACAAATGTGTACTCACAATAAAAGTCAACAAAAAAATTCAAAATACTATACCACGGAAAAATACAACTCTGTGATATTGATTAAAACTCACCTCAAGGCATTGCAACACTGCGAGAATGTATGAGGAAAAAGAAGAACATTGTGGAAAAATTCTGTATGTTCTTGTTGTTGGAATTATAGGCCTTTCAGTTACATTTATATTTATTGATCAGAATTGAGTTTGTATATATACGATTGATGATCAACCGATGGTATCAATTCAGGCACAGTAGTCAGGCATCTGATGATGAACTTGTCACGGAGTTCGAAACTAGTCATGCCAGTGAGTGTGTGTTGAAACTGAATTGTCTATTATTTCCAACAAAAACCAAAAATTTTTCAATTCGAAAAATGTTCATGACTTGTAAGCTTGTAGTATGAATTTCTCATACATTAACCAAAAACTAACAAAATCGGTCACCAAAATTCAAATTCAAATAAATGTAACTGACACTAGCACGGTCTTCAAAAATGCTATACCAAATTCAAAAAAAAATCAAAATACATTTAAATTGCAAGGTTTTATACCAATACGACAAGAAAGTCAATCGTTCTTGTAATTAAACCTGGCGTAAGAAAATTTTCGTCGAACATATCTCATTTGTACGACGAAGAGTGTGAGCTGAAACGTCAGATGACAGAAATTGTTTCTCTATTTTAATTTATTCCAAGATAAATTATGTCAGAAATCCTACGCAAGCATATATTTCTTTACATGTTCGTTCTATTTTACAAACACCTGTTATACATTTCAGTCCAATATCTCAATTATTCTGTGTTATATTATTATACAACATTGTTTCACCTAAACTCAACTTGAACAGTAAAACGTATGGATATGTGGCATAAACAGTTAAATTGAAACAAAAATTGATATACAGCACAAAACAAACAAAAAATTTTTAAAATTTTATTTTATTTATTATACGAGTATTAAAAGTTGCGAAAATGTATGTATGTATATTTTTCTTTACAGGCCAAAGAAGATTTCGGCTTAGGGCCAGGGTTTTATTTAGAATGCTACCCCTTCAGATGAAATGTTGAGGCCGTAAACAAAAACCTTCCATTTGCCGCATAATGTATTGTTTTATTACAACCGTATTATATACACACATATTAATAAAAATAAAATAAGAGCTTTTCATGAAAAATTGATTACTTACATCTCAAGTTCTTAATGTTAAAAGGGCTGAAAAAACGCAATAATTTAAAAAAGAGCTAAAATCCTCTAGCTTTTTTTTCCAAGAAAAAAATAAATAAAAATACCCTAAAAGGATGAAACTGGCAACACTGTAGCTGCTGTTTATAAAAAAAACCTTACCTTTGCTGCAATAGATCTGTTGAAATTCTCTCTCACTTGATACATAAACAACACTACACGCACATACTTATACAAAACAAACTACCGCTTTTTTTCTGCTTTTCTTTTTTTACATTTAACACAAGATATTTTGTGATTAACTCTGCTTTTGGTAAACAAATTTAGAAACTTTAATCGGTTGGTCTATTGAAATTCTCGCTCACTTGATATAATTAACAACAACACACACATACATAGAAAACAACCGCTGCTATTTTTTCTTCTTTTCTTTGTTTCACATTTAGCACAAAACATTTTTGATAAACTCTGCTTTTGGTATAGACAATTTAGAAAAAGTAAACTGCTTTTTCTTAATGAAATAATTAACTATTCTTTGAATTTTTACCATCACTTATGGTGAAATGACTGCACTTTATATTTATACACTTTGCATTAGATTTTACACAGAAATTTACATACTTTTTACGACATTTATTGCATTTTAATATTTTCGCGATCTTCACTTATTCTCCTCGCATTTGACACTGAGGAAATGGAAATACGATTGAGGTGTTTAAGTATGTGTGGTTGCCAGATTCTGTTGAATTCGTATTGGATAATCGGATATGGGGATTCGTATTGAATTATAAATCATTATAACAGTTCAAAAGATTTCTGAACAATTTTTTTTTAAAATTAGTAAACTTCATTGTATTATTAGTGATGTTGATTAATATTAGAGATAAAATCTGCGCAACACAAGTTGAATAATGACTTATTTGAGGAGAGCTAAAGGATGGTTTTGTTTTACATTAGGCTCAATGGAAATTACGCTCGTTTATGCCGCTAAAAATATGGTAAAAGATAAAAAAATCGGCAAGCGCCAACATATGTATGTATATGGGTTTCTACGAAAATAACATAATTATAATGTTTAGCATATTGCAACGGAGTTTGAATAGTGAGTTGATTAGAAAACATAATCTATAAGTTCTAAATCGTTCTTCCTTTAAATTCAAACATTTGGTGACCCAACAAGAGGGAAAAATCTATTGGTCAATCCCTTGAACATCTCTTGAGCTAATTTACTGCTGGTGTCCAAAAAACCGGCATTTTTTAAAACACGATTTTCGGTTTGTTCGAAATATCAGTTTTTCAAGAAATCGGTTTTCAATTTTGACAAAAACCGGTGAACCGGATTTTGTTTTAAATTAAATTGCGCACGTAGGACTTCCAATATTTTGTTTAGCGACCACTTCATCTTCTTATTCGTCTTTAGAACTCTAAATTTTACAACTCTATTTAAATCTGACAATCACGTTTTAATTTTAAATTAGAATTTGGAATGCGTGTTTAATTTAAAAGTTTTATTTAAGTTCATATTATACTGACCTAAATTCCAAAATCAAATTTCAAATTTTAAAGAGATTTTCATGTATGAAATAATAAAAAAGTTCAAAATATTTATTATAAAATATTTACATTTTAAAATTTGAAAAAAAAGATTTAAAATTTTTATTCAAATCTAAAATCATTTTTAAATTTGAGTAAAAATTTTTTTTGGAAATGACTTTTACAACTTACTGAAGCATGAAATTATATTTGAAAACAGAAATAATGTTTATTAATCCAAAATTTCATTAAAATTCGAAAATCATATAATATTATTATTTTTTAGGATATTAACACAAGTTGAACAAAAACCGGTTAACCGACGTTAAATGACCGGGTTTCGGTTAATAAGGGTTTTGGACACTCTAATTACTGTCAAAGGCTGCAGTAAACAAGTGCCCGAATAAAATGAAAGGTTAAGTGGTCAATATGAGCTTCAGGCGACGTTCCCTGACGAGCATATAAAACAGAAAATTTTATTTAAATTCTGCCATAGTATATTACATAGAGTACAACATACTGGAGAAGTTTATTCTTTCAATAATTTTCACTTCATAGGTATGGTTGCATGTAAACGTTGGATGGTAATGCTTGTGTTCAATAATACCTAATAGCGACATTAAGACAAAGCATCCAACACGACAACACCAACTGCATTTCGTGTTATGTGGTAAAATAGATGTGTAAAATACAACACAAATGTATACCCACAATATAAGTCAACAAAAAACTGCAAAATACATTTAAATTTCACAGTTTTGTACCAAAACGAGAAGAAGTCAAATTTCGTCGAACAGCTCTCATTTTTACAAACCCACGACGAAGAGTGTGAACTGAAACGTCAGATGAGATAAATTGTTTATATATTCTAATTTATTCCGAGATATATATTTTCAAAAATACTGCGCAAGGATATCTTTCTTTACATGTGCGTTCTATTTTACATAAACTTTCTTAAAAATATTAAAAAGAATATTATTTATTATTATAAAGGGTTTTTCAACAGAGACGCTACAAAAGTAAATCGATAGGGACAGCAAACGACGCCATATTTTTTTCCGCTCTTTTGACATTTCTCTTCAGTAAGGTTTGCCATTTCATCATGGAAAGATATACGAGCTAACAACGAGTCGAAATTATTAAAATTTACTACCCAAATTTGGAGTCAGTGGCCTCAACTTTAAGAGCGCTACGTCCAATTTATGGTCTTCAGCGATGAGGCTCATTTCTGGCTGAATGGCTTCGTCAATAAGCAAAATATGCGTTATTGGTATTGGTAATCCATGAGTCATCATTGCATTTGGTGCGGTTTATGGGCCGGCCGCGTCATTGGGCCGTACTTCTTCCGTGATGATCAAGACCGGCACATTACTGTGAATGCGAATCGCTCCCGTTCAATGATAACCGAATATTTTTGGCCCCAATTGGATAATATGGACTTGGAGGACATGTGGTTCCAACAGGACGGCGCCACAAGCCACACAGCGAATGCCACAATCATTTTATTGGAAACCAAGTTTGGTGAACGTGTTATCTCACGAAATGGCCCAGTCGATTGGCCGCCTAGGTCGTGCGATTTGACGCCGTTAGATTATTTCCTGTGGGGCTACGTCAAGTCTATGGTCTATGCCAACAAGCCAGCGACGATTGATGAACTTCGTACAAATATCGAACGTGAAATTGCAGCAGTATCGGCAGATTTATGCTTGAAAACCGTCGAAAATTGGTTTCAGCGTCTGGACTTCTGCAAGCGTGTCCGTGGTGGCCATGCAAAAGAAACCGAGTTCCATACATAATGGCATCGAACGTACTTCCACAAGAATAAAGAATTCATTGGTATCTAAAACCGGTTTTGTTTTATTTAAAAAAAACTTTTATGGCGCTCTTATTGTTTCTTACAGTTTGTTATTACGCCCGCTATCCCGAAATTCGCTCAAAAATAAAATGGACTATTTACACAATAAATCAGCTTAGATCATATAGTAAAGGTTTTGTTTACGACGATTACACCTTTTTAATTTTGTTTTAATTAATTAATTAATCAAACGCAAAGTTGGTGGAAGACGTTTCAGCAACCGAGAAGATTTTATAAAAACCGTTATATAAACACGAATGGAAATCTATTCCGATAGAAACAATAATCAAACTCATGAAATCCATGCCGAAACGTTGTCAGCCGGTTTTAGACAATAAACGATTTTATACAAAATATTGAAAAGATGAATAGGTTTTGTGCAGCTAAAATTTGAGTCTCTATTGTTTTCGTCACATATTTTACGGTTATGAATTTACATTTTTTATTTGTGCAACTGTTTACATATGTTGCCAATAATGAAATAAATCAAATACTGTCTTTTACTTTTTTTAATTGATATCTTTTTAAAATATTTGTTATTTTAAGAAATTGCTACAAAAGTTGCTTAGGTTTTGCGCAATACTGTAAGTTTGAAAAGTTAAATCCATATTTTATATTAATAGAGTTCAATTTTATTAGAGTTCAAATTTTTACATAACAATTTCTGTCAATGGCAATATCAAAATTATTCGGTTTTGAAAGCCAAGTGATACAGGTGTGAAACAGACTTTCATTAATTTTGTCAAGTAAAATTGATGTGATTTTCATTTTATTGCAATCGGTCAGCACAGTTGAAAATATAATAATCGAAAATTTGCATATGTGTTTGCATGTTGAAAGTTTGTAATATAACAAAATACAAAGCACTAAAATATATTGAACCTTTGATATTTTTAGAGGTTTTCATACTCCCTTCGATAGCTCAGTTGGTAGAGCGGTGGACTGTAGTTTAACTTGATTGTCAATGTAGAAATCCATAGGTCGCTGGTTCAAATCCGGCTCGAAGGATTTTTTTTTTGGAATATAACAAATCACAAGCGTATTATTTTTTAAGCAGATTCTGAGCAGTTGTCTCATATATCCTTCATGGAATGCTAAGTTATAGTTATAATAATAAACTATAAAACTGTTAAGGACTGCGAACTCATCCCGATTTTACAAAACAGCAACTTCAAATAATTCAGTGTTTTATAAATGCTAGTTTAGTTAAAATTTTGTTATTTATTTTATTTAAGTTGTTATTTTTTTTTTTATTTAAATAATTAATAAAAGTATTTTTGAGAAGTTTTTACTATTGCATATCCTTCGATAGCTCGGTTGGTAGGTCGCTGGTTCAAATGCGGCTCGAAGGAAAACATTTTCGAGACTTCTGCATTGCTAGTGATTTGTGCAATAAACTTCTTAAAACTCAGTCTCTAGTTAAATCCGAAAGCTATATACTATATTGTTTTGTATTATGAATAAATAACAATTTAAACTTTTTTATTTTATTATTCAAGCTCAAGACCATTCTATATCTCTACTAATAGAGATATAGTGTAAAAAAAAAGTTTTGCAAAATGCATTCTTATGATTTTCATCAGCGGTTGTTTGGAATGATGCATGATATTGTAAAACATATAATTGAATAAGTTTATTGTTTCATCTCCTTTCTTTAATATTTATTTAAGTACCAACGATCATTTAGTGGTTCACTGGGACGGAACAATTTTTTCAGCAGATCAAATGTGCATCGTACTCGTATAGCAGTTCTCGTGAGCTACTGTGGAACGGCTAAGTTTCTAGGTGCTACCAACATTTAAACGGGTACATGCAAAAACATAGCTGAAGCTGATCATAATACCTGAACTGAATGTTAGATTTCTGAAAAGGTTGTAACCTCGAGCTTAGATACTACATACTTCCAAAAACTCTGGCCTTGAACGACGTGCTTGTACTCATCTGGATGAATTTCCGGGCGAAGACTCGACAATTTTGCATGCCGTCGCCACATGTATGAGATTTTCCTAAAAAATGTTTTCGAGAAGAAGAACGGTTAAAACGGTGGACCAGAACCCTACTTTTCAACCGATTCGCTGTATCATAGAAACGAGATGAATACAGAAGTGGCATCTATGATCAATTGTGAAATCTTGTGAAAATTCGCGACGATGAATGTGAACAAATAAAGAACTCTTAGAGCTCACGATCACATTCCTTTGTGATAATGGTGGTGTTTTTCACACATGTGATGCAATATCTCTTGCAAGATTTATGTCGAAGGCAATATACTGTCTCAAAATTGTTTTTGTTTAATTTGACCGCAAATGAGCTGATTTGTATTTAAGATAATACAATTTTTGTCGTTAAACTCTATATTAAGGACTGGTATGGATACACAAATTCTACTGAATTCCCTAATCAAGATCTGTATTTTGGTTGCGCGCCGCTTTCGAGTTTTCAAAAATTTATGAATTTTTGTCAAAGCCCCGTATTCAGTTCTTGCGAAATTTTCGTAAGAAATTTTGTCATTTATCTCTAAACGAAAAAAATTGTACAGAGAGTTACCACATATCTCTGATTTACCTTGCAAATATTTCATTAATAATTCATGTTTGCACTGCATTTTATTTTTAACGCATGTGGTATTACTTTTGTTTTCTAAAGTAATCGAAATGTCAAAATTTCGGTCCCAAATAATTATCAAACAATTGTTTTCGTACGAAATAAGCTTAGCGTAACAACCCTGTACTTGATTTTGCTAAGAGCTGAGTATCAAGCAAATGAAAAGTGAGCGAAATTTGCGGTTCATGAAATTTCCGTTATTTTTTATACACGTACTTCTTATGGCAACGAAAATTTCATAAAAACTGAATACGGGGCTTTAACAAATTTTTGGGTCCATTAATTATTCTCAGATCAGCTTCAACTTTTTCAGATACTTATTTTAGATATAAAATAAATCTTTTGAGCACGGTGCTCATTGATAATTTCCTAACAAATCGCGGCAAGGCTAATTAACATATTTCATAAATTTCGTTTCAGAATCTATGCAAATATTGCAAAGGTTTGTTTATTTGGCTGATAATTAATAGACTCTCATAAAATCTATGAAAGATTTCATACTATTTATGTAGTATATTTTTCCAGTGTATGGCTGAGAAGTGTAGATACATACATACTTTATTTCACTATTATTGAAGTTTTCGTATACCTTCGATAGCTCAGTTGGTAGAGCGGTGGACTGTAGTTTAACTTGATTGACAATGTAGAAATCCATAGGTCGCTGGTTCAAATCCGGCTCGAAGGAATTTGTTTTATAAATATACAAACGATTTGTTATTAAATGATTTACGAAACGCTGTAAGAAACAAATAGATTCGAAAAAGTATGTATGTCTAATAGTTAGTTAGACTAGAAGACGCAGACGTCGTTATCTCGGATTAATCTAATCCTAAATAGCGCTATTGCCGTATTTGCTTACTCTGCTGCAATTGGTAAATTTTCAAGCTGTGTTCTAAATTTAGGTGCAGTAGTGGGACAACATAATGCCCGTTACAAACTAATTAAACAACCTTTATAATTTGTTCTTAGTTTTCAAACAAATTGAATGACTTAAGGGGCCCTTAGACTTGTGGATAAGTTGCTCTACTTACTTCAAGTTCACATCAACTTCGATAACTAGACATCAACTTCGATTTTGCCCTTATGCTGGCCCTACACGATGCAATCGTTGAAGCAACTTTTTGACGATTGCCCACAAGTTGCTCCGTGTGAGGCCAAGTCGCTTGACGGTTGCAAGTCGGTTGCATGAAAATCCAAAAATTTTGATTTTTGTTGAAGTTGAAGCAACTGATTGCATCGTGTGATGGCATATTATGAAATTTTGTTCTTTATTTTCATTTTAACGTCGTGTAAGTAACACAGTTTTGAGCGGAACAAAACATAACACAAAATGATTGACAGCGAAGAAGAAAAAAACATGCTTGAATTTATTGAAAAATATGAAAGTATGCCAGAATTGTGGTGTGTAAAGAACGATAAATATAAAAACAAAAACATAAAAAAGAGAAGTTATGAAATGTTGCTAATAGATTATAAAAAAATTAAAAGTGACGCAACTGTGGATGATTTGAAAAGAAAAATTAAAAACATGCGCACCTGTTATCGCCGCGAGCTCAAGAAGTATGTACGAAGCCAAAGGTCTGGCGCAGGTGCGGATGATATTTACGTACCAAACTTATGGTACTTTGAACATTTAAATTTTTTGAAGGATTTAGAAATGCCATTACCTGGTCGCTCAAATTTTAGTTCCGACGAGGATGGAGAAATTGCATCGGCGTCAACTAAAGCGGTAAGCAATTTGGATTTTTTCTAGGCTAACTTTTACTTAATAAGAATTGTATTTACTACTCCTTTTTTATCTCTTACAATGTAGAAAACGGAAAATAAATGTAAAAAAGTATGTGCTTCGGACATAAGGACACAATTTCTGCAAAAAGCTACTGAACATTTGGAGAACTCCAAAAATAAGGACATACAAGACGATGCCACCATTTATGCCAACGGATGGGCCTGTATGTTAAGGCAAATGACACCGGAGCAACAATTATACGCCAAACAAGCTATTGACGAAGTATTGCTCCTAGGACGCCTGAATAAATTGTGTCTAAATTTTTTAAATGTTGGCGAAAGTTCACCAGCTGCATCTTCAACCCCATATTATTCTGAACTGAACTCTCCTTATGTAGTTAGCGTCCCATTAGAAAGTCCTTCGGCATCATGCAACTCCATTCAATTAGTTCCTGGAAATGGCTACAATTCAGTTCATGAATTATTCACTGATTCCCAATTTCAATAAATTATGAATTAATATATACATATATGTATATCTATGAATATAATTACTTTTTTATTTTTTTATATTTTTGATCTCATACAGATAGATTATAATGATTTTTATTTCAAATGTTAAACTAAGAAATGTATATTAAATGAAAATTGAAATTAAAATGAAATGCATAAATATACCAAATTTGTTTTAAAAATAAAGGCATTCTATTGTGCATTTCGTAATTGTGCAATAGTTTCACAAAAGTTTCTTCTAATTGCCTTAGCTTCATTGGAAGCATTTCTGTTCGCCGTTAGCACTATTGAAGTTAGGTCCGAAATGATATCAGATTCTCCCGGAAAAGTATTTGATCCGGATTGACATCGCAAATAATTATGCAAATAACAACATGCGAGTACAATCGTGGTACAATCAAGTGCCCCAATGCAATGGGGAAACATAGATTTTGTATAAAATAGCTCAGCTACGTCCAACCACTCTTCTGAAGTTTTGGGAACCTGTAAATAAAAAGTAAATTGTTTCACTGATCATCATGTCATATTAAACTTCCTTACCTTCATAAAATCCTTCAAAACCTTTATTATGGCCTAGCATGTTTCAATAACTATAAGGCTAATGGCGAGGGGATACTGCGAATGAGAATTTCATGTCTTCGAAGGAGTTGCCTGTGGCCAAAAATCTTAACGTTATTCCTAACCGATTTTCCGCAGAAATAGCTTCTCTCATGACTGTATCCTGCTTCTCAATAAAAACTCTTACCCTCGATAAGAGTCCGTAAAAGTTTCGTCACTAACACGCATAAAATTTTTATAGTCTTTTGGCTCAGTTTTTTTTAACATTTTCAAAAGGTTTTCATTTGAAAAAGTATCCTTATTTTTTAGCCAAACTTTCGACCACTTTCTTTTATTTGCTTTGCTTTTCTTTTTCTTTTCTTGTTCTTCTTCCTCCTCTAAAACTTCGTCTATCACAAACAGCGCGAGAGCATCCATGTTGACACTACTAAAGTTATTTGCAAATGAAGTTAAATAATTCAAGTTGAACCGTGTGAGGAGATCGAGCAACTGTCTCAGGCAACTCAGTTGCTTCAACGATTGCATCGTGTAGGGCCAGCATTACACTCTCAAACTAGTTGAGGCAACTTCATTTTCTTGTCAGATGTCGAAATGAAAGGTGGTGAGCGCACTGCGAAAATATCACCAATTTAAAGAAAAAAAAAAACTACTTTTATGTCCTTGAAATATTTATAAATATTACTATAAATCACATTTATTTAGTATATATTTTTCCGATACTGTTTAATTTATATATTTTTTGGTTCATTTATTTACATTTTGCCGATAATGTTGTCTCATGAACGTTTCTCACCGAAATGCGTATGAAAGTTGATGCAACTTCCCCCTACACTGGTGGATAAGTTGATATCAACTTCAAAAAATCAAAATGGCTTTGATTTTACATCAACTAGTTTGTACAAACCACCAACTTCACCTTACACCATGGATAAGTTGATGTCAACTTGAAGTCGCTGCAACTTATCCACAGGTCTAAGGGCCCCTTTAGGCCTAATTTTTGAGTGGAAAATCATCTCTGATCAACGGCCAAACATAATTTAAACTCTGAATTCACTTTTTAGGTTAAAAGTTGATTGCTGTTTAAACAGCCAGAGTTGGGCATTTATACTATGATCAAGTGACCATATGATTTTGGCAGAAAACAACAAGAAGAACAAACACAAAGCTTCTTTAATTGTTAATCTGAACAATTATAATCACTAGGACAAGGAATCTCATGCAAATGCATGTTTTTACTGGGCATCCTAAAATTTCCTAAAATTGTGGCCGTCGGTGGTGCAATGGTTAGTGTGCGCGGCTCTTGTACATGAGATCCTGGGTTCGAACCCGGCTCTGACCTCCTTCACGTTTTCTTTCGGCGGCGGTCACCTCGCATAGTGACGGCGACACTATCGAGTATCTAGCCATGAAAAAGCTTCTCAAATTACCGTTCGGAATCGGTGTAAAACTGTAGGTCCCAATCAGTGAGTGAAAACTGGAAAGCGCACAGCTCAGTGATTGTGAGAAGTTCTCCCCAGTCCCTTCATGGGATGTAATGGGAAACCATTTATTTATTTTTTTTTTATCCTAAAATTTCCTTTAAAATGGCATTTAATCGTTTTTGCATATTTTGCTAAAAATACCCGTTTTTGCTTATTTTTGCGCATATTTTACCACATTTCACAATAAATGCATGTTTTTTTGCATTTTTTCTATTTTGGTTAGCATCCATTTGAAAAAGTAAAACGCCCTTGATATTTAGTGCGATATCTTGTGATAAAAGTTGACACATAATTTATTACAAAATATTCGTCTGAACCACCCCGTTGAACTGTCAATTTTTATATTTACACAACATTTTTACTGTTTTGCTCGGGAATTCGCTGAAAATTTGAAACTTTACACCACATAACACGTTTTAAATGGAAAGTGAGTTGATTGTGAGATTCTTTTCTGCAAAATTATCGAAGTTAACATTTGATAATACGTTGAGAGTACAATGCCGAAAATCACAGCAACTTTATCTTCAAAACTTAATAAATACGTGTCTGAACATCCGAGTGTATTTCAAACCGATGGAGTCGTCATTTTCTGCAAAATTTGCAATAAGGCAGTGGGCTGTGAAATGAAATTTCATGTCAACCAGCATTTGAAAACCACAAAACATAAGAGTTTGCATGATCGACGCTCCGAAAAAACACAGCCTTTAATTACTACTTCTGTAGCAGCGGGGCTTAGCAAATTCTCCATGGATTTATGCGAAGCTTTCATATCAGCAGATATTCCATTGTATATGCTCAACAACCCAAAACTAAGAGATTTTTTGAAAACATGTACTAACGAGCTCATTCCACATGAAACGTCAGTTCGCAAAACTTATATCGACGAAATGTATGTTCGCTCATTAAACAAAATCAAAAATGGCTTAACAGACCATTTCCTATGGATTTCCATAGATGAAACCACCGATATCCAGGGGAGGTATGTTGCAAATGTTATTGTGGGAATTTTACATGAAAATGAAGATATGTGCAACAAAAAGTTTTTGCTCAATGTCGTAGAAATGAACAAAACTAATCACGCGACAATAGCTGGTGCCTTCAACGACTCCATTGCCTTGCTCGGTAAGGATTTTGACAAAAATAAAGTTCTTCTGTTTTTAACCGACGCAGCGGCAAAGGGGTTACAAATTTTTTATCCAAAGCTGTTGCATGTTACTTGTATCGCTCATGCTGTCCACCGAGTAGCGGAAGAAATTAGAAGTAATTTTCTCTTATATCACACGGAAAAAAAAATATTTTTAAAACCGCCTTCGCGTGTACAGATTTTTAATGAAAAATTTCCTGGTATTCCGCTTCCTCCAGAGCCAATTATAACAAGATGGGGAACATGGCTAAATGCTGTCAAATATTATGCCCAGAACATCGAAAAATTTGGCGAAGTAGTAAAGGAGCTTGACTATTCCGATTCGATGTCGATTAAAAGCGTAAAAGAAATTTTAGACTTGCCTTCTCTCAAATCTCAACTGATTTTTGTACATAGCAATTATGGGTTTTTATGCGAAGTAATTAAAAAAATTAGAAGGACGAAATTCTTTGAAAGATGCAGTCGATTTAATAAATAATTCTGTGAAGAAAATAAATGATGTAAAAGGGTCAATTGGGAAAAAAGTTATTGAAAAATTAAACAATGTTCTCTTAAAGAATAAAGGTTTCCTTGCAATAAGGAAACTTGTAGGAATTTCAGAATTCGATGAAAATTCTTCCCAAACCAATTATACAATAAAAGAAGTGTGTGCTTTTAAATATGCTCCTGTAACATCTGTTAATGTTGAGCGGTCCTTTTCATTGTACAAAAACTTTTTAAGACCGAATCGCGAAAACCTTAAAAAGAAATTTTTTGTTTACGCCAATAACGCAATAAATTAAAATTCATGTCTCTTATATGTACTTAATTGCTATAATTTTATTTAAATTTAATTTAACTTAATTTTTTTTTTGAATTCATGGTTTTGTTTTTCTTTGTAGTAATTTTATATGTACATATGTACATTAAATGAATTGTTTTAAGTCTTTTTTGTTAAATTATTTGCAATATTTTTTTTAAAATAAAATATTGAAAATATACTTTTAATTACATATGTATTTTCTGTGTTTTTGGTGCATATTTTCTAATTTTAAGTGCTTGTTTTATGCGCATATTTTCGATTTTTTAGTGCATGAGATTCCTCGCCCTAATAATCACCATCCTAGTTGAAATATCAATAAAAAAAAGTATCATTTAACTCGTAGGGCAGTTATAACTTTATTTCTGCTCCAATATTTTCCAATTTCATTAAATATTTTGTATTTTATCACTTCACTTTTCTTTTGCAAATGGCGTCAGTTTGGTGCATTGTAACGATTAGCTGATAAATGTATGAAAACCGGTTATTTTTCGTAGTATTTGCCAATGCTGTCACATGGTAGTAAGATTATTTGACAAAGCACTGCAAAACTCTTTTCGTATTTAAAGTCAGATCAAACAAAAATCAAAATCAACTGATTACCAATATAAATAACCAGTCAAAAATTGGGCCTTAACATATATTGAAAGTGTTTGGTATTCTTCCAAATCATTTGGGTTAAGACCATAGAGTAATCTCAGACTAGAGAGAATATTTGGCTCATCTGACGTTTCCTTTCACACTCTTCGTGATGCGGTCGGTGTGATAGAGAGATGTTTGACGAAAAGTGATATACACCAGGTGGAATTACAATAACTTCTTGCTTTAATTTTTCATGTAATTTTGGTGATAAACTCTGAAATTTAAATGTGTTTTACACCTTTTTATTGACTGTTATTGTTAGCATACATTTGCCGTTGTTGTTATTTTGTTCGTTGTTTTGAACCATTGCCTTTATCTGGTATTAGTAAAGCAATTCTTATCAACATCAAACGTAAATATCACACCAGGCCAAATGTCATAAATTTGGTGGAAGAACTAGTAGATCTACTATAAGTATTAATCTATGGTTAAGACTCTTTATACCTTCGATAGCTCAGTTGGTAGAGCGTTGGACTGTAGTTTAAGCTGATGAGAATGTAGAAATCCATGGGTTCAAATCTGGCTCGAAAAACAGCTATTTTAAAAGTATATCAAAAAGGAGTATTCTTGAGGAGTTAACAAAATTAAAATTATGGAGGTTAGTATTTTGATCTATTTTCTTTTCATTCAAATTCGAAACATTGAACTTTGTAAATATTGGAGCCACAACAAGTGTTTGTGAAAACTTTAGCAGAGCCCGCCATAGAAACACGAGTAAGTTCGTATTCATAAATGATGTTTGTATATAACCACCGGCATTAAAGTGTGATGCTGGTGAGTGAACTCTCTACCACGCATGTCGTCAACGCGAGTGAGAAAGAGAAACAATGTATGTGACCACATGGCGGCACAGCTGTTTGTTTTTACTCTTTGGTTTCGTCAGTTTTGTTTAATGTTATTGCTTTTAGTTGGTTTCTCTTTCCACAGCTGTTTGGTCTTTTTTTCATTTCATTCTCACCATTCAGTTAGCTGTGAATTAGATTGCCTTCTAACATTTGACATTTAGTAACGGCAAAACAATTCCGACGCTAAGACACTAGTAAATCGTATTCGGGTGTGTGCTTTTGTGGTTTCATTGTGAAAAAAAGGAGAGAGAATGATTTTAATGTAAATAAAAACAGTATATTTCCGTTTATGAGGAAGTCCATTGAGACAACCAGACGACGTGCGTCAGTATTGACTAGAAAACAAAATCGCGGTATACATATTTGAATTCCCTACAAATATTTAGAATCAATAAAGTGGAAAACAAAGTGTTGTAGAAAATAATTAAAATTTTTATTTTAATAGTCATAAAGTCGGAATACTCAAAGCCAGATTGGCCGTGTAAAAAATTGTTCTGTGCATGTGTAAAAAAGTCATTAAAAAGAAATATGTATGTACATCCATACAAGTGTGATATGATATCTGATTTTGCATTGAATTTATATGGTGGTGAAATTGCCAAGTGATTTCATGCAAACTATTTAAGTGTTTTTCTCTCTACAGGCAAGTCACTGCAACCCACAAACCAGATGTAAATTTACAAGTATAAAATTCAAACCTATACATATTTTGATATATGTATAATATAAATCAATATTCTGCAACTAAAGGGAAACTTATGTAAGTTATAATCGTTCATATCGTATACACCAGAAAACACGAAGAACAAAAATAAACGCAATAACTAAAAATTTAATTATTTCAACCAGCAGAGCACCCACCCTTCCCTGGCCCATCAGTTAAGACTTATTGGTAGTTAAAAAATTGTTTATGTATATTCCACAAATATTCGAGAGTTTTGCTTAGTCAGCAACATTTGAACAATGTTTTTGTTTTTTATGAGTTATATTTACCTTTATATGAATCTTTACAGAGGAACATAAACAATCAGTTTTCTGACTTTACTCTTTGCTACGACACATATTTGTTACCTACTATTTTTACTCTCTTAACACATTATTCTCGTATCTCATCAAAGGTCAGTGTTGCCCATTAGCATAACTAATTAATGCTTTTTAGCATAACTTTTTGTTGGCAGCTCAATTTTTGTTTTGAAACATGATGTTAAATGCCTTCAGGCATATTTTCACGAAATTTTCCTAAAATTGTGTGTATATATTTCTTAAAAAATTGTGGAACAAATGCAGCAATATGGATTTATATACATACATAGGTGGAGCCGGTAGAACCATAGAGTAATGACGTATAGAGTAGCCAACTCTCAGGAAATGATGACATTTGATGTGTTGCAGATAGGCTGTTGGATGCTGGAATGTATTGCTTTAATAATACCAGATAGAGGCAATTGCTGAAACCAACCTATAATAAATCAGCAACGGTATTTCGATTTGTGCTTTAAAATGTTTGTGTAAATAAACCACAAATATATACTAACAATAAAACATAACAAAATAGGCCAAAATATGTTTAAATTTCACAGTTTTTCATCAAAACGACATGGAAAATTTAAGACAAACTTTTTTGTAATTCCACCTGGTGTAAGTCAATTTAAGCCAAATAAAATGGTGTGAAAGGAAATGGCAGCTCTTTATGGCATTACCATATGAGTAGAACAACTGATTTGAATTATTTCATGTCGTTATGACACAATTGTCGTTTTTTTAAATTTTTTGTTTTTGCTTTTTATCCCAGTTTTCCGATAGCTCCGGTAAATAATGTTATCGCGAAAGTAAGATAAAAGATGGTTAGACTAACAAAAATTTCTAATAGGGCGTTTGCATGCACTCGATCTTTCAGATTGGCTTGATAATCGGCAAATCACACTACACATTACCATGTGATTTTTCATACAATTTTTGTACCCAAGGTCGAGTATATTTGCCTCGACAATGTTATTATCACGTCAAAAATCATTTCAACCGCAGAGTTGTATACGCACTTTCAGTATGATACTGTGCGAACAGGAACTGGAATGCAAATGGACTTCACTGAACAAGCACAATAATGGTAATACATACAAAAATGAATGATATAAGAGGTAGTGTTATAAGATCAGCTGATTAAATTCTTTATTTTAATTTTTTTTCCTTTATTTTCTAAATAAAAATCACGTTTCAAGATATTCCAAATCAAATTTCAAGAAATTGCAAACAATTAAAGAGAAAGTTATTTGTTCAAATAAAGAAATAGAAAAATGACTGACTGCCAGAATTGTATGATTCGAGTACATATAACTTAAAGAGAAAGTTATTTGTACAAATAAAGAAATAGAAAAATGACTGACTGACAGAATTGTATGATTCGAGTACATACAAATCCTCCTGTGATAATTCATAATGACATGATATTGTTTCGCTTTCAAAACAGTTCAGTCAGGTAACTTCAAGTTAGTGCTTATTTTGTATTGTTTATACAAAAGTTTGACACATCAACTCATCATCTGTAATAACATTACCTGGTGTTAATGCAATCTGGGACCTGCGATTGATGCTGAATAGGCTGTTGTTATCAAAGTCAAGCTACCGACGATTTTATTGTGGTTGTTTAGATATACATTACAAACTAGTTTTAAAAGTTTACACAATGGGGTAGAGCTTCGAAAAAGCATTTTAAAGCATTACTAAATTTAAAAAATGTACTCTCGACATTGCTTTAGAAATCTACCCGAATACAGCTTATGCAACTCTAATTTTGACTAAAGAAAATGTAAACAAAATCGAATCAAATGGTATTTGAAAATTCCACAAAACTTGTTTCTATTCCTCTAAAATCCTGTAGAATTGTAAGAAAATATATACATGTGCTGCCGTAAAGACTTTACTCAACAAAATACAAGAAAATATGCAATATTCAGCAACACCCAAAATGTGTTTTGGCTGCCGGATTCTCAATAATTGTCACAAGAGATAGTGCGAACGACACGGGGTTTCAAGAAAAATTCAAAGCCAAATCGTATATTTATTTATATAATCGTATATTTTGCAGTCCAAATTGGGTATTATTCAAAAATTTTAAACATTTTTGAGGTGTTCTACTAAAAGCGTTTATCACCAACGGAAGTCTATAACTTTTTAACGATAAAATCGGTAGTTAAATCGTAAAAAAATCATTAAATTTCAATAATATCTATAATGATGTGCGACAAAAATTGCAAGTAATTGTTCATATCTTGAAGAACACAAAAATTGTCTCCGCAGTGGGCTAATGGGCCCACAAAATGTATATGTCGTTCAAATAACCTTTCATACGATACCAACTTCCTTCTGCTCCAATATTAAATTACAGAAAATTACATATTTAAAATTTGAAAGTCCACAAAGATAATAGAAAGCCCCAGATGGTGAAATACAAGTGGTGAATTTGAAAGTCAACAAAAATTATGGCACAGAAATGGTGGAAATGTTAAAATTGTTTAGAAGATAAAAGTGCTTTAAAAAACAATTTAACCATGCTTTTTGTATTCAATTTCAGTAGCAGTATTTTATGTTCAAATCCTAACATCAAAATCTAAAAAAAATGTTTAAATCTATTTTTGGAACAAGTTTATCATGCCGAAGAAAACCAATTTTTTGGTAGGGGTAGAACACGTTATTTTAAGCAAAAAAGGTAAAATAATAAAGTCGCCGCAAATTCATAGTTTCAGCGTTATGGACCCAAAAAAGTTCGGATATGTGAGCGGATATTAAGGGTATTTTTATGTTATAAAGCTTTTGACGTGGCCGGTCTTCGGCCGAGCTTAGGGATTTTCTCCTCTCGGGTATGTCCAACACCGGCTTCGCGACTTCTGCAGTCTTTTCGTGGTATAAAGCTTTCTGCATTTGATCAGTTAGGTCGGAGCTTTTAAGTCGTAGATAATGGAATGCACCGTCTGTGGATTTTTTTATTGTCTTTGACGGCTTCATATATCGGTAACTATAAGTCGCCTGGAATTTGTTGCTATAGCTATTTTTTTATTGAACAGTACGAATTGTTGATTTTAAACTGTATTTTTCTGTCTGTACAAAATATAAAGTGCTTACCTCGATTATTTTAATAGTAAATAGTAGCAGTAACGTATCGTATTTTTTCTTTTCGAAGTTTAGCAGTTTTTTTTGAATTTTTTGCAGTTTAGCGTTGAGGTGTTTTTTTGCAGTTTTTGCATTTTCTACAATCATTAACCATATGTGTTGAGAGCTTCTGGCAACTCTGCATACGATCCAAGAGAGAGAGAGGTGTGAAAGAGAATATTGGAGATATAGGAAGCGAGCAAAAGTAAGAGATCAAAAAAGAGCGCCTTTATAACCAACCATAATTTTTAGATAATGATAACATATTACACCCTACACCACGCTGTGGTAGCAAAGCATTATGAGTTTAAAGTAACTTGTCTAACTGTTTTTGATTGAAAAGTGGGATTTTGACCCAAAAAGCGGGATTTTTTTATTTTTAGCAAATGAGTTAACATTTAAATAAGTAAAATATAAAATTGAAAAATATGTATATACGTCAAATGAGATTTCAAAGAAAATTTTTTTTGAGATATTAATCTTCGTTTAGTATTTACATTTATATTGATAAAAAAATATTTTTTTATATTATTTTTTTTTTGATTTTTAAAAAGCCAGGCCAAAAAGATAACTAATTACAATAAGAAAACTTCCCTCTTATCCAGGATTTTAAGTCGGCGACTGTAGTATAAAGTGCTAATTTGAAATGAGTTTGGTTGGAGATTATTTTTCAATTATTTTTCCTATAACAAGCATCTGATTACGCAACTTTTGTGACCTATCCGACTGTAGCAAAATTAAATTAATAAAGAAAAATCGAAAAAACCCCCTATCAAATTATTTCAGTTAGTTGCACATTTGAACAGATGTCAGTAGCTCATAACTAAGCCTCATAACTGAAACTAAGACAATGAACAGCGGGATAATCCCGCCAAAAGCGGGACGGTTGGTCAGGTTAGTTACAAGTCATCTCCATCGATTTACATTTCGTAAACCGAAATTTTCGCTCACTTTTCATTTACTTGATATTTAACCCTTTGCGGAAATTTCTTAAGCAAAATCAATTACAGGTTTGTTACGCCAAATTGGGACAAAATTGTGTGGGACAGGACTTTTGACATTTAGTTTATTTTAACAAACAAAAGCAACACCATTTGCGTTTCGTTTAGTGGGAAGAGGAAACATTCATTAAATATTTGCAAGGCAAATCAACAAAAATTTCAGTTTAGAGATAATTGACAAAATTCCTTACGAAAGTTTCGCATGAACTGAATACGGGGCTTAAAGTAAAGACTCCACAACTTTGCCACACCAACCCTGCACTTGATTTTGTTTTTATGAGAACGAAAATTTCATTTGAGCTGAACACGGGTCTTTAACTATAAAGTGATGTGATGGTTAGTCACTCAAGTGTTATCGTATGGGTTACTTAATGCATACTTATTTTCTTCTTCTGACTAATTATGCAGTCGAATTGATTTTATTCAAAGCAAGAATATTTGTCTAATTTAAAAAAACCTATAAACAAAACACAAAGCAAAATGAAAACAACGACATTAACTGCGCAACAAAATGAAATCATTACAATATACATATTGCTGATAAACAGCTGATTTCTGTTTTCCAGATGCTGTACGCAGAAAAAAAGATTTCTTAAATATTAGTTCAAAACATTTTTCTCGTAGAAAACGACGAAACATTTTTCTCGTAGAAAACGACGAAAAGTTTCGAGTCAATTTGCCTGAGCAAACATCTAAAACGAAATCCCGGACATTTGTGCAAGTAGTTGTGTATGATGGCTTTTTTGATTTGTATTGACGTTAGCTATTCAAGTTTCCGAGGTTTTGGCGATTATATGAATACCACTAATATTAAATTTCGCTAAATAAATGTACTCAATTGCAGGAACAAGCCGACCGACAACGAGCCGGCGGCTTGGAGCTGCCGTGTGTTTTTTTAAGAAATTATCAGCCGCCATTTTCAGCGGGTTATATCGGCTTGATACACGAGCCGGACAAACAAAAAAGCGGACGGTAATCAGTTCTACGTTTGGAGTTCAATATGTCACCATTTCACTCAACTAGGAAGGAAGTAATTACTTTTTAAAAATCTGAAGAAATTATGCCAAAGCCGGTATCGAGCCACCCAGAAGACAACATCTTAAAGGCTGCCACGCTGAAAGCATTAATACACAAAAACATGCCGAAAATGAAAACTAGATTTGTTAAGCTCGGCTGAAGGCTGGCCACGCATAAAGCTTTTCCCCTTAATATCTCTGGAGCTTAAATCATAATTGGGTCACGTAAACCTCATAAAAGTTATCAAATTGAAAAAATTGTATTTCTTCGCTTATTACGCCCGGTATTCAGTTTTTATGAACTTTTCGTTGCCATAAGAATTACGTGTATAAAAAAAAACTAACGGAAATTTCGATCACTTTTCATTTGCCTGGTACTCAGCTCGTTGCGATCATTTCGTAAGCAACACCAATTACAGGGTTGTTATGCCAAAGAAAGTTCGTACGAAAATAATTATTTGATAATTGTCTGGATCGGAATTTTGACATTTCGTTTATTTTAACAAACAAAAGTACGTGCGTGCGTTGAAAATAAAATGGATCTAGAAGAGAAATTATTTTTGAAATATTTGCCAGGCAAATCAGAGATAGGTTGGTAAATCTCTGAAACAAAATTTTCCGTTTAGAGATAAATAACAAAATTTCTTTCGAAAATTTTGCAAGAACTGACTACGGGGCTTCAGGTTCTTGCCTAAGGAAAACATTGAACCTAATTCAAAAGTCTTTGGATTCATAAAATGATATTGGAATTGAATTTAGTTCTCTTTTTTCTGAGTGTGTAGTTTCGGTTTATACTTTTAGGTGGATACAATTAATTTCGCACATATTTACAACTAAAATTAAGGGTAGTATTCTGAAAGGTTAGTATTCCGAAAGGGTAGTATTGCCGAAAGTGAACGTAAACGCAAAAGCCAACGTGGGCCCCAAATACAAAAAATTGTAGTTTATACATCACTTCTTGCTTGCGTTCGCATACGGAAGCTGTCACTGACATTTGTGGCTTAATGAGTTGCCCAACTAATATAAAAAGTTATAGATTAGAAAAAGTTATTTTTAGCCAAATGCACACATTGAAAAAATTAAAAAGTAAGCTCTATTTCAATAGATCAAAACATTTTAAGAATGATATTGCTTATAATACTGGAAATAACAACAGGATTTAAGAAAATGCACATAAAGTGTGTAAAAAACCCAGATTTTTTTGAATGACAATGCCGAATAAATTTTTTAATGTATAAGCTTGTTTTTTTAATTCCTACTAAACTAATTTTTCTTAATATCGCTTAGCTCTCCATACAAAATATTAAAAAAGGTATTAAAAAAACAGGCTCTATATTAAATTAGCTGTCTTTGCAAAAAACATGTGACATTTGCCCGAATTTAACATGTATTGGTTCTGTTGTTTAATAATGCCTTAACATTAGCTGATGGCCTATAATTTTATAAATATAAAAATTTTGCAACCCATTATTTATTTGAACTTCCCATTCGACATTTTTCTTTCAGTTTGTAGTTTCTTCAACCAACGCCAGGAATTGTGGCGGTTTGAATTTGACAGCGTTTGGAAACGTTGCGTTGCATTTTATTAACTACCCATTAATTAACGTAACTCAACGCAGGTAGTCACAGAGCAGCTGAAACGTTTTGTAAACTACCAAAACAACAAAAGTGACGCGAAGTGACTGATTCACGACTTATAGAATGCCACTCTCAAGGTACAGTCAGATTGGGCAAATATTTGATCAAAATATGTTACATCATATTTGCTCAAAATGTTGGCAAATCAATACAGGGTTGATTTTGTGTTCACACTATGCACATTTATTTGCCTCTTTTTGTTTGATCAAACAGGTAACAAATAGCATCAAATAAACAGTAGGGCAAATAGATTTGCTCTGTGGTCACACTTGAACAGATATTTGCAACAAATAATTGTTTGATCAACCTGCCAGAAAATACAACTTTGTTTTCTCAAAAATTTTAAGCAAGCTGTCAGAAAACGCAAATTTGTTTTCTGAAAAGTTTTAAAGAAATTGGCAGTAAACGCAATTTTGTTTTTTTCAAAAGTTTTAAACAAACTGCAAGAAAATATTTTAAATAAATATGATGCAGGAGGATGAATGTTTTCTTGTTTTATGCTGTAGAGCAGCGACGGCGGAGTTAGTTGTGGTAGAGGAGACATCTTAAAAGCAAATTTGGGCAAGTTTAGCTCCCACTGGCGTAGCCAAAAAAGCTCACTGGTTTGAGGTAGAACTCATTGTTTTAAGCAAAAAATTGTAAATGTCAATTTTGGTGACAGCCCCTATTTCCGGAGTTATGGGCCTCCACAGTTCGGATATACGGGAAGATATTATGCTGAATGAGCCACCTTAAGCGATTTATGTGGCCTCTAATATATTTTTGTTATAAACGAAGTTAAAATAAAAAACAAAAAAATTAAATCAAATTTGTTGATAACTCGCTTAGTTATCGAGATATCCTATGTTGAAATTTTGAAATAATGTCGAATATTTTTTAAATTCTTTTTCGCGAGTTTGACAATCTTGCTCTAAAATCACCAAGCATAATTGCAAGGTCTGACAGAGGAGATCAGAGGAGATTAGAACACCATTTTCAACAATTTCAATAGCTTCAAAATTCTAAATATCCTAATTAGTCGCAGCTTAGTCGGTTTAGATCCGATTTGAAAAGTTAGTACAGATTAACAAAGCTAAAACTATGCCCCTTTCACTATGTACACAGTTTTATAGCCGTTGAACCAAATTACCTAAATATTTTTAAAAATGTTTATAATATTTACCAATTTTCTTTTTAGTTTAATGTTGGTGATTGTTTTTTCATTTTATAATTTGAGTCGTAAAAGCTGGCAACACTGCTTATACTCGTACCACCTGTTATTTACCATTGTTTGTTCTTACAATTCTTTTGTAAGATCAAATAAATGTTTGCTCAAAAAAGAGAAAACTATTTGCTCTTTAGTGGTCACACTGTGGTCACATTGAGTTCATTTTTATTTGATGGCAAATAATTATATTTGACCAAAATCAGCTGTTTTGTTGCTTGCCACACAAAAATATTTTGTGGTCAAACTGGGGCCAAGAAATATTTGACGTTTTTCGTCAAATATTTGCCCAATCTGACCGTACCTTAAGATGCATATACATAGATTTGTCAACTCGCTCATCGGTTTAAAGATTGAAGGGAAGCGAACGTGTGCAAGTTGCAAGTTTGGCCGCCAAGTTAGAATTCTGTCGCTGAGGTTTGGTAAACACAACCGAAATTTGGTAAACACAATGAAAATTGCACGTGTAAACGTGGACTAAGCATAAGTAAAGCTTTTAATCGTAACAAAAAGGGCCAATTTTTGACTGAATATTTAAATTGGTAATCAGTTGATTTTGATTTATGCCTGATCTGACTTTAAATACGAAGAATTTTTCAGTGCTTTGTCAAATAATCTTACTGCTTATATGGCAACAGTGGCATATGTTACTAAAACTATCCGGTGTTAAAATACAAAATATTTGATGACATTTAAAAATATTTGAGCAGAAATTAATTTCTTACTGCACTACGAGTTAAATGATACGTTTCTATTGTTATTTAAACTAAGACGGTGAATATAATTTTTCACATTAACAACTAAAAACGTTGTGCTTGTTCTTCTGTTTGTTTTCTGTCAAAATCATATGGCCACTTGATCTTATGCTGCATTCACACTGAAGCAAGAGTCTCTCATTTGCAGATTTCGGGTAAATTACCATCTGATTATTGTATTGAAAAACATATATTTGGTTAAACGAAATTACCAAACACGAGATTTGAATTGCAGTGTGTTCAGTGGATTAGTTTAAATGCCCGACTTTGGCTGTTTAAATAGCAATTAACTTAAAAAAAATTAATACAGATTTTAAATTATGTTTGTTTGTTTAAGATGAGTTTCCACTCAAAAATTAGGGCTTAGGACCCTAATTAAGTTGTATTAGATAACATTCGTGTTTAACCGAAAAACGAATGCAAACATTCTTTAAAGGAAGTCGGACCCAACGGATGCCTTAAGGTGTAGGAATGTATATAAGGAATTTATAAGAAAGTTAGGACCTAATCGTGTAAGTCACTTTCAAATTCACCTAATTTTTCGACATCATCCCTTGACTAAATTAAGAACCTGACCTATGATTTTTGTTAAAATATGTATTCTTTTTGTTCATTTATAAATAAAAATTTACTAAAATCTTACAGAAAGTACTTAATTTGTTTATTATGTGCCGTCAAAAATACCAAGTGAAGTGAATGTAACTTGTGCGATTAGGCCGTTAGTAATATCACCGTTAGGTCACATAAGCGTGCATATACGTGAGTAGAGAGAAAATCTTTGACCGTGATTATGTGTGAGCGGCCGTATTACTTTTGTGAGCATGAGCCATACTTTACTCACGTGTTCATCTGTAGTCGACATGTAGTCTCAACATGACGGCGATACATGCATGAGTTCGGTGAAAAATTCAACTCACCTTTACGACCAGTGACTTGGCCACCCAGATCGTTCGATTTGACGGCTCTAGATTTATTTTTGTGAGGTTACGTGAAGTTACTCGTCTATATCGATAAACCTGACCCAATTTGAGCCTTGAAATCCCAGCGTATTATTGCGATACTAACCGATGTGGTCGAAAACGGGTTCAAAATTGAAGTTCTAGCATGGATCACTTGCAACGTAGCCATGGTCCATGTTTACATGAAATATTCTTTAAACAACATTGATTTTTTAACTCAGATAAACAGTTCTTTAATTTTTATAATTTTTCTGTTTTCGAAAATTAAAACCCAAACGCTTACCAAATCATCCACGAGTTTTATACAGTATCAAATAGTATCAGTATCCTTAACTATACACACGTTTCTCTTACTTATGGTCAGTTTTTCCGTCACTGGTCATTAGACCGGGTCACGAAAAAACTTTCCCAAAGTCGACGGCAAATATTAAAGATCACTTCGAGACAATTTAAAAACAAAAAAAAAGTATTTCCGAGCCCGTGAAAACAGCCAAAATGGTTGTGGCTCGATTGTAACATACAAGACATCGTTGTATAGGTCTCGACGAGTACTACATTTGTCCTATAGATGTCGCTGACGTACGACATCATTTTCTAATGAAGGCCTCATGTAATGCAGTTTCTTCCCCTAAAATTCAAAAATATTTTTTTTATAGGATTAAAGGCTCTTTAAAAACCAAAAGAAAATTTTGCTTTGGAAGTATAGAGTTTTATTCAAACACAAAAAATTACATGAATGACAAGATGTAGTTACAGCATTAAAGCAAATATTTTTTCATGTTTGCATTATTACCGCAAATTATTGCATACTTTTTAGCGCTATCGAAAAATTGTTTATACTTGTTGTTGAGCCTCTTTGTTGAACAATATGACGACATAAACTAACTCACCACTGAATACCAAAATGCAATGTTAACATCTAATTAAGTTTCAATTACGATTAAGTAATACGACAGTTAACTACGCACGAAGAAACTGGCCATTATTAATGTTTTATACGCTCGATTAGAATACAACGTGACGTGTAGTAATCTATTGATTAAAACAAATAGCTGATTAGGAAAATATTATGTGTCCGGCACGTGATCACAACTTTGCTCTTGCACAGTGTTTTATCCGTTAATGGTGTTTAATTTCAAAAAGTCACATACTGAAGATAAAGACAAAGTCAAGTCAAACAATGCAATCATGAGTCATAAGTCATACGACATATAAAAAAGCTCTTATGACACCCGTCAGTATGAAACAAAAATCGCATTTAATTTTAAAGGTAAGATAGTAAGCTATCGATATATGGGATTATAGATTTTGTAAAACTATAACACGTTTTGCTTTTATCAATTTATTTAATGAATATACTGAAATTCCTTGGCTGAATATTAATCGTAGAAGAAACAAAAACTATTAAGTAAAGAAAGTCGATTTATCTATTGGTCATCAGAATATTAATTAGTAACAAATTCTCAATATCGTACACAATGATTTCCTTCTCTGGAATATGTCCAACTTCGGCTTCGAAGCTGCGGCATATATTTTTTGTCCAGCACATCGAAATCTTTTGGAATCTATTTAGGGGCCTTTGGAATCGCGCTATCCTCGAAATTATCCCAATATTTAGTTCTTCAATTACGCACATAAAAATGTAACGTTTATCACCCAATACTTGTCACAAATTATATTACGGGGTATCGTATCACTCGATTTGATAAAATCAATATAAAAGGGGAATTTTATTTTTGTCCTTTCCAATATGGGAACGAATATGTATGGTATGGTGAATAATATGGAAATGATTTTATACTGAATGGCGCTCCTACCTACTCGTATTCATCTTTATCAATGTTATCTCTAGTGGTTTGTTTAAATTACTCTGATTTGCTGGTGGTCCGTTTTGATAGAAATTTCTATTCCTATATGACTCATGTATTAAATGGCGGGCTGGGCCACTTTGACCGTAAATATGCAAGATGGGAAACACATATACGTGAATCATCAATCGAGTTGTTAACTTAAAGAGTATTTCATCTAAACGTATGACGTCATCAACTTCTTATTGGAGACAATAGTGATAATATCAATCTGCGAGCAATCATCAAGAAGAAATCAATAAACAGAAAATGTTAATTCTTTTATAAAAGCTTTTATAAAAGTTACCCATTAGCATTACACATTACACATGGAGGATGGGTAATCGGAATGGTTAATTACCCCTGGTGATACCCATTACAATTACCCAATACACATGAGAGATATGTAGGCGACATTCACACATTACCCTCGGCGACCAATCAAAATTTTTGATTCAAAATATGAAAAAATTAGTATACCTCGTTAAAATTTACCTCGTTAAATTTAAGATAAGATATGTCGCCAACCAGTTCTATCTTTTGCCTTATCTCCAATACCTAGTGTACGCAGGGATTCGTCAACCTGATCCCTCCAGCGGAGTTCTGGTCTTCTTATTCGTTTTTCCTTGGTTTCGAAAACCCTTCGCGCTGGTTCGTCTTCACATGGCCTAGCCAGCGCAATCGTGATATTTTGATCCCCTTAACTACGTCAATGTCGGGATATAGGTCATGGTTCTTGCCTCGCCGATACTACCCGTTGTGCACTATAGGGCCATACATTTTTCGGAGTACTTTTCTCTCGAAGATTCCTGCAGATGTTTCGTCTGCTTGTGAGAAGACCCAGAATTCTGCGCCATTAAGCCAGACAGGTTGTATGAGAGTCTGATATAGTTGGACTTTTGTTGCTCGAGAGGGGGCTTTATCTCTAAAGTGCTTGCTTAGCCCAAAATAACATCTATTCGCAAGCACAATTCTCCGTTTGATCTCAAGGTTGTGTTTTTATTTTTGTTTACGGCAGATCCGAGGTAGATAAATTCATCCAGCACCTCGAATTTACAACGGTTATCAACGTTCACGCATTGGTCTAATCGCGTGGAGACCCTACACTTTGAAACCATTAATTTTGTCTTGTCCTCATTTACTGTCAGACCCACTTTTGCCGAATCCTTCTCAACTCTCGAAAACACCGCTGTAACTTCTCTAATTGTGCGCCCAATGAGATCTATATCATCAGCATAAGCGAACAGCCTGTGACTTTTGCTGCTGATGGTTTTATTCATGTTGACAGCAGCTTTTCGTAGAATAATCTCTATTAAGATATTAAAGAGATCGCACGATAGGGTGTCACCTTGTCTGAGGCCTCGCTTAGTTTCGAAAGGTTGTTTAAGATCCATACCAACTTTCACTGCGGATTTGGTGTTCGTCAGGGTCATCCTGCACAGGCGTATGAGTTTTGCAGGAATACCAAGCTCAGACATTGCTTCGTAGAGTTTCCCCCGTATCGGGCTATCGAAGGCCGCCTTATAATCGACAAATAGATGATAAGTGTCGATTTGTTTTTCGTGGGTCTTCTCCAGGATTTGGCGTAGCGTGAAAATCTGGTCAGTTGTCGATTTTCCAGGCCTACAGCCACACTGGTATGGTCCAATCAGGTCAGCAATAATTGGTTTCAGTCGCACATTATACTTGATAGAACCTTATACGCTATGGATAAGAGGTTTATTCCACGGTAGTTGGCACAGAGACTCAGGTCAACTTTTTTATATATGGGACATAGTACACTGAGACTCCAATCGCCGGGCATGCATTCATCTAACCAAATTTTGCCAATGAGCTGATGCATGTACCTTACCAGCTCATCGCCGCCAACCTTAAACAGCTCCGCCGGTAATCCATCGGGTCCTGCAGCTTTGTTGTTCTTAAGCCGGGCAATAGCTGTTATGACCTCGTCTTGGTTAGGAGGGGGGCAATCGACGCCGTCGTCCAAATTTTGATCGATTCTCTCGTCATTGGATATCCCAGGTACCAATAGCACAGAGAAATGATCTTTCCATATTCCCAACATACTCTGCACATCTGTGATGAGATTTCCGTCCTTGTCTCTACAGAAGGGGGAACCTGAACCGTGTCCATTAGTTCCGTTTTTGACTTTTTGGTAGAATTTCCTCACTCTCGCGTTTTCTCCACTGCCGGTTCTTACGCCTAAAGATACGGTTTACCTCCTTTCTTTTCTCCCTATACCGCTCAGTCGTAGTTCGCGTTGCAATTGACTGAAGCATTGCCATACGTGCAGCTTTCTTTTCATAATGTTCATATGCAGGAATCTTGTACCGCTAATGACTAGGTTTTTTTGCCTCGGCAAAGTCAATCAGTGCCATACCGTTGGCGGAGCTGTCAGCATATAGTGGAATTGCCAATAGTTGGATGAAACACAATCTACCTGCATACGTTTTCATTAAAATCTCCTAATACAATCTTAATGTCATGGCCAGGGCAGCAGTCATACGTTTCCTTATAGAATATGTTTTCGGCATCATCATCTTTCTCTTCTGTCGGGGTATGCACACAAATTAGGGAAATATAAAAATAGTTCGCTTTTATGCGGATTGTGGCTCACAGGATTGAACCTAGAGACTAGATGTCGCAGTCTTTTGCCAACTACAAATCCGCAACCAAATTCATGTTTTTTTTTTCATGGCAACTGTAGTATATATCGCAGTTTCTTTTTCTTGTGCAACCATGTCCTGTCCAGCGCATTTCCTGGATAGCGGTAATGTCAGCCTTATAACTTTCGAGGACATCTGCCAATTGGATACTTGCATCGGGTCTATATAGAGTTCTTACATTCCAAGTGCATATTCGTAAATCGTAGTCCTTATAACGTTTGTGGGGGTCGTCAACAATTAGGGTTTGCTTATGTTTTCTTTTATGTGTATTCACTGCCATTATGAACGGTGGAGGGAGGCAAACCCAGTCACAATACGCTCCTCATTTATTGAAATCCAGGAAAATATCACACACGTTCGTCGAAATCAAAAAACAAATACTGGATTATGACGTATAGAGCTGCCATTGTTCATATCTGACCTTTGTTTTCACACTATTCGTGGTGCGGTCGATGCGATAGAGAGCTATTTGACGTAAATTGGCTTATACCAGGTCCATAGAGTAAATCATACTAGAGAGAATCTTTGGTTCATCTGACGTTTCCTTTCACTCTCTTCGTGATGCGGTATTACAATAACTTCTGGCTTTAATTTTTCATGTCGCTTTGGTGCAAAACTGTGGCCTTCGGTGGTGCAATGGTTAGTGTGCGCGGCTCTTGTACATGAGATCCTGGGCTCGAACCCTGCACTGAACACCTTAAAAAAAAAATTCTTTCGGCGGCGGTCACCTCGCATAGTGACGGGACACTATCGAGTATAAAGCCATGAAAAAGCTTCTCAAAATACCTTTCGGAATCGGTGTAAAACTGTAGGACCCAATCAGTGAGTGAAAACTGGAAAGCACACAGCTCAGTGATTGTGAGAAGTTCTCCCTTGTTCCTTCATGGGATGTATTAGGAAACCATTTTTTTTTTTGGTGCAAAACTGTGAAATTTAAATTTGTTTAACACTTTTGTATTGAGTCTTATTGTTAGCATACATTTGTGTTGTATTTAACACAATCATTTTAATCTATGTAATTGGAATGCATAAAGCAAAACTTTTAAACATCCAACCGCCCATCTGCAACACACCAAAAGTCATCAATTTACTGAGAGAGTTGGCCTCTCTATACGTCATTACTCTATGGTTCCGGTAGTTCCATTAGGAAATTTAAACCTCCTAAAACATATCATAATTCGGTTCGAATCCCAAGCGGTAACGTTGCTTTGATTGTTGTTTTTAAAATTTTATAACAAACCATTCAAACCCGTCGAATTTTTCGACCACTTTGTATGGGAAGCTTTTAAGCGACTTCCCATATAAAGTGGTGGAAAAATTACTTTAGCGACAAACAAAAAACAAACACGCTTATTTTTTTGATTTAATATTTCTTAATATTTCAACAAAACAACAGTGATTCGAAGTTTTAATGTGGATTTTGCATAAGTATTTAGAGTACTCTGGGTACATACCAAAGCGTATGTAAGTGTATTTAAGTACAAACTTCTTACTACACATACGACATTGAACAGAATATTAATATGTCTGGACGAACCTTAACCGCACTTCTTGTCGTTGAACAGGGGAATACGCTGATTCATGTACTAGATGCATATTTATTAAACCTGTTTTTTTCTCATTTCATGTATTTATTTATTCAATGAGATAATATCAAAATGTAAACAATTCTCTACAAACTGACTAATAATGTCTATTAACTGACGTCAATAGTAATTGTATTAGGTATGCAGAGATATACAAAGTTCATTTTGATCTTACAGACCTATGTGTGTACATATATGATCGGAGAGCTATTTGAGTTTGGACAAGTTATTGAGTCATGAAATATAACGATTTGCGGAGAGAGAAGTGGAATGGAATGTAAACAAAGTTTAAACAGTGATTGATTGATATTTGTGGGATATTATGTTTGATGCTAGTTGCATCGAACATTAATGCACTCTCTTTATCATTTGTGATCGTTTACTGGCCAACTTCTAACAGCAACTCGAACTCCATCAAATCTCCAGATATTTGATATTTCAAATCTGTTGAAATATTTTATTATTTATTACCTTTCAAACATTTCACGAATAATTTGGCACTCTATTTTATTTTTAACGTATGTGGTGTTACCTATGTTTGTCAAAATGATCAAAATGTGAAAACTTCGATCCAAAACAATTATTGTTTTCATGCGATATAACTGTGGCATTACAACCCTGTTCTTTTTTTGTTCAAGAAATTTTCGCAGAACTGAGTACCAACCAAATGAAAAGTGAGTGACTAGTGTGAATACACACCGCAGTGGCTTAACGGGCTAGTCGCTGGTGAAGATGATGCTAACCGGAGAAAACATGATCTCTTAGCCTAAAGAAAATTACAACTTTGAAAAGTGAGCTAAGTTTTCGTTATTTTTTATGAGAAAGAAAATTGTGTAAGAAATGAATTCAGGGCTAAACTCTAATGTCCAGTTATTAAGTGGTACTTTCGGATTGTTTAAGCCTAATTTCTAGTTAATTAGAACTTAACTATTCATCCTTTTTTTTCAGTGGTGAGAAAATGTAATCCGTAATATTGTTTACCAGTATGGCAACACTTGAATTCGTATTGGAAAAAGATATGTTTTGTGCTAAATACCAAAATATACCAAAACCTTGGAGGGACAACATCTTTGACAATGTATAACGCTATTGTCAAAGTCATATACTAGTTCTGACCATAGATTAATACTTATAGTAGATCTACTAGTTCTCCCACCAAATTTATGACATTTGGCCTGGTGTGATATTTACGTTTGATGTTGATAAGAATTGCTTCACTAATACCAGATAGGGGCAATGGTTCAAAACAACGAACAAAACAACAACAACGGTATTTCGTTTTGTGTGTTAAAATTATTGTGTTAAATACAACACAAATGTATGTTAACAATGACAGTCAATAAAAAAGTTTAAAACACATTTAAATTTCACAGTTTTTAACCAAAATGGTTATTGTAATTCCACCTGGTGTATATCACTTTTCGTCAAACATCTCTCTATCACACCGACCGCATCACGAAGAGTGTGAAAGGAAACGTCAGATGAGCCAAATATTCTCTCTAGTCTGAGATTACTCTATGGTTCTGACCCTAGATGAATTTAGTATAGACACATTAATTCTCTCATCTGACTTTTCATTTCACCCTCTTCATCGTAGGTTTGTGGAAATGAGAGAATTTCGACAAAAATTAACTTACAGCAGGTCATTTCATTTTCGTATAGAACTGTGACATTTAAATGTATTTTGCCCTTTTTTCTGTCTTTTATCTTTGGTATACATACATGTGTATTGTATTTAACACAACTATTTGTCCATAAAAACACGAAATGCGGTAGTTGTTCCTTTGTTGGACGTTGTGTACTTTTGCCCCTATCTGGTATTATTGAACCCATGCTTTCCACCATCCAATGTTCACTTGCAACCATACCTATGACGTTTAATTTATTGAGAGAATTAATGTGTCTATACTAAATTCGGCTATGGTTCTGACTACAGGTTAACCCGCCAATATAGGGTGGTTAAAGTATTGTTAAACATTGAAAAAATAAACGCAACTAAGATACAAAGATAATCACTGACTACAAAACTGACCATAATGGATTGGGATCAATCGTTGACAAAAATGGCCAACTCCTATCTGTAGTGCGATTCACTTACTTTTAGCGAACAGATAATCGCTATGGTGCTTAACGATTTTTGTCGCTTGCAGTAACGATTCACTAACTCATACTTAACGATAGTAACCAGCTGACTTTTTGTGTTTATTGAAATTGATATTAAGTGGCCGCTCTGTCTATGTAAATGTCAAAATGTACGAAAAGCATAAAAAGGTATCGAAAAAAAAACCAATAAATGTCTGTTATAAAATTGAATTTGTTAGTTTATAAACGTTTTAACAATGTAAGTATGTATGTATGTATATACATATTTGTTATTGGTGCATAATATATTTTTTAGAATGACTACAAATCCAAGTGGGAAACGGAGCGACGTCTCGCCGGAGCAACTGTTTTCTGTGACAAAACATATCCTAAATATTCGAAAGCCATTTTTAAACGAACAGTAAAATTGTATCCATCCGAATGTATAACCCGAAACTACACACTCAGATAAAAGGGAACTAAATTTAATTACAAATGGACTAAAACTGTGGAAAATTTAACTTCGCACGAATCCAAAGACTTTTGAATTAAATTCAGTTTGTTCCTTAGGCCAGTACCTAAAGCCACGTAGTCACTTCTTGCAAAATTTTCCTAATAAATTTTGTTATTTATCTCCCATTACATCCCACGAAGGGATTAGGGAGAGCTTCTCACAACCAGTGAGGTGTGGGCGTTCTAGTATTACACTCACTGATTTACATCGGTTCGGAACAGTATTTTTGAGAAGCTATTTCATGGCTAAATACTCGATAGTGTTGCTATTACTACGCGAGCCATCGAAAGAAATGTAATGTGGTCTGGGCAGGGGTGGAACCCACGTACTCATGTACAAGAGCCGGGCACACCATTGCACCACCGACAGCCTGGCAAATATTTATATATATTAAATATATTTATTTTCCTGTCCAATATTTCAAATATAACTCCTCTTCGAGCTCCTTTTTATTTTCAAAGCATGTGGCGTTACTTTTGTTTGGTAAAATAATCGAAATGTCAAAATTCCGATCCAAACAATTATCAAAACATTGTTTTCGTACGATATATCTTTGGCGTAACAATCCTGTAATTGGATTTGCTTACGAAATGATTGTAACAAAAAAGTGACCGAAATTTTCGGTTCATGAAATGTTCGTTATTTTTTATTCACGTAATTCGTATGGCAACGAAAATTTCATAAAAACTGAATACCGGTCTTAATACGCGAAAAAATATATGTTTTGTCAATTCGATAACTTTTATGACCCAATGACTCTTTAAGCTCCACAGATATTCAGAAAAAAACTCCATGCCTTCAGCCGGGCTTAACAAAACTGGTTTTCAGGCTTCGGCATGTTTATACCCTCGCCCATAGGATGGGGATAGTCGATATATCATTTAATACGGGAAAAACTTAACGCATAGAAGCAGCCATTTTATGCCCTTAGTATCTTTGGATGAAATTCGTTTTAAAACTGGCTGACTGGTCAACACGAAAACTGCCGAAAATCTTTACAGATCACAATGAAATTTTGCCAGTGACTATTGTTTGTAGAAAGTTAGTTTTGGATTGAAAATGAGTGTTTTGACCACGCTCCTTCGTACCTTCTATACAAAAAGGATACACTTAGGACAAAATCATATTTCTTCCAAAACTTTTTTCTGGTAGATGTGATTAGCTTCAACTCACACCTTGGATAATTATCCGTAAATGTCTACTTAACTGGAAGAAATGGTCGAGGTTGTAACGCATGTTCTGGTACCTCCCATACAAAACTGAACCAATCTTTATGAAATTTTGTACTACTCAATAGTTAGTCAAATACCACTTTCCTTGAAATGAGCATTCTGGTACCTCTCATACAAAAATTGGTCGGATGGCTTCGGCATAATTTCTGCAGATTTTTTTAAATTTAAAATTTTCTGGCTTATTTTGGGGTGCCCATTATCGTACTATTCCCAAGACCGCCGTCAACATAAGTACTTCGAGCCGATTTCAACGGCTCGCTGACGCCGCCAATATTATTGGGTCGACTCCACTCTCTGCAATTGAGTAGGGTTCAAGCCGACCTCAATTTGTCGGCGGAGGAGGCTGGACCATTTTAGAGTCGTCGTTGGAGACGTTTACAGAATTTTAGCGGCGGCGGCTGCTATTTCGACGCATATTCATCCAATGTTTCTTTTATAAATCTTTGTTGTCAAAGTTTTCTTATACAAATCTGAGCTGTAAAAGATTTCTTATAGAAATATTTGTTGTCAAAATTTTCTTATACATAAAAACTTTATTTTCCAAGTAAGTTTTCTTTTCATAAACTTTATTCTACAAATTTTCTTATCATACAATTGTTCCATAAGGAATTTGTTCCATAAGGAAGCTGACACTAACGGTTTGTTTTCTGTCCGAATGAAATAACGAACTTTTTTCTTCCATCTGTATCCAAAAAAAGATAGAATTGCTTTCTTCCTATTTGGGTGAAATGGTGGCATATTGAATTCCAAACGGTAGAGCTGATTGCCGGCGGTTTTACTGTTTGTCGATATAACCCATGAAAAACAAGCAAAGGTCAATACAAAACAAAAAAATGTTATCAGACAAAACTACTTATACTCCCGCAAATGTCCGACGTTGCCTTTTCGATTTTTGCTCAGCAAAATTGACACGCAACTTTTGTACATTTATGCAAGTCGTTTTCTACGAGAAAAATGTTTGTTTTGACTTTTACTGTGCAAGTTTTCGACGCTCTGGCTCGTTTACATGAATATCACTAATGTTTTGAACTCAAATTTTAGGAAATATTTTTTTCTGTGTGCAGCATCTGGAAAACAGCAAATCAGCTTTAACGGAAATGTGCATTCTTGGACGCTGACATTCAACACAGAGGATGCAATGAAAAAAGTAACCAGTTCATAAGTTTCAGTCGGGTGAACCGACTTAATCATACCCTCACCCTAAGTCGTCCATTGTGTGGGAGTTCTGCTAAAAAACGCCCATACCATATTCAATAGCAGATTGACGACATTGCGCTAAATATTATGGAATACCCAAATTAGTTAGTTTCCCTCCCAATATTTATAGTATGTGAGGTACAAAAATGGGCATGGCAAGTTGTTGACAAAATTTTGATCAGTACCAAATTTTATTAAGATCGGTTGTGATATATTGGAGATATCGAGTCGGAAAACCGCAAATACGCCCAACTTTTGTATAGGAGGTACGAAACTGGGCGTGGCACAATAGTCAGTTATTACTTAGACAGTAGGTTTTAGCAAAATATTGCCTAGTAGCGAATTTTATTAAGATCGGTTGTAGTTTATATGGGAGGTACCAGAATTGATGTGGTAAAACAGCTCATTTCCTGCAGTTAAGTAGGAATTTACAGATTATCAACCGGTGTGAGAGTTGAAGCTTATCAAATCTACCAGATGAAAGTTTTGAAAGAAATATGATTTTGTGCTAAATGTGTCGATTTGTATGGGAGGTACCAGAAGGGGTGTGGTCAAAACGCCCATTTTCAATCCCAAACTCAATATTCGCAAACAATAGTCACTGACAAAATTTCATTGTGATCTGTAAAGATTTACGGCAGTTATCGTGTTGACCAGCCAGCCAGCAAGACAGACAGACAGACGGACATGGCTCAAACGTCTTAAAAAGATCTAAAACAAATTTCGTCCAAAGATACTAAGGGTATAATATGGCTCCTTCTAGGTGTTAATTTTTTTTACATATTAAATGATATATACCCCCATCCCTATGGGTGAGGGTATAATTACATATGTACATTGTAGTGATTGCATTTTTTGCGTGGTTAATGCCGTTAGATATATTTAGCATTTTGTTTGTTTATAGGTTTTTTTTTTGATAAAACAAAAGTAAACAAATATTCTTGCTTTGAATAAAATCAATTAGACTGCATAATTAGTCAGAAGAAAAAAATAATTATGCATTAAGTAACCCATACGATAACACTTGTGCGACTAACCATCATATCACTTTATAGTGAAAGACCCGTATTCAGCTCAAATGAAATTTTCGTTCTCATAAAAACAAAATCAAGTGCAGTGTAGGTGTGCCAAGGTTGTGGAGACTTTACTTTATGCCCCATGTTCAGTTCTTGCGAAACTTTCGTAAGGAATTTTGTCAATTATCTCTAAACTGAAATTTTTGTTGCAGAGAGTTACCACCTATCCCTGATTTATTTTGAAAATATTTAATGAATATTTCCTTTTCTCATTCCATTCAATTTTTGACGCATATGTTTGTTAAAATAAACTAAATGTCAAAATTCCTGCCCCAAACAATTGTTTTCGCACGACATAATTTTGGTGTAACAACCCTGTACTTGTTTTCGCTTAAGAAATTTCCGCAAAGGACTAATTACCAAGTAAAGCCCCGTATTCAGTTCTTGCGAAATTTTCTTACGAAATTTTGTCATTTATCTCCAAACCGAAAATTTTGTTACAAAGGGGTTACCACATATCTCGGATTTACCTTGGAAATATTTCATTAATAATTCATTTTTGCACTCCATTTTATTTTTAACGCATGTGGTATTACTTTTGTTTACTAAAATCATAGACGAATACATACATAGATACATTTATTCTCTCATCTGACGTTTCATTTCACACTCTTCGTCGTAGGTTTGTGGAAATGAGAAATTAACTTACACCAGGTGGAGTTACAAAATATGTTCACTTAACTTTTTCATGTCGTTTTGGTGTAGAACTTACAAATTTAAATGTATTTTGCAATTTTTTGTTGACTTTTATCTTTGGTATACATTTGTATTGTATTTAACACAACTAGTTTGCTACAAAAACACGAAATTCGGTTGTTGTTCCTTTGTTGGACGTTGTTTACTACTGCATCTATCTGGTATTATTAAACCCATGTTTTCCACCATCCAATGTTTACCGAACCTTACCTATGACGTTTAATTGATTTATTTAATTAATAAATGTCGAAAATAATCGAATTGTCAAAATTCTGGCTCAAAACAATTATCAAACAATTGTTTTCGTACGAAATAAATTTAGCGTAACAACCCTGTACTTGATGTTGCCTACGAAAATTACGTAGAGCTGAGTACCAACCCAGCGGCGGAATTTGCGAGGCCTTCCACGAATAAGGCATGCGGAAACATTTTTTGGTCATGCCTACTTTAATAATGCCTGCGAAATGCATGATTTTATAAGGCTTCCACAGGCCTGTTAAAAGAATGCCAGAAGACGCTGTTGTTCATGAAACCCTGTCCTTCCACATCTTCGCAATTCGTCGTTGCAAAATCATAACTTCCGATAGCCCAGTAGATAAAGCGTCCGATTGTAAGTTCTAAGGTCGTGTGTTCGATTCCTGTGGCTGCAGAATTTAAAAAAAATCATTTATAAGAATTACAATTGGTTAAAGTATAAATCTGAAATATGAAGCTAATATTTTTTTATTTTTACGTAAGTGCTTCTAAATCTACTCTTTTTGCAGGCCTTCATAAGGCCTTCTAGTAGAGAGGGATGGAAGGCCTTGCCTCCCAACCTCACGCAATGTTAAAAAGAAAGGAGGAGGTAATGTGTAGGGAAGGCCTGCAGTATTCTATAGAATGCCTTCTTGGTCATGATTTCAGGCCTTCCAGCTCCTGATTTCCGCCACTGGGAAGCAAATGAAAAGTGAGCGAAATGTTCGGTTCATGAAATTTTCGTTATTTTTTATACACGTACTTCTTATGGTAACGAAAATTTCATAAACACCGAATACCGGTTTTAAATGAGAAAATTTCGGTTTACGATTCGGTTTCGTAAACCGAATTTTCAAGAACTTTTCGGTTTCTTAGTTTTCGGGAAAAGGAATTTCACAACAACTGAATATGGAGCTCTGCACTACATGCGTGAAATCAAGATTGGAGAACGAAGATACATTATTCATTTAATTTTTGTAAGGTGAAGCTAAGACAGGCGCTACTCCTCTGCAACTATATTACGGCAATTACGTGCCAAGTGAGTACTACGCTTAATAGGGATATAAATGCCATTTATCGTACAACTCACATAATTATTAACATTCACAATCAAGTTCACATTTACTTTAGCCATCACATTCAAGTGCAATGTTTATACTGTTCAATAACTCTAATTTACTGTTAAAGAGCCAGTGCGAGAATGTCCTAAGAAATACTAATAACAGATAAAATATCAAAAATTACTCGGCATATGAGTAATCACGAGTCACAACATCACCACGGGTCTGTATTTTCCAGACTAGAAATATTAGCGATAGGAAATTGTTGCGAGTGCATTTGCTCATCAAATATTGGAAGTGTTTAGGGTTCTAAGAAGTTTACACCTGCTACAAATTTTGTGTGTGTGTTTTGAGGTTCCAAATTCTAGTTCTCAGTTCCGTGTTATCGGAAATTTCGCGTGCGAAATTATATACATTTTGTTATCTTTATTGGAAACGATTGAATAGAATATGTTTTTTTCTATTTTGATTATAAAACGGCCATGGGGATAAATAAACAAACTACAATATTATTGTATGCCCTACAAGTGGTTCAGTTGCGATTTGTATTTTCATCGAACAGGTTCAATAATACGGAAAAGAAAGAAATTCGGAAATTTCTTTTATTGCGTGTTAACGGCTGAACGACTGGCCACAAAACCTCTGTTTCGAAGGAGTAATCTAATTGGGAGGATTATAACAACTGCAATTAGTACAGCGGGAACTAGAATTCATTTCACATACATTAATAAATAAATAACCATATAAAGTATTAAAGTGCAATAAATATTCATTAACATTTCAATTCAATTGAATACGAATTTGAGTGCAAACGAAACGAATTCTGACAAAGCAACGGCTGCCATACGAACAAATTCAAAGTTTAAGTATCGATAAAAACAACAACAACTATAATAGTAGTAATTAGGGCAACTATTAAACTACAAAAATTAAATGTAAGTAATATAATATTTTGACATGGAAACAGTGTGGGTTGCCCTTGTGGAACATTAATTAACACATATGACGATTAAAACCGTAACCTGTAGACTTATTGAATATTCGTTAGTTTTAGAGTTGTGTAGTTCGAGAGGGAACAAGTTCAGTTGAACTATTCCCTGTGGTAGACTATGTGAAATACTTCAGTAATTTCCTCTCTCTTAGTTCAGTAGTTCTGCAGCTCACTAGGTCTAGGTCGAGAGGGAACAAGTTCAGTTGAACTATTCCCTGTGGTAGACTATGTGAAATACTTCAGTAATTTCCTCTCTCTTAGTTCAGTAGTTCTGCAGCTCACTAGGTCTAGGTCGAGAGGGAACAAGTTCAGTTGAACTATTCCCTGTGGTAGACTATGTGGAATACGTCAGTAATTTCCTGTCTCTTAGTTCAGTAGTTCTGCAGCTCACTAGGTCTAGGTCGAGAGGGAATAAGTTCAGTTGAACTATTCCCTGTGGTAGACTATGTGAAATACTTCAGTAATTTCCTCTCTCTTAGTTCAGTAGTTCTGCACCTTACTAGGTCTAGGTCAAGAGGGAACAAGTTCAGTTGAACTATTCCCTGTGGTAGACTATGTGAAATACTTCAGTAATTTCCTCTCCTTAGTTCAGTAGTTCTGCAGCTCACTAGGTCTAGGTCGAGAGGGAACAAGTTCAGTTGAACTATTCCCTGTGGTAGACTATGTGAAATACTTCAGTAATTTCCTCTCTCGTAGTTCAGTAGTTCTGCACCTCACTAGGTCTAGGTCGAGAGGGAACAAGTTCAGTTGAACTATTCCCTATGTGAAATACTTCAGTAATTTCCTCTCTCGTAGTTCAGTAGTTCTGCACCTCACTAGGTCTAGGTCGAGAGGGAACAAGTTCAGTTGAACTATTCCCTGTGGTAGACTATGTGAAATACTTCAGTAATTTCCTCTCTCTTAGTTCAGTAGTTCTGAAGCTCACTAGGTCTAGGTCGAGAGGGAACAAGTTCAGTTCAACTATTCCCTGTGATAGTTCTGCAGCTCACTACGTCTTTGTTTTAGGCCACGTATTCAGTTCCTGGGATATTTTGTCATTTATCTGTAAACAGCAATTTTTGTTGCAGACAATTACCGCCTATCTCTGATTTACCTTGCAAATATTTCACGAATATTTTTATATTTTTATTTTAAGGCATGTTGTCAAAATATTCGAAGTGTCGAAACTCCGGCCCCAAACAATTGTTTTCGTACGAAATAACTTCGGCATAACAACGCTGTAATTGTTTTTTTTTTACCAAATAAATTAAAACTGAGCGAAATTGTCGGTTCATGAAAATTTCGTTATACATATTTTATACACGTGTATGGGAACGAAAATTTCAACTGAACTGAGTATTGATATGCTTTAAGTGTATGCATATGACGTAGAGATACTAGAAGAAGAGAGAAATTATAATATTCGCCTTTTATTGGAGATGACGCACATCAACGACGTTCCTTCGGAGAAAAGGTAAACTTTAAGAGAGACACGGACAACCCAGCTCAAATTTATCGATATACAATGGAAAAACATAATAATCGACGTTAGTACTCAGAGAGCTTTGTGTGGGGTGATGTTGAATATAGAACTATTTTAACGTTTTCATTGTGAGACTTCTTACATGTAATATTTACGATATTTTTCTAAGAATGTTTGTGCAATAAATTGTTTAATTGTTGTTGTTCAAATTGTTTGTGTCTATCGACTTTTTTAGAATTAGAATAACTTGAAATTAAGATAATATCAATGATGTTTAAGTTTGTTCTTTGTTTTTTTTTTGTCCAATAGATCCTTGTTATAAGGCATCTCCACTGGATGATTACGAGCAATTTTTGTAATTTCGCTGAAATTAGGTAACATTTTCCATACAAAATTGAAATTTTAAATTAGCTCATTTCAATGAATTTCGCATTGAAATGAGCATAAAAAATAAATTACTAGACACCCTGTGTATCAATTCCACTTTTTAATCCCAGTATTCAGATAAACCTGAATTTCAGTTTTCCATATGAAGTCTATGTAAAAAAGCAAGTGGTTACTTACATATATTTTATATTCAAACCTAAAATACGGTTTCAGTTGTTGAAATATATCGGAATAGATGATTATGCCATGTCTCCACTGACTGCTCAATTCCAAATTTGTTTCAACCCGTCCACACCGAACAATTTTAATTTCGTTGGACATATCGTTGTTTAAGCGTAGTACTCAGCTGAAACTGAATTTTAGGTTTGCATATAAAATATATGTAAGTAACCACTTGCTTTTTTATATAAAGCTTGTTTTTTTAATTCCTGCTAAACTAATTTTTCGACGACTTTGTATGAGCAGCCGCTTAAAATCGCTTAGCTACCCATACAAAGTGGTCGAAAAATTAGTTTAGCAGGGAGTAAAAAAACAGGCTTATAGACTTCATATGGAAACCTGAAATTCAGGTTTATCTGAATACTGGGATTAAAAATTGGAATTGATACACAGGGTGTCTAGTAATTTCTTTTTTATGCTCATTTCAATGAAAAATTCATTGAAATGAGCTAATTTAAAATTTCGATTTTGTATGGAAAATGTTACCTAATTTGAACGAAATTACAAAAATAAATTGCTCGTAATCATCCAGTGGAGATGCCTTATTATCCAGTAAAACGAATAAATTGCTTTTATTTATATGACCTTAAGCCGAACTAATCACTACAGAAATTTCTTAACAAAAATCAATTACAGGGTTGTTACCCCAAAATTATGCCGTACGAAAACAATTGTTTGGAACAGGAATTTTGACATTTAGTTTATTGAATGGAGTGCAAAGAGGGAATATTTATTAAATATTAGAAAGATAAATCAGAGATAGGGGGCAATTCTCTGCAACAAAAATTTAAGTTTAGAGATAATTGACAAAATTCCTTGCGAAAGTTTCACAAGAACTGCATACAGGGCTTAAAGTAAAGTCTCCATAACTTTGGAACACCAACCCTGCACTTGATTTTGTTTCACGCCAGTGTTCGACGCTTGCCCAATTCGTTTTGTGGCTGAGAGGTGCGGTGTTGTTCGCGGGGTAGACTGTCACGCAGTATACGCAAAATTTTGGGGAGTTTTGACGTTTCTCTCTCTTTACTTTCGTATTTCTGCCATATTGTTTCATTTCATATTCTTATGTCGAAGTGAAAAGGTGTAATCGATTGGCACAAATATTTAATTTTTAAAAAATTAACTGAGAACACACCACTTTGTCAACTTTTACGAATTTAAGACAACGAATTCAACACAGAGAGTTTCCTTTTTTGATAAATTTAATTAGAATACACCACTGTTACAAATTTTTACGAATGTAAGAATGAGGGAGATCAGCCGATTAAATGTCAAAAACTTAAGGGGTGGTTGCAAGCCAAAATGCAGAATGTAATGTAATGGTGATTTACGTAGGATTTTTAAAAGAGACTAGCGTGATAATTGCAGCCTGACAAGCATAATATAAATGGGGAGTAAGTCATACAAGTGTTATCGTATGGGATATTTAATGCATAATTATTTTCTTCTTCTGACTAATTATGCAGTCGAATTGATTTTATTCAAAGCACGAATATTGGTTTAATTTTATTTTATCAATAACAAAACTTATAAACAAACAAAATGCAAAATGTATGTATCTAACGGCATTGTATTGTTGATACGCTTTAAGTGTTGCCAATATATTTCGATTCAATGCCTGGTTCACATTGTGACGAAATTTACAATTTCTAATGAAATTGTCGAACGAAATTGAAATCCGTTTTACATAGTTGCTCCGCAAAATTGACTCCAAACTTTTCTATATTTATGCAAATCGTTTTCTAGGAGAACAATTTTTGTTGTGACTTTTGCTGTGCAAGTTTTTGACGTTTACATGAATACCACTGGAATTTGAGCAATTTCATTACAAAATGGCAACTGTTTGTTTACAAACATTAACATGAGTGAAATTTTCGTGCCTTAACTCAATAATATTGTTAGGAAATGGAAGAAGACAATACAATAAATAAATGGTAGATGAAGTTTATATTTTCTTCTCACTCATCCATGTCGATGGAAAATTAAAATTTCAATTGATGACTAAGGCGGATCCCTTTGTTTTGTTATTTTTGACGTGTTCAAAGTGAACACATGCAAACAACACACAGCGTTAGCATCACTAACGTGGTTGTTGTACAACAATAGTCTCTGCCTGAAAATATGTATGATGGTATTGATGTAGCGGCCGCGAACAAACAAGCAGGTCGTCGTTGCCAAAGAGAGAGCATGGAACGAATTGTATGACTCAGAAACACTGGCGACATCTGGCTAATGATTCAAAACGTATTACTCTCTTTTTGTCATAATTTGGTCCATTCATAATTTTGATATGAAGCATTGATGCATTTTGAAATATTTATGCTTTTTGTATTGTTTTATGTAATAACATCGTCGAAATGGTGCATTTATATTGAAATATTCTATAAAAAGAATAAGACTCGTTTATGCTCTTTCCTCAGACTCTCTACATGAGATCGGAAAAAAAGTGCAATAAGTTCTCTATACTATTCAATACTTTTTGTTGTTGCTCTGTTTATGACAAAACAAAAACAGTTACTTCAGTGAGCTAAATATAGCTTTTTATTCAGTTGTATGGCAGCATTCAAACAAGCTTTATGACAAAACAAAAACAATTATTTCAGTGAGCTATATATTGCTTTATTTATTTTAACAATATTACATCAAATGTTAAAGCAGACGTAAGAAAAAAGAAAGTGCAATAGCTGAAGAACCTTCAGCACAAAAAAACTATTCTTTTTTTATTTTCCAATGTAACATTTACTAATGTGTTCATTCATAGAAACCGAACAGGTGTTAACACATCGCCCGTGAGTTCGAACACTCATTGATTTTTGTTGTTGTCTTTTTAGTAGCCACGTTTTCAGTGAACGAAGGCGACCCATAATTATCGGCGGTAGCGAAGTAATAAAAAAGTGTTTATCACATCACTTTCTCATCATATTCGAATGACAAGCGGTCACCTGCATTGAAAAACGAACTTCGCGTTGGATCACTGTATCACACATAACGCAGCCGTGACTAAGGCCTAATTTTTGAGTGGAAAATCATATTTGATCAACGATAAAACATAATTTAAACTCTGAATTCTGGGGTTAATAGTTGATTTGTGTTTAACCAGCCAAAGTTGGGCATTTAAATTATGATCAAGTGACTATATGATTTTATCAGAAAACTAAAGAATAACAAAAGCAAAGCTTCTTTAATTGTTAAAGTGAACAAAAATAATCACTATCCTAGTTGAAATAACAAATTTCATTAAATATTTTGTATTTTATCACTTCACCAGTCTTATGCAAATGGCGTCAGCTTTATGCATTGTAACGATTAGTTGATAAATATATGAATACCGGTTATTTTTCGTAGCATTTGCCACTTTGCCATATACGTAGTAATATTATTTAACAAAGCACTGAAAAACTCTTCGTATTTGAAGCCAGATCAAACATAAATCAAAATCAAGTGATTGCCAATTTAAATAATCAGTCAAAAATTGGGTCGAAATCGTCATATCTACTGTCATAATTCAACGCTGGGAAATTTGATGTGAATCTATGACAAATACAAGTGATGGTTATTAACTAATTAACTAATAAATAACACTGTGGAACAAAATGAAACAAATGAACAAAATGCTGGATATGTTTGATAATGGGATAGAATTACCAATAGCTGAAAGAAAATGTAATAAATAAATTCTTTCCCAAATACCCAAATTTATACTGATCTTTTATTTTTAGATATTAATCTACAGATTTCTTTTGTTCGGTGACTTATATTGAAATTTTGCGTGGTATATTTTTCCAATACACAACAACCCCCAAAAATGCAGTTTTGTGGGGCATTTTAGCACCAACTCGGAATAATTACATTAACCCTTAAATGGGTTTTAAGTTTTGCCTTATTTTTGACATTCAAGTTGGGATTTGAGCTTTGATGTGTTAATTTTTAGTTCATTTTAACCACAAAAAGAAAAAAAACCCATATTTAGAGGCGGCAGAGGGTTAAAGTATTCCACAAAAATGTTTCTCGCAAATTTTTACATAAAATTTATGAACACAACCAGGGATTCGGAGCGGGGCTATTTTTCCGCTCCGCTCCACTCCCGCTCCAGGTATCAAATTTTCGCTCCGCTCCACGCTCCGCTCCTAGGCAAATATTTTCGCTCCGCTCCGCTCCCCGCTCCGCTCCCGCTCCTTTCCACATTATATTTAATGTAAAGTAATAACAAAATTAATTTTATTAAATTCAATTTATTGTAGTTCAAAAGCCAAAATTAATTAATATACAGTATTATAAAATTCATTTCATTAAAAATAAAAAATAAGAATAAAATATTGAGATCAATCTGATTTGCTATTAAGTTTAATAAAGAGAATGTTAGCGAGATTTTGTTCGGTCAACCGGCTACGCAAATTGTTGTAAATAAATTTTAGTGTTGAAAAATTGCGTTCAACGCTTACTTGCGTTGCTGGAACTGCCAAAACTACACATGCAAGCTCATATAGAGGATGTGTACGACGGTCGTCCCAGAACTACAACACATCGCTGATTACCGAAATCCGTGGATATTGAAAAAAATCATCTATATGACGTTTAATTGTTTCACTTTGCATGTTCTTATTTACCACCACTGATTCCGTTTGCGATTGCAGAAAAACGTCCACATTATTAATAATGCCAAATATTATACTTACCAAATTATCAGGAGCGTCTGGGATGTCATCGTCATGATTCATGTTTCTGTCTGCCGACTTTACAGACTGAATTTTACGCCATGTTTCAAAAAGAGATTGTTTCGCTATAGACATGGCATCAGGTTTAAGGATACTCTTGAAACGAGGATCTAAATACAGTGCAGACACTACAGCGGTCTGATTAAAAAAGTAATTCTTCACGTTTTTGAATGCATATTAACAGATCCTTGGCCATATTGGTATCCATTGAAGAAACTTGCAGTTTCATATTTATCCATATGCCAAAAAAGTCACCTACTGTCAAATGTGCTGCCTGCAATTTTATCGTTGCTTCTTTAACCGGTTGCATAGTAAGGACAAAGCAATTCATGAATTCCCAAATATGCTTTGGTACGAGTAATGATTTGTGCGTATTGGTATTCCTGTCACAAAACGAACGCAGTTCAAGTAAACGTTCTATCATATCCATTGTCGAGTTCCATCGTGTTGTTGTATCAAGTATGGGATGTTTCATTTTAAGCGCTTTAACAAGGAGCATAATTGTTGGTGCGCGCATCTTCGTTACAAGTTGCCGACATTTGCTTATTTTGCCACTAATATTTATATATTTATAAAATTTATGAACTGCGAGTTGAAGAGTATGCACAGCACACCGAACAGATTTTACAGTGCCGATATTACACTCATGGATATCAGTAAAATCCTCATCTATGACTTCAGTTGTTTCTTCGTCCCAACCAATTTTTTTTTAGCATATTTGCTCCGTTATCGGTTGTAATGGAATATACTTGTTCTGTTGTTATTCCAAAATCGTTGAGAACACTAAGAGTGACGTTTTTGATATATTCGCCCGTGTGTCTTTCATTCAGCTCTTTCATAGCCAACGTTTTAATGCATATAGATTAATATTTAATATATTGAATATTAATGCCCAATACACTCCGGTCGAGACGAGTGGCTGAATCAATTTTCAATGAAATAAGCCTATTTTTCATCTCCGAAGAAATTTGATTTTTCATTGAATGTGCCAATGATTGCACCTTTTGTTGAACTGTTTCTGGAGTAATGGTAACATTACTTTTTAAGGCCGATAAAATTGGGTCTATTATTTTTCGAAATCCGGAGTCATTTATTAAAGCAAATGGTCTACCGTTTTTTGTTACCATTTCGACACAGGCATCTATCAACGTTTTGTCATTCATTGAAAAAGACACTGAAATTGGTTTAACCTTATCACCAAAGAAATCAGAGATTCGTGAAGTCTTCGCAAGAGGAGCATCTGGATGGTTTTGTTTTAAATCGGCTTCTTTTTCAGGATGTTGCCTTTTAATATGTCGTTCCAAATTATATCCTCTATTAGAACTAGCGCATATTGATTGGTTACATGAATTAATTTGACACATGTACTTATTTTGTGTTTCTTTTTTAAAAAACTGAAATACGGGTTTAACCATTTTAACAATAACTTATTGAATCGCAATCAAAATATGAACTAAGAAGAGGATTAACAAACTTCACAAAGTCAGCGACGCTGACTGCAAAATAAAAATAGCGGTAAAATAACGATCATTTTTGTGTGCCTAATGCAGAGATGCGCAGCCCATGCCACTGCTGTGAAAACTACAATCACACACATTGTTATGCTTTTCGTAATAAGAGAGCGAGAGAAGAGAACAACTGAATTGAACATATTCTTATTTGGAAGTGTGTTGTTAGTAGGGCTGCCAGATACAAAATTTCAAGGAAAATCGTCACTTTTTCCAAAAAAAATCGGCATTTTGCATTTTTTTAACTGAAAAATCGGCAAAATGCCGATAAGCAAAATTGGCAGCCCTGGTTGTTAGTTTATTTATCATATAGCAACAAAATACCCGGAGATAGTTGTTGTTTTTCTATGCGGCTACTATTGTGTTTGTACCATGTGCGTGAAATAAAAACAAACTCAAGAGGGCATTTAACACACAGATTTCATAAAATAGCAAATTTTGACTGTTTAGAGGAGGTGTTGATCTTTTTGGAGCGTTTCGGAGCGGAGCGTTAAAATTTTCGCTCCCGCTCTGCTCCGAACAAAGAAATTCCCGCTCCCGCTCCACTCACCGCTCCGGAAAATCACGTCCGCTCCGCTCCGCTCCCCGCTCCACTCCCGCTCCACTCCGAATCCCTGAACACAACATAAGAAATTTCAAAAGAGTCAAAATTTAACCCCCCCTAAAATAATGCAGTCGCAAACTTTCAAAACGCCGATACACGTATATTTTCTTATCTCTGCCAGTATCCGTTGTCAGAACCTTGCTATTTTTTTGTGTTCCACAGTGTAATGAAAGAAATATGCATAAAATTTGATTTATAAATTTATGTTTTAAAAATAAATGGTTTCCCATTACATCCCATGAAGGTACAGGGGAGAACTTCTCACAATCACTGAGCTGTGCGCTGTCCAGTTTTCACTCACTGATTGGGACCTACAGTTTTACACCGATTCCGAACGGTATTTTGAGAAGCTTTTTCATGGCTGTATACTCGATAGTGTCGCCGTCACTATGCGAGGTGACCGCCGCAGAAAGAAATTGTAAGGTGGTCAGAGCAGGGTTCGAACCCAGGATCTCATGTACAAGAGCCGCGCACACTAACCATTGCACCACCGCCGGCCACAATTAATGTTTTATGTAGGTATAAATAACAACAGCACATCAATTCAATTCGAACGGAAGAACCATAGAGTACATTTATAGTAGAGCCGCCATTTATCTCATCTGACGTTTCCTTTCACACTCTTCGTGATGCGGTCGGTGTGATAGAGAGATGTTTGACGAAAAGTGATATACACCAGGCGGAATTACAATAACTTCTTCCTTTAATTTTTCATGCCATTTTGGTGAAAAACTGTGAAATTTAAATGTGTTTTAAACTTTTTTATTGACTGTTATTGTTAGCATACACACATTTTAACACACAAAACGAAATGCCGTTGTTGTTATTTTGTTCGTTGTTTTGAACCATTGCCTCTATCTGGTATTAGTAAAGCAATTCTTTTCAACATCAAACGTAAATATCACACCAGGCCAAATGTCATAAATTTGGTGGGAGAACTAGTAGATCTACTATAAGTATTTATCTATGGGAAGAACCACCAAACAGATGATGTGGATTTTGTGTATTCATGTGTATGTTTGTGAATTTATCATAGAGTAAATCATACTAGAGAGAATGTTTTGCTCATCTAAAGTTTCCTTTCACACTCTTCTCGATGCGGTCGGTGTGATAGAGATATGTTTGACGAAATGTGACATACACTAGGTGGAATTACAATAACTTCTTGCTTTAATTTTTCATGTCGTTTTGGTGAAGAACTGTGAAATTTAAATGTGTTTTACACTTTTTTATTGACTGATATTGTTAGCATACATTTGTGTTGTATTTAACACAATAATTTTAACACACAAAACGAAATGACGTTGTTGTTATTTTGTTCGTTGTTTTGAACCATTGCCTCTATCTGGTATTATTGAAGTTATTCTTTTCAACATCCAACGTTCATATCACACCAGGCCAAATGTCATACATTTGCTGAGAGGACTATTAAGTCTGCTACAAGTACATGGTAAAATGAGTAAGGTAAACTCGTTAGAACAGCTGATTTCAACATATTTCTTGCTTAGGTGTTTCTCTTATGTCAAATTCACATGCATTTTGTTTCTGTACTTTTTTGTTTACTTTTAGAGTAGATACACACATGAAGAAAATTTGACAGATTATGGACACCAAACAAAAACAAAAGGCTTGTGTTTGTTGTAACAATTCCTAGTGCGTTTACCTTACTTATTTTACCATGTACAGGTATTAGTGTATGGAATTTATGTGTATGTGGTGTGCCGTTTTGTTTACAAATGTTGACACTGCAACACGTGTTTCTGCAAAAAAGTATGGAAATCCCAAAGCCAGTTGATGGTACAACGGCGGTACTAAAATTTCTAACTCGAACGCAGAGTGATTTATGTGAGACTATAATTCACCTCCGGTGACTGAGTGTGCGTATGAGTTAAGGGCTATCTACATATATTATGCATAAGCTGGCTAAATAAATTAGATTTATTCCCAAAAATATTCCATACCTTATATATAAAAATCTGGGATTATTTCATTATTTTTTTTTTGATTATTTTAAAGTTTTAAGTCAAAACTGCACTTGTTTTTCTTTTTGTGTAATTTATGGGGAAATGTACTAAAAAATGCAACAGTGTGCATCTCTAATTGCAGAACAATAACAATTTCTGATTTTGTGTTTATTTGCTTAAAATTGTACAAAAAGTTGTAATAAAAGGCATCCCAATTATCGTACATACACTTTTTCCTTTCAACATTTTCAATTAACTTTAAAAAAGACTTTCTCTCCTTTTCGATATCCATTTACGATACATACATATTTACATACATATTCTTACCAAACAACCAAACATTCCCGTCTTGAATCTGAAATAACAAAAGGATTATAGGTATACAAAATATAACGCTTTATTTTATATATTTAGTTTTATTTTTACTAAATACATGTATTTTTATTTAATTTTTTATTTAAAATCAAAAAATCAATTACAGGTTGTTACGGCAAAGTTATTTCGTACCAAAACAATTGTTTGATACTTGTTTGGGACCGGAATTTTGACATTTCGGTAATTTTTACAACCAAACGTTTCACCAAATGCGTTAAATTAAAAATGGAGTGCGTAGTGAAATTATAAATGAAATATTTGCATGGTAAATCAAAGATGGGTGGTAACTCTCCGCAACAAAATATTCCGTTCGGAGATAAATGACAAAATTTCTTACGAAAATTTCGCAAGAACTGAATACCGGGCTTTAAGCAAATTACATTTGACGGAACTTGACGAAACCTTTTATTAAGTACTACGTTATACATAGTTTGGCATATACTATTCATATGTGTTCCACCAGTTGCTTAAGCCAACATACTTATGCACATTATAGTTGCGACTTTAGACTCACTTACTCAGAGTTATGTGATAAGATCGTTACCTTTAGGCTCATCTCGTTGGTTGTTCTAAAAGTTTGGATTTTTTAGTAACTTGGACCTTTAAAATCGACTTAGCCGTAAATAATTTAAGTCCATCTGAGCCTTGAATCACGGCGCGGTGAACTGTACAAAATTATCTATGTTGGCGGCGCACCGAAAAATTTTCTGTCGGCTTCGTTCTCGCGCATGTTTGTATGTACATATGCAAATAAAAGTTCTAAGTTCATTTTATGGGATAAAACTGCGATGTATATAACAATTTGAAATCAATTTCATCGAAATTGTCGTAAATATCTCAATTTCATAGTTATCAAAAGGTGTGCGAAATTGAGCAATTTCAGCCCAAATTGCGAAAGACTTCAACTTCGCGGCAGCATGTATAATGGGTTACCCAAAGTAACCCATCCACATTTTTGTTCGAAAATATGAGAAAATTAAAATAATGTTTACATCACTGAAACTGAGCGTCTAACCGAAAAAATACCCAATTTTTCCGGGTCACTAAGGGTTTTCGACAAACTAGCCCATTTAATATGTTTTTTTTTTAATCGTTCAACTAGGACATGTGCTAAAATAAAAATGTCTGTTATACTCCCTGTTATACTCATGAGTCTTTACTAGAGCATTAAAAAAAAACCAGTCAATTCCAGAACCCCTGGTTTCGGGTGCTTAGAAAAATTGTATTTTTGAGACACCGGTTCCAACGGATTTTTGTAAACTAAAACTGATTCGGTTTGTATATCTAAGTTTTAAATACCTTATTCCATAGAGTTATTCCCAAGTTGGTATCATAGATAAAGGAAATAATAGATATAGCGCGACCATTGTCAACTTTGTTCACTAGTGCTGTTCTGTACTACTGTCACTTTCACTGAAGTTTCCCATAATTCTCATTGACGTTTATTCAAAATTGTGGGCAATTTTTATGAAAGTAATTTAAACAATGGAAATTGTGACAAAATGTATGCGATTTTACATAATAACATATGTTTCTTATGTAAAAAACTATTTCATAGACATGAGGTCGGTGTTGGGATATAAATAGGAGAAAACCGTAAGAACGCCCAAAGATGAACATCCCGGAACGCCTATTTAATCTAAAAACTTCCCCGGGCAAAAACTGCAGCAACTTCTGTGGTCGCTGATGCCAAACCGTTAGAGTGAGAGTGTCTGAGAACGGAGGAAGAACCAATTTATTAGGACATAGACGGTGGTGACATGGCTTTGCAATTCGATGGCCATCAGATATTCAACTTTAAGGAACGTGTTGTATTCTTGTATTCTTGATATTTTTGTTGAAAATTATTTTTTCTTTTGATATGAAATTTTAGATTTTTAATGTCATATTTTTTGACTTTTTGTTTAGGGATAAAAAAAAGTCCCATTTAAAATTTTCCCAACACTTGTGCTTCATCTATTTGTTTACTTTATCTATGCTATCTACTATGGGATTGGAGTCTACCTATTTGGGGATTCGCGAGAATTATCTCAGATAGGCGTGGTTAAGATTTTGAGCTTCTTGGAGAGCAAACAAAATGGTTCTCCTGTGTAACACGTCTATCTGAGTCTTTCATCGAGTGCCACCAACATCAAACCTAACCAAACTTTATCTAAAAATTGTTCACACAATTATTTCTATAGAAATAATCAAGCTGCTCAAATTTTATTTTCGATTTTCTTTCCTTTTCTGTGGAAAAAATTAAAACTAAGGCCAATACCTAAACAAGGACGGAAAGCGTAATTTGTTATTACGCTCGCTATTACAATAAAATAGGATAAAACATATACTAAAGGGATTTTTTTACAATGATTACACTTTTTTTATTTTGTTTTAACTTTTTTATTTTTATTATTTAAAGAAAATATACACAAGGTATGCTAAACTCATAGAGTAAGATATAAAGAGTGTGCATCTGTATTTCATAGACTAATACATGGTAAAATAAGTAAGGTAAACGAACTAGGAATTGTTACAACAAACACAGGCATTTTGTTTTTGTTTGGTGTCCATAATCTGTCAAATTTTCTTCATGTGTGTATCTACTGTAAAAGTAAACAAAAAAGTACACAAACAAAATGCATGTGAATTTGACATAAGAGTAACACCTAAGCAAGAAATATGTTGAAATCAGCTGTTCTAACGAGTTTACCTTACTCATTTTACCATGGACTAATACGTACATCGATACTTTTATTCTCTCAACAAATTAAATGTCATAGGCACGGTGGAAAGTAAACATGGGATGGTGGAAAACATGGGTTCAATAATACCAAATAGAGGCAATAGTAAACAACGTCCAACAAAGGAACAACAACCGAATTTCGTGTTTTTGTGGCAAACTAGTTGTGCTAAATATAATACAAATGTATACCCACGATAACAGTCAACAAAAAAGTGCAAAGTATATTTAAATTTTCCAGTTCTACACCAAAACGACATGATAAAGTTAAGTGAACATATTTTGTAACTCCACCTGGTATAAGTTAATTTTAAATTAAAATTCTCTCATTTCCACAAACCTAGGACGAAGAGTGTGAAATGAAACGTCAGATGAGAGAATAAATGTATCTATGTATCATAGATTAATACTTATAGTAGATCTAATGTAGTAGATCGATGTTGAAAAGAATTGCTTTGCTAATACCAGATAGAGGCAATGGTTCAAAACAACAAACAAAATAACAACAACGGCCTTTCGTTTTGTGTGTTAAAAAATTATTGTGTTAAATACAACACAAATGTATGCTAACAATATCGGTCAATAAAAAAGGGTAAAACACATTTAAATTTCACAGGTTTTCACCAAAACGACATGAAAAATTAAAGCAAGAAGTTATTGTAATTCCACCTGGTGTATGCCACTTTTCGTCAAACATCTTTCTATCACACCGAGCGCATCACGAAGAGTGTTGAAGGAAACGTCAGATGAGCCAAATATTTTCTCTACTGCGATTTACTCTATGATAAAAGTATCCATGTATGTATTAGTCTATGGTGTATTTGAGTTTCACCAAATTCGCGTCGAAAGTCAGTGGGCTAACGACAGTTTTGATACGGTTTTTTATGTCAGAAATTGGACGTAATACAAATAAATATGAAAGAAAATTGATGTTTCAAATTGTTTAAATGAAAACTAATTTATTGCATATAAAGTTATTTTAAAAGTCCTAAATGCCAGTAAAATCAAATTTAAAGTCAGTTTTTTCAATTCGCCGTTGGAAATATAAAGTAATCACTAGGGGCTAAATATGGAGAATATGGCGAATGAGGTAGCAGTTCGTACCCCACTTTATGTATTTTTGCCATGGCGATTGTGATTGATTCATATTTCGTCCACGGTTACGAAACGGCGAAAGACCACTTTCGTATTGCGATTAAACAGCAGCAAACACTCTTTTGAAGTCGTCACACGGTTGCGCTTAAGGCCGAGTGTGAGAATTCGCGGCACCCATCGTTCGGATGGCTTTTTCCTGTCCAAATATTCATATAAAATGTGAAGTACCAGCAGGTATACAGCTGATCGACATGGTACTTCAAATTTGGTAGCGAACTGAGTAGAAAGGAGTATGAGCCATAAGAAACTAGAAGCAAACCATGCACCCAACATGTATAAATAGTGTGTGATACTAATGACAGCTAAATTATGTTTTATGTTGGTTGCATCGAACGATAATACTATTTATGTCCAACCAAAACGTAACATACAACAGCACTCAGACTCGATGAAATTTGCTACTACATCAACGACCGCAAGAGAACGCTAAGAGAGGGATGGAGACTATTATCATCTATTGCACTATGGATGTATCCGCTTAGTTGAGATTCTTACAGCCTCAGTCACCTGATGCACTTCTATTCTCCGATCGTCCAAAATCCTACGATTGATTCCATCGACGACGTGTGGCGTGACGACCTCTTTTGGTCGACCTGAACGTTCCATGTCGACGTCTCAAGTTCCAGTACGACCACAGCGGAATTCAATAAACCACTATTTTCCCATTTAAATTGATGGTGCAGAGTCCCCATAGTATTCATCGAGCCTTTCGTTGATTTTGGTGATGGTTTTTTATGCCAAAAAGTAATACTTGGTGAGCATGCGAAATTCGCTTTTTTCCATTTTCGTCGAAATTCACGAGGTTGGCTGCTTTCAGTGGCTGGCAAAAACAGCAGTTGCACCTAACAAGATTATCGTTTTTTCGTAATTATAAATGTCAAACTCCATACGAAAAAAACCTCGATAATCCCGAAAATGAGATAATCTTGGTAGGTGTAAATGCCGCTTAAATGACGCAGTTTGCTTAAAATGTTACAGTAGTCTATTGACACACGGTAGTGGACAGCAGCAGTGTTGATTTTTATTTAACTATGGGGGAAGTTATAAAGTCACGTAGCTTTCAAACTGACCGTATATTTTCTCTTTCTAAGATTTGCTACATGCTATATGGAAAAATCTATTCCATATCCATGCTACAGTTCTATTGCCAGTTTAAGGGTCACTTTCTCAATGTCCGGTTATCTATTATAGTAACGGTTAGCACAATTTCTTTATCTCAATTTATCCGGCCGATAACGTTAACTGGAGGTGTAAAGTGGAGTTCAAATTGTGAGATAGATCTGACATACATATCTGCAGGATGTATCGATAAAATATCGATTTTTCGCCCACACATAAAGATTTATCTGACAGACTTCATTTAAAGCAAGACACCACAGTGTTAACATCAATAGTTGGCGCTTGCAAATGTGTCGCAACAATTACTTGATTGTTCACAGAAAGCGGAAAGGAGGAGGATACACTGAGAACCCATTCTGAGAACAAACACACGTACACACACTTCTATAAACATATAATTACACAAAATAAATTCTAGGAAAACAAGTACGCACACTCACGTCCCAGCTCCCTCAGCTTTGTGTAATTTCCTTTTTTTTTATCAACATTTTATTTCATTAAATTAAATTACACTGCAGTTTTGTATTTTTTTCCATTCCACAATAAATTCCAAAAATTGTATGCAATTTGTAGTTTTGCGCTTTTATTCTCTTCGTTTGTCCTCTCCGGCATCTTATCTCTCGCTCTCTGTTTTTATCTATAACCTCAAAGACATCGTTTGGTTTTCAAACTGTTTTGAAGACCATCAGATTTATCTGACGACAGCTATTCACATTTACAATATTCCTTCAGATTCGACGAATCGTCAAATCCATCTGATAATCTGAACTCCACTTAACACCAGTTAGTAGTTTATCGGAATGATAAATACAAACAGCTGACAACTGTTGATAACAGCTGTTTTGTTTTCATGTTGATATAATTTAAGTATCTGGTTTTGTAAAATTGACTTGCGTTTTGCCATTAGGACAACAAGTAAATGTTCCTCGACAATTGAGAAGTTCTTCCCACGGTGTCTTTTGGATTGTTTCCCGCCATAATTAGAATTAATTACACTGCACAGAAACAATAGTAAAGTAAACAGCTGATATATTACAGTACTGACAACTATAGTCATACATTTCATCAGAGTTGGCAGTGTAAAACATCTAACATCCTGTTAAATTAGCCGGAGTATGAGGAAATGAAAAACCTTATCATTCCGATAAATTAAAGTACCGATTAGTAAGCAGACACTAATGGACATTAAGAAAATTACCCTAAAAGTGTTGTCCACCAAACTACGAAAACAAAATATTATTTCATTGCAATCCCGATACATATGTATGTACATATATCCAGCTCTTTCCGCCAAAATGACGTAAACGACAAAAATTAAATTTTACTGGAGAAGGGATTTCCTAATTATCTCTTGTTTTAGTGAAGGTTTCAGCTTATTAGTTTCATTGTCCTCTATACAAAGGAACTAGTATTTATGGCGCTTAATTTCTTTTCGATGTCATCGTTAGCAACCGTTTGCGCCATGTCGTGTAGGCTAATTCAAAACTATTTTGTTCTTGATTCGTATACTAGGGAAAGACAGGTTTACATTATTGAACACAGGAGACAAATACTTATAAACCATGTGGGGCCAAATTAGACTGTAAACATTGTTAAACCGAATTTGTTTTTGGACTTTTAAGACAAACTTGTGTCGTGTGCGTGTGTCATGCCAACATGTTAACTACAGTAAATATTTACCTATCGGTGGTTAGTATTTATTACATTTATGGCCAATTTTTCAGTTCATAATAATACGGCATTTACAACGACCCAGATTAGCGCATTTCGAAGCTTAAGTCTGTTAACCCACGCTAACCCAGAAGATTACTCAGACAAATTTAATCTGTAAAAACTGAAGTTTAATTTGTAACCTTATTTTAAACCGGTGTACATTTTGATGCAGCACTGTTAACTACCAAAAAATGCAACCATAACAAACACATACACAAAAAAATCAACTGTTTACGAGGTGGAATCCGACCGAAAAGCCGATCCGACTCGTAGCCGCTGATCCAATTGGTTCTTATTGGTTTCAAATCTGAGCCGATTTGATCGACTTGCCGATTTGACCGAGTGATGAAGTTTTAAAAGTTCAGCTTTTTCAAAAGCATCCTAAATTTGTACAAAACTGGCAAAAACAAGAGCCGCCAACTCAATTTTGCTGTTGCGCCCCCTCTTCGATAATTTTGTCTCGACACGGAGTTCCTCTAAATTGGTCTAAGCACAAAATTGCCACCTCAAATGTAAATTTAATCTCAAAATGGGTGGTGTAAAGCCCCGTATTCAGTTCATGGGGATTTTTCGAAAGAAATTTTGTCATTTATTTCTAAACGGAAAAATTTGTTACAGAGAGTTACCACATATCTCTGATTTACCTTGCCCTCCATTCTACTTTTAACGCATGTGGTATTACTTTTGTTTACTAAAATAATCGAAATGTCCAAATTCCGGTCCCGAACAATAATCAAACAATTGTTTTCGTACGAAATAACTTCGGAGTAACAACCCTGTACTTGATTTTGCCTACGAAATTTTCGCAAAGAGCTGCTTTCATCGGTTGATGAAATTTTCGTTATTTTTTATACACGTATCGTATTTCTTATGGCAACGAAAATTTCATAAAAACTGAATACCGGGCTTAAATGGCAAAGGTTAGAGAACAAGGTTAATCTGCGGTCCAAATACGACATATATAGATGTTAATAAGAGATTAATCATCGAGTTTTTCTGTGGTGTTGTTATTTACACAATAACTAATACATACATAGATAATTTTATTCTAATTAAACGTCATAGGTACGGTGAAAAGTAAACATTGGATGGTAGAAAACATAGGTTCAATAATACCAGATAGAGGCAATAGTAAACAAGGTCCAACAGAGGAACAACAACCGATTTTCGTGTTTTTGTGGCAAACTAGTTGTGTTAAATACAATGCAAATGTATACCCACAATAAAAGTCAACAAAAAAAATGCAAAATACACGATTCTCACGCTGTCATACACTCACACCAAATTTCCCAGCGTTGAGTTATGACAGTTCATGCGACGATTTAAGCTTTATTCGTTTGCAAGAATCTACATTTGAGTTAGAAACAACGATGTTGCTCTCTTTATGAAAATTCGCACATAAAGTACGCGAACGACTTCCAGTTAAGATTTGCAAGAAAACAGCTGATATAGTTTTATCGTTTGCCACATAAATTTTTGCGTGTTGTTATACACCTTTACCAGAATTGGCTGAATATCAGTGAACAGTGTTGCTTTCTGTTTGCTAATGTATGAGAAGTTTAATAGTACGAGCTTACAAGGTCAGGATCATTTTGCTAATTGAAAACTGGTTGGTTTTTGTTGGAATAATAGATAATTCAGTTAAGCACACTCACTGACATGACTAGTTTCGAATTCCGTGACAACTTCATCCTCAGATGTCTAACTACTGTGCCTGAATTACATTTCAATTTGCTTTCAGTGCTATATTAAATAACTTCTGCGGCTGTTTATTTATTTTGTCACTTTTATTGGTTTACATAAAACAGCTGATTTTAGTCGATAACTTTTTATGTGATTAATGAATTTGAAAAAATATTACAAAAAATCTTGTGAACGTGAATTTAATGCGAACAACTTCGATTACATTCTTATTTGACATCGAGAAGGGCGGTAAACCGGCAATAAACATCAACGATAGCTGTGGTTCGCTTTCAGCGGGCAACACCTTATAATCATGAGCATCGGTTATCGTTGACATTTATTGTCGTTTTACTGTACTTCTTGATAATAAATAAGAGTGTAATCGAATTGATTCGCATCACTATCATGCTTACAAAATTGTGTGGTAATATTTTCTCAAATTCATCAGCTCGGCAAAAAGTTAACGACCAAGCTCATGCTCCTCTTTAGGCGAACCACAGACTTGTCATTCATGAGCATGGACATCAGTTACCGTTGATGTTTATTACCGGTATCCGGCCCTTCTTGATACGAAAAAAGAATGTAATCGAACTTGTTCACATCACTATAATGTTTACAAAATTAAGGCTGTTTTTTTTATTCCATTAAGCTATAACCACTTACGGCTTTCCAAATAAAACGATCCACACTTAAGGCCGTGACTCACTATCCTGGATAGTGGTGCGATTTATTCAAAAAATAATCTGGCAGAATCTTATCACACTTGAAGAAAATCGCATCACACTTGAAAAAACCCGATCCAAGTGTGTTGTGGATGCCAGACCATTACACAAAAATGATGCAAAACCATCTGTTTTCAACATCACGTTGGTTCTTTGGATTGCTTTTGATGATATTTTGATTTCGTTTGTATTTACAACATACTCACTTTAATATTTTTCGACATATTCATTTATTTATTCTTTGGCGCAACTATTATTTATTCTTTTGCACAACTACCACACGAAAACTGAAATAATTTTAACAGAATAATAGCGCGTCTATTTTTGTATCAGCTGGCGTTGTTGTTATTCTTATCAGCTGTCTCCCAAAACACAACGCTGATCGCAGAGAAAATATTAATTTTTTGCAACTTTTCAAAACATGAACAAATCTAACAGACCTGTGAAAATTATTTTCGTTTCTCTTTTATACTTATTCGCATACAATCCACACTATCCTATTTTTTCAGCACACATACGATTTTTGACAGATCCAAAGACTAAATCTGATAGTGAGTCATGGCCTTTAATACTACGTAATGTGGCAACATTTGCTGTAATGGGTGAAAAAAATGCGATACGGCAACACGTTTGTACCAAGTGCTAACAAATACATGGTAGCAGCAAAGCAATGTTGTAAGCAGCAACAAAAGACATTTTAATTTCGATTTAATTTAATTTCAGTTGTCAAACTCTACACAAATGTTTACCAACAATACAAAAATACAAAAAAGTATGAAAACAAAATACATATGATTTTAACAAGTGAAACGAAAAATTAAATGGAAAAAATGTAATCACATGTTTAAACGACTATACCTGATAGATAATTATACCATGATCAATACGTATAATATTTACCGCTCTTTGTTGTGACCAATTTACATCCAATTTTGTTTTCAATTGGAAATCTATCCTTCATATTTGGAGATATAAAAGTATACGTACCCTTTTTGCAAAATTCTGCTTTCCTTGATAACATTTTCATTCGCAAAATTTGATAACAAAATTTATCTAAAATAAATTTTTGTTGCCATTTCTTGAAATTTAACATGTGGCAACATTGTCTCAAGTCGGAATTTAAGTGGGAAATTGAAATATCGCTTAGCTGTCCCGTACAAATTAAGCTATAATTAACTTTAGCGGTGTAAAAAAACACGCTTATTGTTTGATAATATTTTTTGAAATTCATTACCCAGAGAAAATGTTATCGACAACGCTGATGCTGATGAATGAATAGTCTGTTGTTCATTTTAGTCACGACTGCATTATATGTAACGGGAAGTTCGTTTCTCAATGCTGGTGATCGCTTCTACGTATTGAGCCTGTTTTTTTATTCCCTGCTAAACTAATTTTTCGACCACTTTGTATGGGGAGCTAAGCGATTTTCAGCGGCTGCTCATACAAAGTCGTCGAAAAATTAGTTTAGCAGGGAATAAAAAAACAGGCTCATTATGTGATTAACAAATTGCTAAATTATGAGAATGTGATTCGTTCTATGTGATAAGACCCGTAACCGTTTTGCTCTAACGCATGGTATGTAGTCGTTCTTGCTAATGTTTGTTTTCTTCTTCATATCTTTGAATTCACAATAACAAACATTAGCGGCATTCATGCAAACGTGAAAGCCGAGAACTTTTGCTCAGCGCAAGTTTCCCTCGCACCGTTGCATGAGGCACCAGGTAAAGTTGCTCAGCGTAGTTGTGCTCAAAACCATATCAGCTGACCAAGATAGATACATAAGGTGGTAGCAGTAGCAATTGCATGTATTATGTATGTGTATTTTTTCTACTGTTCTAGTGCTATCACCTTAGTTATCCATACTAGTCAGATGACAACGAAATGTCAAAAGTTTACACGTTTCTCCATCCCACGTTTGCGCAGCAAATTTGCCTCGAAAACTTTCCACTTTTGAGCAAGTCGCTTTGCATGGGAAATTTGTTTGTTTTGACGTAAAGGATCCTCGGCAACTGAGAAGTTCTTCCACTATGTCTTGTTGATTGTTTTCCACCATAATTTGAATAAATTACGCTTTGTGCAAAATCTATAATAAAGTAACACAACTGATGTCTTACAGTGGTGACAACTTATAGACATACTTTTCATTAGAGTTGCCAGCGTAAAACATCTAACAGCGCGTTAAATTAGCCGGAGTATGAGAAAATGAAAAATCTTAAGAGGCAGACACTTTAACTGGACATTAAGAAAATGACCCGAAATATATGAAATAAAGCGTTTTATTCTCTATATAATCATTTTGTTATTTTAGGATCATCTCGGGATGACACACAAAAAAGCGGTATAATCCCGGTAAAGCGGCATATTTGGTCAGGTTAGTTATATCTGAACATAGATTAAGACAAAAGTGGAAGTATTCAAAAAACCGGCGCATCTAAGAAACATGGTTGCCGTTTGTTTCGAAACTTTAATTTTTGAATTTTTTAAAGAATACAATTACCTGTAGTTTCGTCGTGCTCTACGTTCAAATTCATCAGGGATGATTTTTATTTATTTAGCTTTTTTACTGTTGGTGTTTATTTTACACCGCGTACTAAGATTTTTCGCGTGAAAAATAATGAACATAAATTTGTTTCCCTGGAAAATCGACCTGCAACATATCAGTTATGAATATATTTTTCTCAGTTGTTAAGTTTTTTTACCTTGAAAATCTGTCCTTTTCAGAAATCGAACGACAGTTGATAACATTTATCATATCTTCCTACAATTTGATTGGTCCTTGAATTTTGCTAGTAATATTAAATTTTGTCAGTTCGCATGAAGAACTAGTACTACATGTGTGGAAATATGTCGTCGATATTTCTCAGGTTTTGAAAAACTGGTTGAACCGGCGGCCTACGGATGGCCCAAAAACCGGTGGAACCGTTTTTGGGTTTTCAATAATCTAATCGTTTAGATCTCCATACAAAATAAGCAAGCGGTGTAACCAAAACGTACCTGGTAGTAATTTAAATTTCCACCTCTAAACAGTTTTTATAAATATTATAACCATAGAGTAATGACGTATAGAGCTGTCATTGTTCTCATCTGACATTTTCTTTCACACTATTCGTGTTGCGGTGGAGTTACAAAATATGTTCACTTAACTTTTGCCTGTGGTTTTGGTGTAGAACTGAAAAATGTTAATGTATTTTACACTTTTTTGGTGACTTTTAACGTTGGTATACATTTGTATTGTATTTAACACAACTAACTTCTTGGACGTTGTTTACTATTGTCTCTATCTGGTATTATTGAACTTATGTTTTCCACCATCCAATGTTTACTTTCCACCTTACCTATGACGTTTAATTTACTGAGAGAATAAATGTATCTATGTATGTATTCGTCTATGGGTGCGATAGAGAGTTATTTGACGTAAATTGACTTACACCAGGTGGAATTACAAAAATTGTTGACTCAAATCAAAGTTTTGATGAAAAAATGTGAAATTTGAACGTATTTTAAACTTTTTTGATATATTTTATTTTTAGTATATAAGTATATTTGTGGTGTATTTACACAAAAATGTAATCCGATTGATAGTAATTTATTTGTCGTATTTGGCTGTGGGCGGATTGAACTCTTTTAGTCCGTGGTGAAATTGGGTGAATAAATTTAGGTATGGTTAGCAATATGTCAAAAAAAGTGGTTTTTCCAATTTAAAGATATATGTATGTACCAAATTATATGTACTGATTTGGGGATACATTCGGCTATCTGAAATGCTCATTAGGGTGGCCCTCAATTACATGATATGTGAATTATAGGGTGTTCTTGTTGTCATTGATTTTTCAACTGATTACGAATTTTTTCCTGTAATTTTATTAATATCCGAAAAACTGGAATTTTTTAATTTTTTACAATAAACTGGGTTAGTAGCCTTTCATTTAAGATGAATATTTCATTCGTACACTGAGAGAAAAAAAATTATTATAATAAAAAGTGGTAAAGGTAGATTTACGACTTTTTCATTTAAAATGGCACAAAAACGGCTAAAGATTTTTGGCCAAAATTTTCTATTTCTCGTTTAGAACCTTAAAATCTTAAATTCTACCAAGGCGCTTCGCAGTACAATGTTTCGTTTGGAAAAAAATTGAGAAAACTTCAAGAAAAATGGAAAAAATCCAAAATTTTTAGCTTTTTTACCTTTTTTTACCTCATAACGTCCAAACTAAGCTTTGTGACGTGAAGCGCCTCGGTGGAATTTTAGATTTTAAGGTTCTAAACGAGAAATATAAAATTTTGGCCAAAAATCTTTAGCCGTTTTTGTGCCATTTTAAATGAAAAAGTCGTAAATCTACCTTTACCACTTATTATTATAATAATTTTTTTTCTCTCAGTGTACGAATGAAATATTCATCTTAAATGAAAGACTACTAACCCAGTTTATTGTAAAAAATTAAAAAATTCCAGTTTTTTTTTTTTTAATTTAATTTTTTAATTTTTAAGCCCACGAAAATGGTTAAACTGTGTTATATTTTGAAATACAACTAATTTAAAAAAAAAACTCGTGGAATAAATATTGTTTCTGAGTCCCCAAAGATTCATATTCAACAATAAAAAAGTTATTTTTCGCAAAAAGTCGTTTTTGACATATTGCTAGGTATGGTAGATAAAATTTTGTCATTTTGCTGTGCGGATTCATGTGATGAAATTTTGACAGATTATTAACAAATTTTTGACATTCAGTCGCCGCACAAAATAGGACAATTCAGCGAGTGGTGGCGTTGAAATGAAAAAATAAATAAATCCAAAATATGTTGCACTTATTTTTGCGGCTTTGGAAGAATTGGTAAAGTTGCAGTTCCGCCAAAGGACGTTTTTGTTAATATTCCGCGTAATAGACAAACGACAAAACCAAAACAAATAAAACATTTGTGTCCCTGTTTAGAAAGATGTATTCAATAAGGTGGTGGGAGCAGCAGATGTTGATGTTGTATATGATGTTGTATAAATAATATGACCTGATTTAAATGAAAATAAAACTCTAAAAATTACATAAAATTCCATATATTTATATTTTTCATTTTAAACAATGCAATCACAATTGTTTAACCAACATTTGACCATTTTTGTTGGCCAAATGAATGAAACAAAACCAATCAACATTGTTGATGCTATCACCTTACCAAATACATCTTGTTGTTAAACAAATGTCATTATTTGGTTCGTTGTCAAAATTTATAGTAGCTTTTGACACTAGAAATTCACCACGCAAACTTCAAAATTTTGTTCGGTGCAAGATATTTGAACCAATCCGTCCACAGCCTTAGACAGATACAAAATATTGGTATTATGATACTTATAGTAGATACTTATAGTGGTATTATGATAGTATAGTAGAATACTAATAGTAGACGCAACTAACATACCCGATACTTCTAGACAATATTGTGTTCACGCCGATTCCTAGACATACTGTGCGTGAAAATGATTTTTCGAAATTAACGGAGGATATACCATTGTCGATCTCAGAGGAACTTATGAGAACTGCACGTAAAATTGGAGATGGCAAAGCGCCAGGTCCAGAAGCGGTATCAAATAAGGCGTTTAAAGGGGCAGTGCAGAACAAGGCGAATATATTTTTGTTAGTCCTGAATCAGTGTCTTAGAGAATGCACATTCCCAGGTCCATGGAAAGTGTAAAAGTTAGTGTTGCTTTCGACACCGGGCAAGCGCCTAGAAGAAGGGGCAAAATACTGGAGAGGATTATAAACAATTCAGCTTCCGAAAAGCAAGGTCGACTGTAGATGCCATTCGGTTGGTGACTAAAAAAGCGAGAGGCTATAGAAGGAAAGGGAACACAAAATAAGTACAGCGCGGTTATCACACTAGATGTGAGTAATGCTCTCCATTCTGCTAACTGGCAATGCATAATTCATACACTCTATGGACTGGGAATTCCAGCATACCTTGCGAAAATAACTTGAATCTATTTTAGTAATAGGGAACTGTGCCATAAAATGGAGAATGGGCCTGGAACGTATGATGTTTCTGGGGGAGTCCCCCAGGGGTCGGTTATCGGACCACTGCTCTTGTGACCGTCGGTGGTGCAATGGTTTGTGTGCGGGGCTCTTGTACATGAGAACGTGGAATCGATCGCTGCTCTGACCACTAAAATTTCTTTCGACGGCGGGCCACCTCTATTTGTGACGGCGTTACTATCGAGTATTTGGCCAAGAAAAATCTTCTTGAAAACTGTGTCTATCAGGTCGCTCCAAGGTCTTCATTAAAAACGATGAAGCCATCGGATCAATATATCGATTACAGTCGAAAGTTCTGCTTCTGATATCAAAACGAGCACAGGGCACTTAAAGTTTTTGACACTGGCAACAACCCTGTTAACCCTTAATTGCGAAATATAAGGTGTGGTGTCTCTCGGTATCCCGGGAATTTCCTTTTGACTAATGAATCCCTTATTTTATAACTTTTTTAAATTTTTTTAGATAAATTTTGTACCACAAAATAGAAAACATAGTAACCCAATTCATTATGTGAATTGCAGATGCTTGTTTGTTGCTCATTTTGTTTGCAATTACTCAAAACATTTACGAACACGATGCGCATCAGATGCAGAGCAGTGATGCATTTCCGAACAGGCCCATTATCTCTATATACAGGGTGATTCAGGAAGTTCCGGACAAATTTCTCCAGCGTATTCCTTGGCTCATTTCATGAAGAAAAGTCCACTAGGACCATGTCCGAAAATGCAAGGGTGCGAAATGGCAGCGGGTTCAAAATTTTCGGATTGGGGGTCGGAGGGTAGTAGGGTAAAGTTGCTAACTTCTGAGCCAGTGGTCTGTTGGAAAGGTCTTTAAGAGGCCTTTCAGAATCAATAAAAAAAGTAGAAAAAAGTCAAATCGCCGAGATACAGAGCTTTCGGAAAAAATGGAAAAAAAATTCACATAACCTCAATTTGCTCAGCCAGATGGCAGGTAACTTATGTTTTTTTTTCTGTTGAAAGATAGCCATACCTCTTACCTTTCCAAAATAACCTAAACGAAGCACAGAGGTGTTACCGTTCCAAAGTTATGACCATTTTACTGAAATGCAAAAAATGTTTGTTTCTGTTTTTGGAAGCGAAATAACAGCACACATTTATTTGGTTTTGTAAATTAACACGTTTAAGATTTTATTTTATTGAAATTTTCAGAATCAATAAAAAAAAGTAGAAAAAAGTCAAATCGCAGAGGTACAGAGCTTTCGGAAAAAAATGGGAAAAAAATTCACATAACCTCAATTTGCTCAGCCAGATGACAGTTTTTTTTTCTGTTGAAAGATAGCCATACCTCTTACCTTTCCAAAATGACCTAAACGAAGCCCAGAGGTCTTACCGTTCCGAAGTTATGACCCTTCAATGACAAGAGATATTAAAGTTAAAAATTAGCCTTTTATAGAATATTAAAAATAATATAATACTGACAAATGTAACTAAAGAGGGAAGTTTTATTACAAAATTTCCATTTTTCAGGCGTAGAATAGTATGCTGAAACGAGGTTCGAATAGGTTTAGACATTATTGAAAATTCAAAAATTTGAGTTTAAAATTTAGCAGCAATGGAAATGATTTGAAAGTGAATGGAAAACTTTCGTCACTGCGACGAATATGCTTCATTACTCTGATGAATATGTTCCATTGTTGAGATTAATGTTTGATTGATGTAAATTTTACTATAATATATGAATGATATACAAACATTTACATCAAGCATCTTTCTTTTGTCCATTTTATGCTATTTTTCACTTTGCGCTATTTCGTAGAAAATTAAAATTTATTGTAATCATTTTGATGAATGGCCGACATATAGTTTTTGACTTTTATGTGTGTCTGCATTATTGCAAAAAGGTAGTAAAGATTGGAGTAAAAACAGAGTTGCCCTTATTGGACACAAATCAATTTCATAGCTTTAATGACTGATACCATAAATTAACTATGGTATAGAGAAGAAAATTTACTCATGGAGTGGAATGCCAACAAAGAAAACGAGTGAAGCGCGTCGTTTCTCTGCTCTCTCTCTCTCTCTCTCTTACTCTCTTCGTTGAATATTTCAATCCATGAGCAGTTTTCTGATGTTATTGTATCCAACTATAGAAATTCCAACAATGTTAACATAAAATTACATAGAGTATGTAAAAAGAATGAGATAATCAAGTTATGACGCGAGATAGAAATGCGACGGAGTGAATAGCGTCGACTTTTTTTGTTCTCTGCTACTAGGGTTGCCAAATTGCGGTGCTTTTTTCTTCTCTACTTGTACATCTTTTTTGCTGATACGTTGCAGAAACACATTCGTTTTGTTAACTCTAAGGTCCAATTTTTGACTGGTTATTTTAATTGGTAATCAGTTGCTTTTGATTTATGTTTGATCTAACTTTAAATACGAAAAGAGTTTTTCAGTGCTTTGTCAAATAATCTTACTACAATGTGGCAAATCCTACGAAAAATAACCGGTATTCATACATTTATCGGCTAATCGTTACAATGCATCAAACTGACGCCATTTGCAAAACAAAAGTGAAGTGATAAAATACAAAAATACAAAATATTTAATGAAATAAAGTTCTAACTGCACTACGAGTTAAATGATACGTTTGTATTGTTATTTCAACTAGGATGGTGATTATAATTGTTCACATAAGAGTCCAAATATAATCAAACACGCTACAGACGACGACTTTTTTTAAATAGGTTTCTTAAGGCAGGGAAAAATCGTGACGAAAATCCTGACGAGTCGCCGCTAGAATGGAGTTACCACATTTTAATAGAAACCATAAGAGCAACCAACACATACATAGGTTGGAACATGTGTGAACAAACGAAAATTAAAGAAAAGGGTTAAAAACGATTTATTTTTAAACACAATACATGTTCAGGTGGAAAACCCTCAATTATAATTAAATATTATATTTCTACTAATGAGTCCTATTCTTACTCCCTACACTGTACAGAAAAGAGCTTATACCGACGTATTCTAGCAGCAACAATCATCATCAATACAATTAAAGTGAATGAAAAATTGTAAAGCACAGTAAAAACAATTTAAATCTTGTACATCAGTAATATTATGTTTCCAAACTTTTAAACAAATTCCAGAAAATATCGCAACTGTACACGACGCAGAGAGAAAAAACTCAATTTCAGTCGCCAGAAGCTCTCTCTCTCCCATTTCGTTTAGACGCTAGGGATTTTTTCGTCGTCGTCTGAAGCGTATCTGGTTCTGTTTGGACTCTTAACAATTGAAGAAGCTTTGTGTTTGTTCTTCTTGTTGTTTTCTGTCAAAATCATATGGTCACTTGATCATAGTTTAAATGCCCAACTTTGGCTGTTTAAACAGCAGTTAACTATTAATCTAAAAAGTGAATTCAGTGAATTTCAACTCAAACATTAGGCCTAAGTATTTGACGAAATACTGTAATAAACAAATAATATACTGAAAAAATCACAAGATGCCCAAATAAACCTCAGAAACTTAATTACATTACTAAATAATTGGGGTTTCGCCAAAATGCATAATTGATGTATTCGTTGCAGCCACAGAGTTGCTGCAGCAACGCAATGATGAACATTCAAAAATTCGTTTAGAATATGCTTTATTGCAGCAACGAAACTTGTAATCGTCGGGAGTATGAAACTTTTCATTATCGCAATGTAAGCGAACTAACGATTTTTGTCGTTAAAATGTTATAGCATTCTAGTGCTGATACTAACATTTTACGAAAATACAAAAATTTAAAACTTATGGATTGCCCTAGTGCAAGAATAGTTTGCTAGATTACACTTTTTTTGCAAACATTTTTGATTGTATTCTTTTGGAAATGTCCCGGGATTCCCTGAAAAAATTCCCGAGAAGGCGGGAAATGAAAATGAATAAAATGCATTCTCTAGGTGTCTCCAACTATGCATATAGTTTCCGATTAATGCACTTTTCTATCTCAATTACTATTATTAACTTCGAGTATATAACAGTTATGTATGAATGCCAATTTAATGGTTCACGATGAATCGACAAAAAAAATGTATTAAAGCACAATAAATTTGACACTTTTGATAAGGGACTGCAAAAGCAATCAAATCAATAAATAATCTGGCTAGTACTTGGGACGCCTTTTAACCGAACGGAACGGAGCATGAAAGAGCGAACAGTTTCTGTGAGTTATTACATCAAATTCTTATACTTAAATTCTTATACTTAACCGCCCGAATTTGGAGTCGAAAAACAAATTTGTTGAAAACTCCACCACTGAAAGTCAGTTTTTTGGAAAAATCAGCACATTACTCGATAGTCACCAAACGAGGTTGTTGTTCACCAAACTTGGTTTCCAATAAATTGATTGTGGCATTCGCTGTGTGGCTTGTGGCGCCGTCCTGTTGGAACCACATGTCCTCCAAGTCCATATTATCCAATTGGGGCCAAAAATATTCGGTTATCATTGAACGGTAGCGATTCGCATTCACAGTAATGTGCCGGTCTTGATCATCAAGGAAGAAGTACGGCCCAATGACACCGCCGGCCCATAAACCGCACCAAACCCTAATTTTTTCGGGATGCAATGACGACTCATGGATTACGTGTGGATTGCTGTCTGCCAATAACGCATATTTTGCTTATTGACGAAGCCATTCAGCCAGAAATGAGCCTCATCGCTGAAGATGATTTTCCGATGAAAATCCGAATCATTTTCAAGTTGTTGCTCAGCCCAATTCACGAACATACGACGCTTATGGTGGTCAAGCGGCTTCAGTTCTTGCGTCAATTTGATCTTGTAAGGATGTAGGCCAAGATCTTTACGCAAAACGACGTCACATAGATGCCAAACGCTTGAGAACGACGTGTGAGAGACACATTTGGGCTTTCTTGAACTGAAGCCTCAGCGGCATCAATATTCTCGACACTAGGGGCACTTCTTTGTCTCACTGGCACGGGAAAATTTTGTACTGTGCCTGTGGATTCAAATTTTTCCACTAGACGCTCAATTGTTGATCTGGTAGGACGATTATGACGACCATAAATTGGACGTAGCGCTCTTAAAGTTGAGGCCACTGACTCCAAATTTCGGTAGTAAATTTTAATAATTTCGACTCGTTGTTGGCTCGTATATCTTTCCATGATGAAATGGCAAACCTTACTGAAGAGAAATGTCAAAAGAGCGGGAAAAAATATGGCGTCGTTTGCTGTCCCTATCGATTTACTTTTGTAGCGTCTCTGTTGAAAAACCCTTTATTTCTATTGGAATTTCATTTCCTCGTTGAATATAATGAAGTGCAGGTTTTTGTTTGCCTAAAAGGACATTCTTCTGTCGTGCTAGTACCGACCCGTCGTTGCTCACGATTCAACTGACAGCAGCTTCACCATGTGTGGTTCGCACTTTCGCCATTTTCATAATTAAAGAATCGACCATATAAGAGGCAGAAAATCGGATAGTCTGAAATGGACTCCAAACTCGTCGAATACCACTGATTTTGAAGGCTTCTGGATTTTAAAATTAAACACGAACACATAACCCACTTGAAATTTTCGAATTTTCTATAAATATCACCGTGAATACATGTATGTATTAGGCCGAGTACATTTTCGTACGCGTGCACCTGTACATTTTCGACCTATAGAAGACAGTTGTTGTGACTCGTCAAAGGCCTTCTTTCTTAATTGATTAAGTACATTTGACAAATATAAATTCTCGTTGTTATACAATAGTTATGAGTCAAGTAAAGCATTTATTTCTAAATGCCGAATTGAATACAATACTTCAAATATAAAAAAAGATAAAAATAATAATAATTAAAGCAATAAATTGTGTATAGGTATGTGTTATAAATAAAATCATCGATATCAGTATAGTTGTACTCGTATGTTGCCTCCAAGAGTTCAAATTCGCACTTAAACAAGGGGAATTTTGTATTTTTTTTTTCATATGAACAACCACACTAGTAGGAAGTATTGATTACAAACGTTGCACTGGTCTTATCACCAGTATGGAGTAATAAAGGTGGATTTTATTGCTATTTAGTTGCAAGAGATGGGACAAATTTGTAAAGAAAACTGTCTTCTTGCTAATTTGTAAAGAAAACTGTCTTCTTGCTAATTGAATAAAACTATACGACTAGTATATTCAAAAAACCGGATTTTGAAAAATGCCGGTTTTCGGTTTCATCGAATATTCCCATTTTGACGAAACCGGTTTTCGGTTACATCGAGGTGTAGAAACCGGTTAATAACCGGTTTCGGTTTTAGGAACAAAATGGACAACTATTCGCTTTATACACATCATTTAATTTTAATTCGTCCCTTTGAATTTTGAGATCGACTATCGAGTACACTGCCATTAAAATGCTTGTCAAAATACCTTTCGGAACCGGGTTAAACTGCAGGTCCCAATCAGAGCGAGTGAGCCTTCCTGTCTGTAACTTTTGGGAACAACAAATCGCTGAGCATGGCACGATAACGCTCGCCATTGACGTTTTCGGCGAGTCCTTCCTGATTTTCAAAGAAAAATAGGCCTATGATGCCGCCATGCCAAAAACCACACCCAAAAGTCGCTCGTAGTGGATGCATTGGCTTCTCCTCCACGACGTGTGGATTTTGCGAGGAAAACATATAGAGAATGAGAGCAATCTTTAATTTTAACAATTTTCGTGGTACTAATTGGGATCTACACAAATAACTTTACTCTAACACTTCATTACATTTTGATTTTTTCCACTGAATATCCCTTTTTTTAATCGATTTAGTTGGCAAAATTGACTCCCAGTTGATGTGTTTTGTACTTTTGACTTGACACTCGGCAGCAGAAGTTTGAAAATCACACCACGCAACCCAGTCCCTATCAACGAGTCTTCTTTGATAACACATTCTCTATTTGCTCTCCAAGTACTAACTTGATCAGCTGTCTCATCGATACCCCCTTGATTCGAACACACTTTCAGCTAGAACGGCAATATTTTCCACTGAACGCACCGATCGAGCACTTACACACTAGTAGTGTTGTCCACTAAGCATACAGACTGACGAATTCGCTTCACAAATTGTTCCACAAACTGAGTTTATTTCGTAGGTTTCTGACAGTTTGAGTTGAAGACACTGTACTTTGGAAGAAAGTTTTTAATATTTCCCAATGCTTTTTCGAGCGATAAGCGACCCTTTTTTTTAAATTTCTAGCCTTTAACATGTAATCTGTCACTTCGTAGACTTCAAATTGGTCATCTGCTTCGATGTAAAGGGAGGGGGGGGGGGGGTTCAGATTTCAAATTGTACATGGCCCACCCCTTATTTATTTATTATATTCAACCTATCTGTTCTTATACATATTTGACTTACCCAACTTATCGTTGAGTATATATTCCGTTGGACATTTTGCACTTCATTTGGAGAGTGAATACTGTGTTTTTTTGCATTTCTGCTAACATACCACCTGTGTTGTCACTAGTTCCGGAACTTACATCAAAATCGGAGTTGGCAGATATGACTTATATTGCCATTGGACAACTAATCTTTGTGTCGTCTGATGGGGTTAGTAATCATACTGAGTTATGAAAAAGACTACTTTAGACATAGAGTAATCTCAGACTAGAGAGAATATTTGGTTCATCTGACGTTTCCTTTCACACTCTTCGTGATGCGGTCGGTGTGATAGAGAGATGTTTGACGAAAAGTGGCATACACCAGGTGGAATTACAATAACTTCGTGCTTTAATTTTTCATGCCATTTTGGTGAAAAACTGTGAAATTTAAATGTGTTTTAAACTTTTTTATTGACTGTTATCGGTAGCATACATTTGTGTTGTATTTAACACAATAATTTTAACACACAAAACGAAATGCCGTTGTTGTTATTTTGTTCGTTGTTTTGAACCATTGCCTCTATCTGGTATTAGTAAAGCAATTCTTTTCAACATCAAACGTAAATATCACACCAGGCCAAATGTCATAAATTTGGTGGGAGAACTAGTAGATCTACTATAAGTATTAATCTATGACTTTAGATGTGTAATTCAGTTGTGTGAAAACCTAAAAACCCGTTTAATCGACTTGAAATAACCGGTGAAACCGGTTCTTTGAAAATAACAATTTTTAGAAAACCGACATACAGTTAACCGACAGAAATTCGGTTAACCGATTCCTGTTTTGAATACACTATATACGACGCATCATCTTTTTTGTGTATTTTTGTTTTCGTGCTTTCCAATCAGGGGTGGAGAGTCCGAGATGGAGTCGAAGTTTAAGAGTCGGAGTTCGGGAAATTTGACTAGGAGTGGGAGTCGACTTTTTACTCCCCGCCTCCGGCTCGCTATCAAAATGGAAGAACATGAAGGAATTTGTTTCATCAGCGAAAATGTCAATTGTTTGGATTTATTAATAACCCTAGAGTGTTCAAAAACCATTGGTGTTTTGGACATACATATATATGTATACATATATATGTATGTATATAGACCGCCGGTTTTCTGAAAACTATCTGTTTTTATTAATTTCATTTTGTTCCAAATCTTATCTTTAAACAAATTTAGTGTGAGTTAATTTACGGAAAAAACCCCATTTATACGCTTTTAGTTGTATGAGTGTTTCCAAAAAAAATTATACGGAAATATTTGAACAAAAATGGAAAAACCATAGAGTAATGTCATTTATGGCCAGTTTTTCAGTCAGTGGTGATCTTCGTTTCTTAGTTAAATTGTGGTTAAACATCGAATTGTGTTTTTTAGTCATTGTTTAACTATGATTTAACCACCCAATGTTGGTTGGTTAACTTATAGTCAGAACCATATTATTTTGACAATCAAATTACTGACTGTCAAAGTGAGAAATAAAGATTGTATAAAATACATGTTTCAGATTTGCGTATTTGTCCACTTCCTTTGAATCTAGATCGTTAAATTGTTGCGCCTATATAGTTTTTTACACATTTTTGTTAAAATGACTTTGATTTTATGCATCTATTTCTTATTTTACATAATTCCATTTTGTTTGTTCCCCTTTGTTGTTTTGGTATTTATCCCAAAACACACGTTTTTTCGAATAAGAATACAAGGGTTGCGATAATAGTTGACAATATGGCGACATACATTAACTCACCACTGGAAAACAAAATGCAAAGTTAACCTCTAATTAACTTAGAATTAAGATTAAGTAATCCGATAGTTAACTACCCACTTAAAAATTGGCTATTAAAGCTGTCACTCTTCTCGTCTGACATTTCATTTCACACTATTCATGGTGCGGTCGGTGCGATAGAAAGATATTTGACGTAAATTGACTTACACCAGGTGAAATTACAAAAATTGTTAACTTACATTTTTCATTTCGTTTTGATGAAAAACTGTGCAATTTAAACGTATTTTGGACTTTTCTGTTATCTGCTATGTTTTATTGTTTTAATGCCGTTGCTGTTTTCTTGTTGGTTGGTTTGAGTCATTGCTTCTATCTGGTATTATTAAAGCAATACTTTCCAACATGCAACGTCCAACATGCAACGTCCCGAATCCCGGGATTTTTCGGGATTGATGAATCCCAGAATTTTAATAATTAAATACCGGGATTTTTCAGGATTGTTATTAATTTTGAAAAACATTAAACTAAAAACAATGACAGCAGTTCAGTGTGGTGTTATTTTTTGGAAGAGTCGATAGGTGAACCTCAAGCAAAATGCAAATGGTGCAAAAAGGGTTTAAAAACCAATGGCGGCTCTACAAAAGGTTTAATAACACATCTTGGCGTAAGTTAATTTTGGCACATGTATGCACATATGTCTATTATACGGATTACTCTCCAAAAATTACAAAATTTATTGCGTCGAGTAGAACATGTTATTTTAAGCAAAGAAAGTAAATTAACAAAATCGGAGCAAATGCATAGTTTCGGAGTTATGGACCCCGACATTTCGGATACTTTTTCCACTAACGTACCGTGTAAAACCATTGATATCACTTTTTTGTATAAAACAAGTCATAACAAACTCAACAAATGAAGTAGCATTTTTCGATAAGTCGCTTAGTTATCGAGTTATCGGATGTTTACGATTCTCAAACAAAAATGTAAATTTTTTTAAAATAATTTTTGTTTTTTTGTTTGAAAAAGAAAAATATACGAAAAATCGCGTGATGTTTCTAAAGTAATTTTTGTTTTTGTTTGAGAAAAGTAAAAAAATCGATAAGTTTGTAAATCTCAACATCCGATAACTCGATAACTAAGCGACTTATCGAAAAAGTGCTACATTATTTTATGAGTTTGTTTTGAGTTGTTTTAAACAAAAAAACTGCTTTACACGGTACGTTAACGCCATAACCCTTTCACATATCCGAAATTTCGGGGCCCATAACTCCGAAACTCTGCATTTGCCCCGATTTTGTTATTTTACTTCTTTGCTTAGAATAACGTATTCTACGCCCCTTGTTGTCGTTTTTGGAGTGTAAGCCGTGGCCGTCGGTGGTGCAATGGTTAGTGTGCGTGGCTCTTGTACATGACATCCTGGGTTCGAACCCTGCTCTGACCACCTTCAAATTTCTTTCGGCGGCGGTCGCCTCGCATAATGGCGGCGACACTATCGAGTATATAGCCATGAAAAAGCTTCTCAAAATACCGTTCGGAATCGGTGTAAAACTGTAGGTCCCAATCAGTGAGTGAAAACTGGAAAGAGCACAGCTCATTGATTGTGAGAAGTTCTCCCCGGTCCCTTCATGGGATGTAATGGGAAACCATTTATTTATTTTATTTTTAAGCCGAAAAAAAGACCTGTTCCCAAAAAATTTAAAAATAGAATCCCGAAAAATCCCGCAAAATCCCGGGATCCCGAAAAATCCCGAATTCCGGGATTTTTTAACATTAATCCCGTTTAGCATCCCTAGCTATTCTATACGCTATTGCTCAACGGGGAAAACAGTTTGGATTGTTAGAATTTTTCTTATAGAAATTTAAATTTTGTTTCCAAAAGAAAATTAAAAAATTGCAACATAAATCAGTAAGGAAAGGATCAAGATATTACCCACGTTGACAACAACTTTCCAAACGATTGATAAGGCAATTTGAAGATAGAAACAAATGTAACCGAGACACTACAGTGGAACCAAAAATTTGCACATCAGTAACCTACACTCTGAAAAACGGCATCTGCAACATAGTCTCCCAGATACATTCTGCAGGAACCATGAATATGTTTAGAGCACACTCCAAACATTCAAATCTTTGCAAGACCCAAATTCACTTGTATTTAAATGCAAACCATAGCATGTTTACTGGCAAACATGTATGATTTCACGTGGAAACATCCCAAACATCCATATACCTACGAGGATGCATTCGCGTGTTTCCACCCAAACTTCCTTATACTTACGTGGAAAAATGTGCGTATTTCCTTCCAAACATTATAATATTTAGAAACGAATTACTTTTTGATTTCAATATACAGTCAGGGACACTTAATTTGCACAAATTTTGTCTCAAAAAAAACATGTTTATTATATTTTATTTCACTTTAAATAACAAAAAGCTTTATTATAAAAACTTAAGATAAAAAACAAACAAAATGTTAACAAAGTTTCCAATTGTTTGCAAATTAAAGCTACACGCAAACAAAGAAAAAACCTTTATTGCTCGGTTGCCGCATCAATACTTTGATTGATTTGTATTAATTTATTAATCGGAACAGTTCATGTAGTTCTCCCAAACAAACTCATATATCGCAAATGTGTATCATGTTGTTGCAAACGAGTTCTCCTTCGCATCAAACGTGTACAAAATTACATGTGCCGAAAAATTTAAAAACGTTTGCGATAATTGAAATTAGCCATTTTTCTAATGAGAGCACAGATTACGAAGAACGTAAATTTCTCTCATTCTGTCGACTGTATACACAGTCTTATCCACTCGTTTGGCATACACATAAAAGTGATCACACACTCCTTGTCAATATATCTTGGATGGACAATTGACGCGTTGTAGTTTGCTGCGCTTTTAGTTGTTATTTGAATGCAAGGCGAGACAAACGTGTAAGTTGACAGTGAAAAAATAGACAAAAATTCCAACTTTTTTTAAAACAAGAAAACCAAACTCATAAAAGTTGGAAATTTGAACAAAAAAGAGCTTATGGAAGCAATAAATAAAAGTTGTAATTTCAACTCGGTGGATGTAGTCGAAACAACAGTTGGTGGAATCGTTTTTCGTTTCTTGCAAACGTTTTTTCAGCTTTTATTTTTCATAACTCGTTTACTGCAAACGTTTTTCACTTCTCGCAAACGTTTTTTAGTTAGGAGCAACTACAACTCGGTTGCTGTTACGGAAACAATAGTTGGCGGAACCCTTTTTCGTTTCTCGCAAAAATTTTTTTTAGCTTATATTTTTCATAACTCGTTTGCTGCAAACATTTTTCGGTTCTCCCAAACGAAATGACATGTATGAATTAACATAAGTTCGTTGCTCCCAACTACAGTTCCCAAACGAACTTCAGTTATCTAAGATTTCGTTTGGAAGGAACGAGTTTTTTCTTTGCGTGTACCTTGTAATGGAAATGATAACGAAAATTGCAACAAAATTAAACTGAAAACTAGAATTCCAGAACACAAGTCTGATCAAAAATACAGAAAGATGTCTGCAGCTCAAAAACTTCTTCGTATTGCGGTTGAACATCGCCAACACTCCTTTAAAATGGTCACACGGTTGCGCTTATGGTCGATTGTGAGAGTCCAGCGACTTCGATCGCGCGGATAGCTTTTTCATGTCCAAATATTCATGTAAAATGTAATGCACCCGCTCTGTTGAAATGCCTACAGGCTCAGCCACCTTACGCCCATTCATTCCCTGATCGTCCAATACTTTTCCGTGTACGACCACAATGGAATTCGTTAAACCACTTTTTAACCATTGAACTTGATGGTGCAGAGTCCCCATAGTATTTATCAAGCCTTCATTGGGTTCCGTGATGGGTTTTTGCGCAAAAGATAATGTTTCATGAGGTTATCCACTTTCAGTGGCTGTCAACATACTTGTTCTTAGGTAGTCTATAAAAACACAGAGGGGTCAAATGCCGTACAAAATGAGGATAACGTGGTTCTCCATCTTTAGCTCGATCTTTAGCTTTCTTCTTTCAGTTGGTAACACCAAGTTCTCACAGGCATACTTCAACCTGGTATTTCCAGCGAAGTCTTCGTCGTCCTGTTTTTGTCTGTCCTTCAAGAACGTCTTCGAATACCTTTCGCACTGCTTCATTCTGATCTATTCTACTGATATGACCTAGCCAGAGTAAACGCGATATTTTGATTCACATAACTACGTCGATGTCAGGCTATAGTTTATATAGAATTCATAAAATTTATGAATTCCAATCAATTTGATGAAACATTTCCTCATTTTCCAACCTACGACACATTTCATTGAATTGATGAAGAACATTTCATCAATCTTTCGTCCATATTTAATCAGTAGTTTATGTGGATTCAACGACAACGTTATATCAAGTTAAAGTAAATTTTACATCAATTTGATGCAAGTTTCGCATTAAGTTGAAGTACATTTTCCACCATTCTGATGTAAATTATTCATCAATTTGCTGTACATTTGTCGGTTATTACATGAAAGGTTGTCATCAATTTGATGTCAGTTTGTCATTAGTTTGATATAAATTGGTCATCATTTTAATATAAATTGCTTGTTAATGTGTTGCCAACCCCTTTGTTTTAATTTTCATTGTAAAAAATTTAGAAGAACAGGGTATAATAGAATATAGAAAAGGTTCATAGTGTGGATATTGTTTTCCATCCATTGCACTATTTTCAATTACGTATTTGTTTTAAATTTTCTACTAGCTTTTTTCTTTTACTCTTTATTTTTTCAATACTACGTCCATATTATCCCACTAATTATTTCTAAATTCCAATGATGAAGATTGATGCAAAAAAGATCGTCAATTCAGTGAAGCTGAAAAATGTGAAGAATCACACAAACTTCAAACTGAAGAAACTTTACATTAATTTGATGAAATTTTTCATCTATTCAATGAAGAACAATTGATGAACATTTCGCTCATTTGCCGGAATGTTGTATTAACTCAAAATTCTTCATTTTTGGACTAAGTACTATAAAATATTCTCCTGACCGAGTTCTTTCAGATGTATTAATTCCTATATCTAAATCTGTGTTAAATTCGTTAGGAGAGCATTTGGAAGTTAGCATTTTGTGTACATTCATATACAAAATAAAACTTTCAAAGTCGATTTACTCGAAACTATGTTTTTTGAGTTAATACAACATTCCGGCAAATAAGCGATTTATCATCGATTTGATGTAAAGATTTTCTTTCAGTGTGGTTCAGACATCGTCGACACTCGTCGTTCTCTATTATAGGACCATATATTTTTCGAAGAATTTTTCTCCCGTAGACTCCCATTTAAGTTTCATCAGTATGCGATATAACCCAGGCTTCTGCGCCATAAAGCAAGACAGATTATATGAGAGTCTGATAGAGTTGGATCTTAGTTTCTCGAGGGAGAGTCTTATCTCATGTGCTTCCGTTAAGAATGAAACAGACGGCTGAATAAATGTGTCTCATACGCAAACATATGGTTTATTGGATTCCTCAATTAGTAGAGGTGTAATTAAATATACACAAACATTGTAATGTTTCTTGGAAAATGTATTTTCATAAGAAAACGTATGTGCAGGATGTAAATATATTGTAATTAATTGTATTTTCTTCCTCTTCTCTTTGCAGTTCCTATTACGTAATTTAAGTAAATACTCACAAATTTAATTAAGGACTAACTACATCTAAGAAAATCAGCTCCATCCCTTCCATAAACCTTCGCCCACAGAGTTCGATTAATGTCTCAGCAAGTGTAAACAAAAGAAACAACGTCAGAGTCACAGAATCACAAAATGGCTCACGTCAGTAGTTGGGAAAAATTTAAATTGCTGTCATGGAAAAATTGGCTCCTTCAATGGCATCACAAAATCCAATTTGTTATTGAAATACTGGCGCCCGTCGTGTTTTCACTGTTGATGGTGTTGGTGCGAGCACTAGTAGTGGCTGAACCTAAAGCGGCTACCAATTATACACCTCAACATATAGATAATATAGATTTATTTAGGTAAGTTGAAAATACAAATTTGTAACTGATTTTTAAATTCAAAATTACAAACAAAAGGGGATAATGTTAATTTCAATTGGCTCATTATTTTTTATTTTTTTTCAAAATTTGTTGCCTCTTTGTTTTATGCTTTCGTGCCACTTTGTTAAAGAAGTTTCTGTCGTTGAAATTTTCCTTAAACTTTAATACTTCTTCTATTGTTTTTAAAAGCACCAAAATATAAAACGAACATGTATTTAAATTTTTATATATTCTTGCATTTATTTAAACTTTCTTGAAGAGCTACTGTAGTACCTGCCCGCAGAATGCGTAATTTAATGAAAACTGCTCTTGCCAAAGACAGGTAACAAATTTGTTAGTTGGTTCTATTATTAGAGGGGTTGTAGTATTTCTATTTTAACATTTCTGTTTTCCTTTCTAACATTTTTCAATATTCCCACTTGTCTATAATTTTACTAACTATTTATATATTTTATTATTAATATACGTTGCATTTTTTTTGTTCGTAAATTTGATTACTAATTTAATTGGTTTTTGATTATATTCGTAGTTGTGATTAATTGCAGAATAATTGAAATAATTTTAACAGCATTAAATAAAATGCATCAAATGATGAATTAACATCAAATGATGACTTGAAAAGTTACACACATAATATAAAAAATTACTACCAATATTAAATGTATTAACAATACTAAACTAAATACAACAGATCCTGAATAACCATAATGTATTATAAATACATTAATACTAGTTATCAACTTCAACGTTCAGGTCTACCGAGATTTCGCAGTTTTCGAGATTTCAACCAGGGGGATTCTCAAAAACGATGTACAAGTAGACAGTCAAAATTTCTCTTCACTCAAATGCCAACAAACAAAACGAGTGAAACCCTAGTACTTCTCTACTCTCTCTCTTACTCTCTTCATTGAATATTTCAATACACGAACAGCTTTTTGATAGTGTTATTGTATATAACTATACAAATTCCAACCATGTTGAAGTAGAATTACATAAACTATGCAAAAAGTATGAAATAAGCAAGATATGACGCGAGAGAGAAATGCGTTTGAGTGACCTCCTAGCACTTTTAGATTCTCTTTTACCATGGTTGCCAAGTTGCGCACATCTTCTGATCGTCTATCTTTGGGATTCTCAAAAACGATGTACAAGTAGACAGTCAAAATTTCTCTTCACTCAAATGCCAACAAACAAAACGAGTGAAACCCTAGTACTTCTCTACTCTCTCTCTTACTCTCTTCATTCAATATTTCAATACACGAGCAGCTTTTTGATAGTGTTATTGTCTATAACTATACAAATTCCAACCATGTTGAAGTAAAGTTACATAAACTATGCAAAAAGTATGAAATAATCAAGATATAAAGCGAGAGGGAATTGCGTTTGAGTGAACTCCTAGCACTTTTTGGTTCTCTTTTACCAGGGTTGCCAAGTTCCGCACATCTTCTGGTCGTCTAATTGTAAATCGTCTTTGGGATTCTATGGCACAGGTGATCGAAAAGGTACTAGGCTGATGATAGAGAATGAGAGAGCAAAGAAGACAGGAACTAATGTTAAATATAGTTTATTGATACTAATGACAGCTAAATTATGTTTTATATTGTTTGTATTGAACGAAAATACGAATTCCCTTCGATTTCTGTCCGTTTTATGTCCAACGAAAGTGTAATTGGTAAAAGGAGGCAGCGAAGAGAGTAATGGAAACTCTTAAGTATTTCTCTATGTTCCAACCCAAGGAATAGATGACTCATGGCTCACCCGCACTGGAAAATATTTTCTTAATTTCGTTTGAAATTTCCCAACAAATTTTTAAGTATTCGCATTGGTTTTTCCTGATTTGATTGGAAATCAACAACAATAAGCATTTTTTGTTTGTGTATTTTTCCACAATCAAATTCGGCGCAAATGTGTTCCAAGAATAAAAGTAAACAAAAAAGTATAAAAAATGTATGTTTGAGAAACAAGAAATACCCATAGACAAATTTAGTATAGACACATTAATTCTCTCATCTGACGTTTCATTTCACAATCTTCGTCGTAGGTTTGTGGAAATGAGAGATATTCGTTAAAAATTAACTTACAGGAAGTAACGGGTTTTTCAACAGAGACGGTACAAAAGTAAATCGATAGGGACAGCAAACGACGCCATATTTTTTCCCGCTCTTTTGACATTTCTCTTCAGTAAGGTTTGCCATTTCATCATGGAAAGATATACGAGCCAACAACGAGTCGAAATTATTAAAATTTACTACCGAAATTTGGAGTCAGTGGCCTCAACTTTAAGAGCGCTACATCCAATTTATGGTCGTCATAATCGTCCTACCAGATCAACAATTGAGCGTCTAGTGGAAAAATTTGAATCCACAGGCACAGTACAAAATGTTCCCTTGACAGTGAGACAAAGAAGTGCCCGTAGTGTCGAGAATATTGCTGCCGCAGAGGCTTCAGTTCAAGAAAGGCCAAATGTGTCTCTCACACGTCGTTCTCAAGCGTTGGGCATCTCTGTGACGTCGTTGTGGCGAATATTGCGAAAAGATCTTGGCCTACATCATTGACCTTGATCAAATTGACGCAAGAACTGAAGCCGCTTGACCACCATAAGCGTCGTATGTTCGTGAATTGGGCTGAGCAACAACTTGAAAATGATTCGGATTTTCATCGGAAAATCATCTTCAGCGATGAGGCTCATTTCTGGCTGAATGGCTTCGACAATAAGCAAAATATGCTTTATTGGTCAGACAGCAATCCACACGTAATCCATGAGTCATCATTGCATCCCGAAAAAATTACGGTTTGGTGCCGTTTATGGGCCGGCGGCATCATTGGGCCGTACTTCTTCCGTGATGTTCAAGACCGGCACATTACTGTGAATGCGAATCGCTACCGTTCAATGATAACCGAACATTTTTGGCCCCAATTGGATCATATGGACTTCGAGGACATGTGGTTCCAACAGGACGTCGCCACAAGCCACACAGCGAATGCCACAATCAATTTATTGGAAAACAAGTTTGGTGAACGTGTTATCTCACGAAATGGCCCAGTCAATTGGCCGCCTCGGTCGTGCGATTTGACGCCGTTAGATTATTTCCTGTGGGGCTACGTCAAGTCTATGTTCTATGCCAACAAGCCAGCGACGATTGATGAATTTCGTACGAATATCGAACGTGAAATTGCAGCAGTATCGGCCGATTTATGCTTGAAAACCGTCGAAAATTGGGTTCAGCGTCTGGTCTTCTGCAAGCGTGCCCGTGGTGGCCATGCAAAAGAAATCGAGTTCCATACATAATGGCATCGAACGTACTTTCACAGGAATAAAGAATTTCCTTGGTTTCTAAATCCGGTTTTGTTTTATTTAAAAAAACTTTTGTAGCGCTCTTATTGAAAACCCCTTTACTAGAACTGTTTACTTAACTTTTTCATTTCATTTTCGTATAGAGCTGTGAAATTTAAATGTATTTTGCAATTTTTCGTTGACTTTTATCTTTGGTATACATTTGTATTGTGTTCAAAACAACTATTTTGCCACAAAACACAAAATGAGGTTGTTGTTCCTTTGTTGGACGTTGTGTACTATTGCCTCTATCTGGTATTATTGAACCCATGCTTTCCACCATCCAATGTTCACTTGCAACCATACCTATGACGTTTAATTTATTGAGAGAATTAATGTGTCTATACTAAATTCGTCTATGGAAATACCTAAGAAATAAGAAAAATAAATTTGTGGGCTGTTCTAGTGCGCCGTGACAAAGAGTATGGAATTTTAAATAGAGCAGAAAATTTACTCATGGAGTGGAATGCCAACAAAGAAAACGAGTGAAGCGTCTCGTTTCTCTGCTCTCTCTCTTACCTCTCTTCATTGAATATTTCAATACACGAGCAGTTTTTTGATGATGTTATATCGTAGTATATAACAATAGAAATTCCAACCATGTTTAAATCAAATTACATTACGCGAGAGAGAAATACGTTTTTGTGAATCGCGTCGATTTTTTTGGTTCTCTTCTACTAGGGTTGCCAACGTGCGGAGGTTTTTTTTCTCTACTTATACATCCTTTTTGGTAGTGACAAAGATATGTATGAAACTAGATATATTTGCATCCAAAAAAGAAGAGTGATAGATTTTTCAGCGTGAGTTTATATAAGTATATCGTCATCTAAAATACAAAATGACGTAACAACAAAATTCCAAAATTTTCTTTCTGATTGATTACGGTATGTTTGACTAAAATACACGATCTGACAAAGTTTTAAACACCTAAGTTCAAAATCAACGATTTTATTAAAAGGATTAAATAGATGAAGTTTTTGATAAATCCGCGTTTTTTCTTTGAACTGTAGTTTTTTATACAATGTCGATGCCCCTATACTTACAATTGACTACACTACATATCCCCACAAACTTTTAGACATCTACGTTCCAAAATGGCAATTTTATTCACAAAATTCCGATTCTATATCTAACTATTTTTTGCTATTTGTTGTTACGTATTTTTGTATTGTAGGTGACGATATGTATCTGGTGGTCCAAAAACTCATATCTACCTGATATTGTTTTCCTATATCTTTAATACGAAAGGACATAAATTAATTTTTTTAATGTTTATTTGGTCCTCTAGATGTTTTTACTTTTTGAAGCTAATATCGATCAAGTGATTGCCACCATTGTTGGTGACAATTTGGATTCTTGTACCGGATTTTCAATAGTTCCAGCGACACCTTCAGGCGATAAGATCTCACAATCTTGTAGGTATTCTTTTAGAGCGCCACAGTGTCTTTGGCTTGATCACACAGACCCGTGACTTCAAAAACTGTCAAAGAAAAGTTGTCTGAGAGGGTGAAATCGGGCGAAACAAGATATTAGGCGAACCGGAAACGCATCCATCAAAATGTTAAATGTGTGCATGGTTCTGCATAGCTTACCAGTCCTAGTAACTGTGTTTCGCACGGAGTCTTCGAAAAATAAGTACCGATGATACTCCCTGCGTAAATGGCGCTAAAAATAAGCCGAAAAAATAACCGAATTTTGAGGTTGTCATAACCACATGAGATGTTATCACAACCGAACTAAAGGTTGTCATATACGCATTGGAGGTTGCAACAATCTATGAGAGACTGCTTCAGGCAAATTTCAGTTAACTGTATTCAGTCGTGACAATCCAAAGATGACAGCACTACCATAGCTGGTGAAATATACAAAAGTGGTGGATTTGAATGTCAAGGGAAATTTTCTAGATGACGCAGCAATGGAAAAATTTAACTAGAAACAAAAACTATTTAAAACCAGTACAGAAATTTCTGTCGGGCGGACCGACTTAAACATACCCTCACCCGAAGTCATCCATTACGACCGAGTTCTATTGAATATTGGTAAATGTGCCAATTTTATTCAATACCCAACGTATGTAATTGCGATCCTAAGTGATTATGGGGAGTTATCGTGACTACCAGCCAATTATTCTCCAAATATTAATATGAGAGGTACCAAATTTTGTTAAGATCGGTTATGGTATACGGGAGATATCGATTCGGCCAGCCGGAAAGCTGACCAACTTTTGTATGGGAGGTAAGAAAATGGGCGTGGACAGTAATTAATCTTTAATTTTTAGGAAAAATTTGCCGAGTACCGAATTTCATTAAGATCGCTTGTAGTCTACGAGAGTTATCGTGTCGATCAACCGGTCATCCGCCCAACGTTTGTATGCATTTGACTCAATTTAGTTTACTACCACACTTCATAAAGACCGGTTTGGATTTGCGGGAGTTATCTTGCCGAACACGCGACTTATCTTATTGACAACCCGGATGACCACCAAGCTTGTGTATGGGAGGTACCAGAATGGGCGTGACAAAATGTCTCATTTTCCATTTGACTAAATTTTGTCTAGTACCAAATTTCATATAGTTTTGCGGGAGTTATCTTGCTGAACAAACAACCGGTCGAAAAACTTATATATGATGGGCACCATCATGGGCGTAGCAAAATCACCCTTGTCTTACTTGCTGAATCGCGTTTGATGATATAAAGCCTATAACCTAATTTCATTAAGATCGGAAGTGTTTCACGCGACTTATCGCATTCACAACAAGGACGACCACCACACTGAAAGAAAAACCTTCATACCATTAATGAATTCTTACATTGCATCAATGAAAAGTGTCATTGTTTTTGAGCCAATGTCGGGCTTCATTAATGCTATGAACAATGTTACATTAAACGAAAAATGTTTCATAGACCTGAAATTAATGTAAACTTTCTAACCGGAATGGAACATTATCATTGTATTAAAGAAAAATGTTACATTGATATTATACACCGTTTCTTTGATGTAATGAAATATAGTCATTGATGTTATGATGATGCTATGAACAAGTTTCATTAATGCTATGAACATGTTTCATCAATGTAAAAGGTTTCTAAGCATTAATGATGGTCCACAAATTCAAAAAATGCAGCAATGAAGGAGTTCCTTGAAGTAATGTAACATTTCATAGCATCAAAGAAACTTTTCATTGCATCAATGTAAACCCATTAATGTAACCCATTCATTGATGCTATGAAGTGCTTTTCTTTCAGCGCGAGCTTTTGTATGGGAGGTACCAGAATGGGTGTGACGACTTCGACCATTTTCTTCAATTGAGTAGATATTTACAGATTATTAACCAATGTTTGAGCTGAATCTACAATCACATCTACGAGAAAAAAGTTTTAGAAGAAACATGATTTCGTACTAAATGTGTCGATTTGTATGGGAGGTACGAGAAGGGGCGTGGTCAAAACTCCCATTTTCAATCCCAAACTAACCCTGGACAAATAATAGTCACTGACAAAATTTCGCTGTGATTGATAAATATTTACGGAAGTTATCGTGTTGACCAGCCAGCCAGACAGACGGACATGGCTCAAACGTCTTAAAAAGTCCTAAAACTAGTTTCGGCCAAAGATACTAAGGGTCCTTCTGTGTGTTACATTTTTTTACATATTAAATGATATATACCCCCCTCCCTATGGGTGAGGGTATAAAAATTGGTTGAGCATATTTTGCGAGCTCTGTTAAAAATAGATGCGTTCATAAAACTTAACTACCGACAAATTAATAGTGAATTAGATTTTTTTGGCATAATTAGCCCACAGGCATTAAAGACCGAGCTTTAGACCCTTTCATCATCTGACTACCAGTGAAGCACAGCAAAATGTCGCCATGTATTCTGATTTAGTGCGATGACTTTCACCTCATTGAGGGCGTATCTCATTCCCACTGTGTCTTTTGTAGTTCACGAACGAACTAGTTCAATTGAACGATTCACTTTTGTGAACTAGATGAACTAGTTCACACTGTTCCGCTCTTTTACTTCAGTAGTTCACGTGTTTCAGCAGTTTTTTGTATTTCAGTTGTGCAGTGTTCTCTGCCATTTTCTAGTTAATGCTCTCTTTCTCGCACTCAATTTGCACAAAGGCATAAAGCAACTATGGTATAGAGAAGAAAATTTACTCATGGAGTGGAATGCCAACAAAGCAAACGAGTGAAGCGCGTCGTTTCTCTGTTCTCTCTCTCTCTCTTACTCTCTTCGTTGAATATTTCAATACACGAGCAATTTTCTGATGATGTTATTGTATCTAACTATAGAAATTCCAACCATATTTAAATAAAATTACATAAGGTATGTAAAAAGTATGAAACAATCAAGTTATGACTCGGGAAGAAATGCGTTTGAGTGAATCACGCCGACTCTTTTTTGTTCTCTTCTACTAGGGTTACCAAATTGCGCCGGTTTTTTCTTTTCTACTTGTACATCGTTTTTGAAAAAGGTGCCCAATGTTGCAATCTTTGTGGAATGGCTATGTAACCGGCTTCTACACAATAAATACGGCACTAATCACCAGTTTTGTTCTAAAATATAGAAAGATTACGGAAACACCAATATTTCAGAAACGGAATAACCCAATCGTTAATCCGATCTTAAATAGGTCGATTTAGTTTAAACAAATATCACAGTAAGCTTGTTTAGTTTAGCAGGGAATAAAAAAACAGGCTTAGTATCCAAAACACTTTGGAAATCTTAAAAAATCAGATCATTTACAAGATGAACTGAAATGAGCTCTTTAGTTCACAGCTCATATGAACTGTTAAGCTGAAATGATACAACGAACTAGTGAACTAAATGAATGAACTAGTTCATTCTGTTGAGCTGAACTAAAAAGAGCGCTCACTTGAATTAACTATAATTCCCAACTCTAGTCTTTTGCAATAATACTGCCAATAATATTGCCAATTCAGTTCCATTTTCTCTTTATAATTACAACTTGTACTCTGTAGTTGTTCGTTCGATAACCATCTTCAAAATGTTCTTACGACATTAAATATGAAACCATTTGGGTTAAAAGAACGTATTTTTGTACGGAGTTGATCTCCAGATTCCCCAAAGCAGCATTAAAGTACTATGAGCTTAGGCTATCTTACTAGCGATGCCGTATACAGCACCGCCATACAGCTTCAACAATGAGCAATAATAACCCACCACGTGTTTAATATTGGATCATATTCAAAGTTTCAGATGAGGCAAACTTAAGTTGCAAATAGGCTATGCAATTTTCTTCGGAAGTGTTTTTTTTTGAACTCATAAAAATGTGGTTCCCTTGGATTAACCCAAGATGTATCTATTACAGGTGGAAGCGTTAGAACAGCTGATTTCAATTTGTTCTTGTCGTTGTGGTCCGACCTTGCCAAATGTTGTTTATACTAATTCCAAGATGCATCTAGTACAGGTGGTAGCGTTAAAATAGCAGACGAAATTTTTTCTTGTCGTTGTGGTTGTTGCCGAAACAAAATCTGAAATATAACCTGAAATAAATACATCTTGACAAATTCGGTCGACCGAATTTGACAAGGTCGGCTCCTGAAATAAAAACAAAATGCCTTCAATTCCTACTGCTTCTACCTTACTTATTTTGCCATGGATTAACCTGTAATTGACTAACAAATCTAACATCAGCTTAACTAAAAGTAACGTAAACTACTGATATTTGTTTGAATTTCGAAAAAGTAAAAGAATACATTTTTGCTTGCTACAAGCATTTAATACAATTTTCCCCTTTTCTTTTTCCACAGAGATAAAATTTCTATATTAGAATTCGTTAAATCGGTCAAATACGAACTTCAGTATTCGCCGCAAAATACATATTTGGAAAACATTGTGAAAACTGCAGTTGCAGCTTTAAATTTAGACGGCTACAAAGGACATTCGGATGCAGCCGCCTTGGAAAATGCTATGGTCTCTAATAATAATTATTTGGCCGGCATACAATTCGAGGATAGTTGGGCCAACATAACAACGTATCCCACAAAGTTCGCATTTTCTCTACGCTATCCCAGTGAATTGCGGACATCTACGTCGAATTTGGGCGGTACATGGCTGACAATGAAACTATTTCTACCCCTTGATCTAACAGGACCACGTAATCCTTCAGAGGCTGATGGTGGTTTACCAGTGGGTTATCTACGTGAAAGTTTCCTGCCTGTACAACATGCAATCTCGATGGCCTACACAAAGTTAGTCTCGAATCGAACAGATCTACCCTATGTGGATATGCAGCGTTATCCGTTTCCGGCATATATCTACGATCCATTGCTGCAGGGCATGGCCAGTTTTTTGCCATTGATTATATTGTTGAGTTTCATATATCCATGTTCGAATATTGTAAGGGTAAGTTGAGTATCCAAGTTGAGCAGCAGAGGGTTAGAGGGAATAATATTTACATCGCTGATTCCATTTTAGTACATTACGGCTGAAAAGGAAAAGCAACTGAAAGAAGTTATGAAAATTATGGGTTTGAACAATTGGATCCACTGGACTGCCTGGTTTGTCAAATCGTTCATTATGCTGGCTGTATCAGCGGTGCTGATTACTATTATAATGAAGGTGTGTAGCATAACTTGATGAGATTTTAACGAAATTCATTGATTAATGCCCTTTATATCCTCCTCCAGATCGAATGGTCTCACAATGTCGCCGTGCTTACCTATGCCAACTGGTCGGTGTTGTTGTTCTTCATGCTGATCTATGTCATCACCAGCATATGTTTCTGCTTCATGATGGCCACTTTCTTTTCGAGAGCCAGCACGGCGGCAGCTGTTACGGGCTTGGTATGGTTTATTGCCTACATGCCCTTTTCCTTTATGTACAACACCTACGATGATCTCGGTTTGGGCACCAAACTGGGCTGGTGCCTGATCTCTAACACTGCCATGGCCTTTGGGCTAAAGTTGATTATGCTTTTCGAGGGCAGTGGTGAGGGTTTCCAGTGGAGCAATCTCTTTACACCTGTTAATATAGATGATGAATTGACTGTGGGCTACATTATTATTATGATGTTGATATCTTGTGTGATTTATATTATGATCTGCCTATATGTCGAACAAATCTTCCCCGGAGAATTCGGTGTACCACGCAAATGGAATTTCATTTTTAGCATCAAATTCTGGTGTGGGGAACGAGATTATATTGGGGTGGAAGATATACCTCATGAACATATAGAACGCCATAACCCGGAAGCGTTTGAACCCGAACCATCTGGAAAGCACATTGGCCTGCAGGTGAAGAACTTGCGCAAACGTTTTGGCGATAAACAGGCTGTGAAGGGTGTTTCGGTCAATATGTACGAAGATGAAATTACCGTGTTGCTGGGTCATAATGGTGCCGGTAAAACAACTACTATTTCGATGTTGACCGGCATGTTCCCACCCACTTCGGGCACGGCCATTATCAATGGCAGTGACATACGCACCAACATTGAGGGAGCTCGCATGTCTTTGGGCGTTTGTCCTCAACACAATGTCCTCTTTGACGATCTCAGTGTGTCTGAACATTTGATATTCTTCAGCCGTTTGAAGGGTTTGCGTGACGAGGCCATCAAGCAGGAAGTGGAAAAGTATATTCGCATGATTGAGTTGGAAGATAAAGCCGATGTGGCTTCGAGCAAACTATCTGGTGGTATGAAGCGAAAACTTTCCGTATGCTGCGCTTTAACAGGCAACACCAAGGTGGTGTTGTGTGACGAACCCAGTTCGGGTATGGATCCTTCGGCTCGTCGTCAATTGTGGGATTTATTACAAGCTGAGAAAGTTGGTCGTACAGTACTCTTGACCACTCACTTTATGGATGAAGCTGATGTTTTGGGTGATCGTATTGCGATTATGTGTGATGGTGAGCTAAAGTGTCATGGTACCTCGTTCTTCCTGAAGAAGAGATATGGATCTGGGTATAAATTGGTGAGTTCAATGATTATATATGTACATAGTTAAGAGTAATATTAGTTGTTGGCAATTTACACATTTTAACACCTGACACTTTACAATTATAATAATATTAATCCAAGGTTTCGCAATTCGCGGTTTCAATTCAAACTTGATTGAACATCAGTTGACTATTTGACTATTTGTAAGAACCACATTCTGCATTCGTCCACAATCATCTACAGAGACAATATCTATTACTTTCCAGCATGCTCTACAGTTAGCGAAGTCTTTAACCATTTCCTTCTGTGTTGAATTCCTGATATTAGTTACATCAGACAATTATGTAAACGTCTTGCTACTACTCATTACTAAAATTAGTCCTTATAGATTAACAGCTTTACTTGAAACTGTTGGAATAATAACACTGGCACTAAAATCTTAGTATATCTTACGTTTAACGAATTTTTCGTAACAATTTTGTAATCTGATCTTCAAAATCTTCTAGATCTGTGTCAAGCGTGAAGGTTCTAAGGCCGAAGAACTTACTGCTTTACTACAGAAATATGTACCCGATCTGCAACCAGAAGCTGATATTGGAGCTGAATTGTCCTATCAATTGCCCGACAACTATTCACATCTTTTCGAAGAAATGTTTGGAGATTTGGAAAGAGAATCGGATAATTTAAAACTAAATGGTTATGGCATTGGTATCACGTCGCTAGAAGAAGTATTCATGAAAGTGGGAGCTGAAGATGCCAATATGAATGGTGATGCCAATAAAAAGGGCAGTGCCCGCATGAATGGTATTTCGAGTTATCCAGATGAAGATGTAGAATCGATAACATGTAAGTAATATCCTCCCAAATTCATAATGAAATGTAAGTCAGTGGATGGAGGCTCCGCTCAACGAAATTTGATTTGTTTAATAACAGTTTTCAAATGTGAACATGCCTGCTTTACACAAATACAATCCTGTGGGCAATACAGTAATCCTGATGAGAGAACCATAGATCGGAGATAATATTGTAAATGGTCGTGTATTGTAGTTAGAAAAATGACAGATGTCTATTAATAAAGAAGAAGAAGAAGTAAACGACAGTTATTCATCAAAAGTTTGAATGTATTTGATGGCTTCGTAGACATTCGTTCGCAATATTTGGTCCAGAGGTCTTCTGAATCATAAATCATTGTCCACTTACTTATGGCTGATGGCAAAGATTTCATTATGAGTTTGAAGTATAGTTTCTTAACACATATGTATATTAGGGTGATGACTTTTATACAACCTCGTTTCCCTGTATCGTATTTAGATGAGTTCTTATTTAAGATTAGATAAAATCTTACATATAAGGTGATTCGATAAAAAAAACTTCACGTACAAAGTGATTTAAAATTTTTATTTATCAGCATTTTGGGCAATTTTTTGAAGTCACTGTAAGCAGATATATGATTGAACACAAGCTTTAGAGCCACATGTATGTAACATTACAAAGGATCATCAAACACACAAGGTTGTCATTGGAGAGGATGAATCTCAGTGGGAGGTTGTCCTTGTTGCGGCAGGAGTTGTATAAGTCTTGCATAACTTTGATCGCACGCTCACAGCACTGGTTGCTTCGGGCAATGTTGATTGGAGATTAATCTGTTTTCCAGTTGGTCTTCAAGCATTTCAGAGCTATTAGGTATTCAGAGCTACAGATAGTTTTTCAAAATCTTCAGCGCGGAACAATTCACTACTGAACCAATGATCAGCCCATGAGTAAGAAATGAATGAACAGATTTTACGCAACCTGTTCCGGGTTTCAGGCATCAGAATAAACGCAAGAAGAGCTAGAATGGCACGAGAGTTCCAGCGTGTATTGCAGATGTTTGGGATCTGCTTAAACTTTACAAAAGGGATCTCACTCCTCTCAGTGAAGTGACGGAAGACACGAGTGAGGGGGAAGAGAAACTTCATGTCGTCTCTCCAGCCGCCTGTTTCCTTAATCTCAGTTTTACCATTGCTGAAGGCTGCTTTCAATTGATCGTATTTGCTCATCAAATCCAGCACAAAGAAGTACTCAATGTTTGCTGATTTAGTCGACCCATGGAGCTCATCGTCCATGACAACGCGAAGAATGCGAACTTGGGTTTGGAGTGATCTTTCTCTTCGAACATTTGCTGCAGTCGAACTACAACGCCTGTCTTTTTGCCGGTATTCATGCTTGTTGTATCGGCAACAGTCATCACAATTGATCCCCACAGATTGAACTCATCTAACACATTCTGGAGTCCTTCTGCGATTATTTGAGCTTTCCCATCTTTCAATTTGGGCGCAGACAACTTAATTTCTTTAGATTCATTCTAGAGGACCACGGCCTGATATTCGAAGCTCTCAATGGGTTTGCCGTCAAAGTGCATGCTCCACTTCTCCAGATAAAGCGTGCTTACCAAGTACTTCTTCACCCGAGCAGCTTCGTTGTAGTTAGCCTTGTGGATTCCTGACTGACATGGGGTTGGGATTTCAATGCCCTCAGCGGAAAGGTGGAGGCACACCGTTGCTGCTCCGTGCGATGACAGCTTTGAGCTTGTAACAACCGTCTTGCAATGTCTGTTGGGTTATGCTTCCTTTTGCTCGTTGATGCTGCATTGTCATCCTCCCAAGAACTATCTGTACTGTTGTCGAATGAGTCTGTGCTACTTCGGAACAATCAGGTATCGCTGAGCTGGTAAGTGTGGACACAGTCGCTTCCATTGCCCTCTTTCGCTTGGATGGGTAGATGGTATTAGCACCACCAGTTTGCCGCTGGAGTAACCAACGCGGCCTTTGCTCACAATTTGCAGTTTGTAGAGGTTCTTATCCTCTTTGCACATCCATTCGCCTTTTACCTTGGTCATGTCAAACAGTTCCTCCAATGAATCAAAGTTTTTTTTTCTGCAGCGCTCGCAGTATCCCAGAAGTTTTGTTAGTTTTGCGCAAATGGTTTGATCAAATATATGCGGGAAGTTCAATATCTTGCTCCATAGAGCTTTAAGCTCTATAGTAATTAGACCGATCCTCTCTCTCCATCCTTTGGCAGTGGACTCAAGAAATTTGAAGCGTCCAATGACGTGGTTTTTCAGGGGCATGCGACTCCGTCCACTCAATGGTGCTTCAACAATTGCCAGGTTGCCTCTTCTTGATGGTGCTTGAAACTGGACTAGGTTCTTTGTCCAGGTTTCCTTGTTCTTCTCCGTGTTAGAAGAGCTCTTCTTGAATGACATGCTGTACTCTACTCAACAACTTAAATGGAAAAGGCCTTGCCATTATTATAATTCACTATTCCTTAATTATAATTCACTATTCACTTTTAAAAAACTAAACTATTTGTACTCTTCGTGTTCGTCGCCACTTGTTGAATGACACAAATCGATCAATGAACACCAATTTATACTACGTATTTTTCAATATTTTACTGGCAGGTACTTATGAAGGGGCGCATCTTTTTTTACGGTGGCTATATACCTGATTCAGCACGTGTGCGTTGTAAATTTTTCAAAACTTTCAAAATAATGACCGCTCATACATGTGGTTTCTGGAAAAAAATCATCCCTACCAGATAGCCAACGGAAAAACACACATCAATAAAAAAAATTCACTTTCCTTTTTCCCCCTTGAATTGAATGTAAACGGAGTAGCTGCCATAAAAGAACCCGAAGAACAATTCAGCATAAATTTATGAGAGTTTATTAGTTTCCTACCACAATCATAAAAATTACATAACCTTCTGTTTCTCACAAATTTTCTTTAAAAGGTCCAATTAGTCTTGACGGTTGACGGTTGACGGTAAGCGATCAGCTGTTTGAGTTGGGGTTGCATTTTGCATGTGTTAGAAAGAGACAACTAAAATTTACGGTTAACGTTGGTAGACTTCTGCAGGTTGCAGAATCAACCGTCAGCCGTCAAGACCGATCAGCTGTTTTTGTTATTGCTTTTACTTCGACATTTTGTGTGCGGCAATACACAATTACACGGCAACCACAATTTTCTTTTTATTTTTAATTTTTTTATTTGACATAATCATTGTTTAACACAAAACTCATGCATGCAAATTATATTTTCTACAAATGCTCTTCGGTCAGTTGTTTTTGTTTTGTTTTGTCTTTCTACCGTCTAACCGTCATAACTAACCGCGCAATATTGAGTAGAACGTCAACCGTCTACCGTCAACCGTCGAGACTAATTGGACCTTAATTCTGAGAATCATAAAAAAGTCGTCAACGGTTTTTCCAAAGAGATGCATTCGATTCAAAATGAGATACCTTCACTTAATTGTAAATAAAAACGAAAGATGTTCATGGATTTCTATGTTCAATGTCTCATTTTGTTTGGGCTTTTGGCTTTTCGTGAAAGTTATAAGACTTGACACTTTTTTCCGTTTTGGATTTATATGATTTAAAAAAAGAAAAAATTTAAATTTTTTCACAAAAATATTATTTCAAAATGGTTTGTGCGTGACCTTTTTCAATATTTAAATGGAATAAATGTTATTTTAGTAATTAATAGGCAAAAGTTCATTCATTCGTGCAACAGGAAATAATTTTTGAGAAAAAAAAATCAAAAAGTCATCACCTCTCTCATTATTTATATCTTTTTGATATTTTTTAGCCGATCGTTTATTCTCCGAGAACACACGTTTACTCAAAGGTGTCAATCTACTGAAAAACCAATGGGATGCCATGATCTTGAAGAAATTTCTCCATACTTATCGCAATAAATTGCTATTTTTGATACAAAATTGTATGCCCATATTTTTTGTTGTCATGACTGTTATAATCACTAGGACACAGGGTACATTCAAGGCATTGCAGCCAATGACAATGAGTTTGGATCAGTATCCCGTGGCTGTTACCGTGGCGGCAACAGATCCAGATGTTGTGGACGGTTCGCTAATGGATCTTATGTCCAAGAAATATCAAAGGATCGCCACATCATATGGCAGTGATTATGAACTTCAAACGACCAGTGATGAAAATTTCACTGACTACATATTGGCATTGGGCCAAAAAATACAAGTACGAATCAATTCAAGATATTTGGCATCTGCATCGTTTACAAATGAGAAGATTACGGCATGGCTGAATAATCAGCCCCTACATACGGCACCATTGACTGTGAATTTGGTACACAATGCGATTATTAAGTGAGTAGCAAGAATGGGATGGAAAATTGGTGGATCCATACAAATTTTGTTAAAATTTTCACATTTTCAGAACCGTAATGAATGATTCGTACGATATCACTGTCACCAATGCCCCGTTACCCTACACCACAGAGACGATATTGAATCAACTGAATACAGGCAACAATTTGGGTACCCAACTTTCAACGAATTTATGTTTCTGCTTTTGTTTTGTGAGTGCATTCTATATTCTGTTCCTAATTAAAGAACGTGAATCTCGTTCGAAACTATTGCAATTTGTAAGTGGCGTCAATATTTGGATATTTTGGATTTCACAATTGCTATGGGATATATTGACCTTTACACTGACGGCTCTTATTGTGGTATGTACCATAGCGTGTTTTCAAGAAGCTGGCTTCTCATCATTTACGGATTTGGGTAAGTCTTGCACTCTTGTTTATAACTATAAACGAAACCACTTTTTTTTTTGGAGTGGACATGTCTCAGGATGAAATTTGCATTTTGAGAATTAAAGAGTATAAAGAGAGGAAATCATAATAAACATTTAGTGGGGCTTTAAGTTATATCTTTACGAATTTAGTTTCGTTTTAGGCATGATGCATAACTATAAGCGTACAATCGTATTGGGGCTGCTCTGAATTTTACTTTCAAGGAAAGTGAAGTCGGCTCGATTGATAATTCAACAAACATTATGCAAATAGCTAAGAAGGCAATAGTTAATAGCATCGTGTGTTTATAGATATGCAATACTCGTAAAACAAAAATTAAATACTGACGGTGAAACTTTGTGTGCAACTTAGATCTAGAGGCCAGAGCAAACCAACAGTTATATTGTTACGAATGGCCTTTGTAGTAATGTTATTCGATATTCAATAGCAACAATCAAAACTGAGTCGTACAGCAATAGCGATTGACTATAGAAAAGATAATTGTCTATCTGGAATCGTTCTCAAATATCTCCAATTGTCTTAAGGAGACCATACCGGAGCTTTCTAGGTTGTTACATAGTTGTCAATTCATCAACCTTTTTCTTCCAGTGGTGAATTCCTAATATTCGTTGCAGCCTAAAAGTATGCAATTGTGTTTCCACTGCTAATTACCCAGCCAGCCAAATTCGGAGCGCTTCAAAAAAAGAGGGTTTAGGGACTCCCATAGCGCTATTCAAAGGAGTGTTTTCGGATTGCACTTACAAAGGGCGCCCGAAGGAGCTCCACAGGGACTCCTACGGCGCTTCGAAAAGGATTATTTTAGTAGCGTTGAATCATGAGAAACTCCTATAAAATTACCGGAAGAAATATTAAAAAATTCTGTAAAAACAAAACAATCATTGAAATACACATAGGTTACATTCTCAATTTTCTAAAAAAAAATATTTTAAAGAAAACAGATTGGATTGTAGAGAATATGTATGATTGCATTGATGCCTTATGTTTTTAATAATTTATAAACGCAGGAGCTGTTTTTAGGGTTGTTTTCAAAGGAGTTTAGGAGACGTTTTTTTTTCCGTGAGGAGTCTTTCCGGATTATATGAATGAGTGTTCCGGACTTCCAAAACACTCATTTATAGGAGTCCGCACGGAGTCATTGTGGGTACTCATTTGAGGAGTCGCTAGAATGCACTTTTTTCATATATTTTGTGTGTGGTGCTGTTTTGGGACTCCTTTCGGAGCCTCCCTAGGAGCATTATCACACCGCGTGGTGAGTCCTAACGGAGCATCTTGCGGCCTCCCTTGGTTGGCTGGGTACTAATATTGAAGTGTATATGTATTAATACGACTCTGGTAGAACAATCAAGCTGCAATATACACCAACAACTGTCAGCTGATATTCAAATCGCATTTAAACTTAACTCTACGAATTGTTTTAGTTAAAATATGTAGTATATTTCAAATTCTATACACGCTGAAAAAAACGGTCTCTGTAACATATTGCGGGAACCACGTATATGTTTGGAACACATTCCAAATAGTCACATTTTTGCAAGTCCTAAACTCACTTATGTTTAAATTCAAACATTCGGATGTTTACTTGTAAAGATGCAGACTTTTACGTGGAACCGTGTGCATGTTTCATCCCTAACATCCATATTCTTGGGTCGAAATAATCGTGTGTTTCCTCCCAAACGAACGATTGACTACTGAAAGCATGAAACTAAAACGCAACAGATTAATTAACATAAGAATCACTCAATTCATTTGCTCACGCATTCAGGAGTATTTATGAATTACTAACTGAAAGAATAATGGAAAAATACAGTTATAGACTTCCAATACAATTAATTTAGACTGAGAATAATCTCTCTTTGCCACTGTTTTATTATTTTGTTCTCGGAAACAGCGTACCAAACACAGCTGTATTTGTATAATAAACAAAGCTGTATTTGGATCACATACTTCTATATTACAACACATTAATCATTGTGCCTAAATCATGTAATATTGAATAGCAACCACAATGTGTTTGAACACAAGTACACTATATTTGCGACAAGCTGCAAACACACGTTATATTTGCATTCATACAAGAAAAAAGACTGGCTTTTCAGAGTGTACATATTGAAGGTTATATATTTTTTCTATCTCTAGTTATAGGATAATTACAGATTGTAATATGATTTTTAGTTATTTTATTTATTATTTTATTAAGTGACATCCGATTCCACAACTATGTCTCTGCAATGCCTGGTCAAGTGACAATTCAAAATGTTTGAATTGTATTTTCTAACATTGACAATGCTATTGCACGGTTGTGGTATCAGATGCCAATTAAATAAAATCTAAATCAAATTAAACAATCTCAATATTGATAATTTTGAACCCAAATTACATAGGATTGCAGTATTTCATATAAGACTTATCTATTATTTTCTGAACTCCTTAGCACGTTATTTCCTGGTTATATTCGTATTTGGTCTGTCAGTGCTCCCATTTACATACCTAATTTCGTTGTTCTTCTCGGAGCCTTCGACTGGATTCGGAAGGGTTTCTATTATAAATATATTCTGTGGTAAGTTGGAATAACATATTGACGTATGAAATAGATTTTAATTTCAAAACTTTATTTTTTTTATCAAGGTATGGCTCTATTCATTGTGGTCGCTGTTATGTCCATTGATTTCTTGGATACCAAGAATACGGCTGATTTGTTGGGTTGGTTCTTTAGAGTATTCCCACACTTCTCATTAGCCATGGGTCTTAACAAACTCTACGTGAATGTGGCCACCAGAGAAGCTTGCAGCAATCCAGTTATTGTGATACTACCCGATGCTCTGAGGTGTCAATTAATACCAAAATGTTGTAGTAAGTAAATTACCAAACGACTGATTGAGCTGGGTATCAAATGTGTATTACAACTGTGTCATTTCCTAGATACTGTTCCCTACTTTGCTTGGAAAGAACCGGGTATTTTGCCAGAAACTGTTTATATGGTTGTCACTGCCGTTCTATTTTCCGCTATATTGATTATGCGTGAATATGGGTTCATCAATGAGTTGATTTACAAATGGAAGCAGAGGAATTTGTAAGTTTTTTATTAATAGTTATAATATATTAATATGTCACATGTTTGGCTCTGTTATATATGATTTTAATTTTACAGCAAGCCTCAACCTCCAGCTGAAGATGCCTACTATGACGATGATGTTGAGGAGGAAAAGAGACGTATTTTATCTATGACCTCTTCCGATTTAAGTGTTCAGAATTTGGTGTTGGATCGCGTTACGAAATATTATGACAACTTTTTGGCAGTCAATGAAATTTCGCTATGTGTTAAACCGTAAGTTCAATAGGTTAAGCCATGTATTCAGTTTTTATGAAATTTTCGTTGCCATAAGAACTACATATGTACGTGCATAAAAAATAACGAAAATTTCATGAACGGAAAATTTCGCTCACTTTTCATTTGCTTGGTACTCATTTCTCTGCGAAAATTTCGTAGGAAAAATCAATTACAGGATTGTTACGCCAAAGTTATTTCGAACGAAAACAATTGTTTGATAATAGTTTGGGACCGGCATTTTGACATTTCGATAATTTTAACAATCAGAAGTAACACCACCTGCGTTAAAAATAAAATGGAGCGCGTAGAGGAGTCATAAATGAAATATATGCAAGGTAGTTCAAATTTAGGTGACAACTCTCCGCAAGCAACATAATTTTCCTTTTAGAGATACATAAATGACAAAATTTCTTACGAAAATTTCGCAAGAACTGAACACGGGACTTTATAATGAAAATAAGAACTAAAAAAGCTGAAAACGTGTTGCTTATTAAAGCCCCGTATTCAGTTCTTATGCAATTTTCATTGTATAAAAAATGTGGAAAATTTCGTGAACCAACAATTTTACTCAAGCTCGGCATTCAGTTTTTATGAAATTTTCGTTGCTATAAGAAGCATGTGTATAAAAAATAACGAAAATTGCATGAACCGAAAATTTCACTTTTCATTTGCTTGGTACTCAGCTCTCTGCGAAAATTTCGTAGGTAAAATCAATTACAGGGTTGTTACGCCAAACATATTTCATACGAAACCAATTGTTTGGGACCGGAATATTGAAATTTTTGATAATTTTAACAACCAAAAGCAACACGACACGCGTTAAAAATAAAATGGAGAGCGTAGAGGAATTGTAAATTAAATTCTTGCAAAGTAAATCAAAGACATGTGGTAACTCTCCGCAAGAAAATTTCCCGTTTAGAGATAAATCAAACATTTTTTACGATTTTTTTTTCGCAAGAACTGAATACGGGGCTTCACCCGTCATTTTCAAAGCAAACCCAAGTACAGGTTGTTATGCCAAAGATATTTCGTACGAAAACAATTGTTTGGGACAGTAATTTTGACATTTTGATTATTTTAGCCAACTACAGTAACACCACATCAGGAGGGTTCAATGATGACCACAGCCTAAAATCTACACCAACCTTAGAGTTGGAACAACTTGCAGAATATAGTAAGAAAGAGAAATAGTGATAGATGGCTGGAAGTATCTGGGGTTGCAATGCGCTTTTCACACATTTAATTTTGTGCATTGAACCCAAAGTAGAGACAGTGTTTTTGTGATAATTAAATCGAGGAAAAAATGGATAACAAGTGAAATAAAGCAGAATGTAATTTATAGTGATTGCAATTAAGACGCAAACTTTTTAAAATAAAGATTTTTCTCATTCTGTGACATTCAAACGTTTCCGGTACAAGAAAAACAACTGTTGCAAACATCGGAGGCAAATTAGAGATAGGTGGTAACTTTCTCAAGATAGTTCCGTTTCCGTTTAGAGATAAATGAAAAAAATTGGTTAAGAAAACTACGCAAGAACTGGATACGGGGCTCAACGTAGACATGCTACATTCAAATATTTTTGTACTCAGCGTATTCCTAAATGACACACGACTATTAGGGTACACCTAGCAATGACAAATCCACATACACAAAGAAAAGTAGTAATTTCTTTCCTAAGCTACTACAACCAATTTCCATCGGTGCGTTCATATAAGGAGTGCTCACTTCTTTTTTTTTTTTTAGCATTTTATATTATTATTTATATAAAAAAAAAAATATACAAACAACTTTTTAGTGTCTTAAGATTTATCAACAAATTAACCGAATTTTCAATAGAATCCGTCTTTGACCTAACTAACTTTTCGAAGTAATCATTTCATAACAGCCACCTGTACTTATACATTAAAAAAATAGATCTTGTGCAGGTGTTTATTACTCTTAGTAGACACTGAGTACACTAGTTCAACCAAAAGAAACCCACACATTGTGCTGTCCATTCATATGCATTCAATTCATTCTCTCTTCGGTTGAATGCCTTGAATGTTTCATTCATAGCAATATACAAATTTTTCTACTCTTTGAGTGAGTGCGTCCCTGAATTGATTTTTTATTTTGGTAATAATCAACCATGGGGAAATCGTGTTGCCACTAAATAGCAACATAATTGGTTATTAGGTTTGTCTGTTTACTCGATAATTTGTAAAAATTTATACAAATTATTACTGGATGTTATCTGTTTACTCCAAAAGCCAGCAAAAGAGAGCCAGAGAGACAGTTCAATGATAGAGAACTTACAAATTTTTTCTGGAGATTTTTTGCCAGTAAGAAAACATATGTTTTATGGAAGCAGCTGTTTTATGAAAACAGATGTTTTACGCAAATACATAAATTAAAGGAAAATAAAATTGAAATTTAACAATGGAAGTTGTAAGTAATAGGTATGAGAAGTGTTTTTTGTGCATTTTCGAAGGTTTCATTCGTCGAAGGTTTCTGTTCCCGCAACTTCCTCAGCAACTATTTCCCGGTACTCTTTATCTATTAAATTACCACGGTTTACATTTTATATATATTTCTAAGTTTCATTACTTACCACCCGAAACCCTTTGGAATGTTCCTGGTGAACATTTTACATTTTTTTGGTTGCTCATTTTTTAATTGCTTATTTAAAGAAAAAAATAACACCGATAATAGCTGTGTTCGAGTACTTTTCCAGTAAAAATTAACAACTAGTTTTCGGAGAGTAAGAATGATTTTGCTCTCTGAGTAAAAAATATAACAAAAAGTACGCGAACGACATCCATTAAAAACTTGCAAGAAATAAGAACTTTGTATGTAAACAGCTGATATGCAATGTAAACATTGGAAGAACCAACAAACGCAATTCGAACAAAACATTAAAAATCACCAAAACTGTTTTCTTTTTCAACAGAAATACTTAAAGATTTATAACAAAACATTCAAAAATCACATTTTCTCTTAAAAACTAAAATTCCAATGATAAATTTTTTATTTTATATTCTTTCTACGTCCTAATTTTGTTTGTTTACATAAAACATATGTTTTAAAACATATGTTATTACTTGCAAATTCTTACTGGCAAAAATTTCTCCAGTAGAAACTTGCAAGTTCTCTATCATCGAACTGTCAAAATAATCTCTCTCTTGCTCTCTCGTTACTGGATTTTTGGTGTAAACGAACACTATCAAGTAAGAAATAGTAATAATTTGTACAAATTATCCAGTACGCGAACAGACTTAATTATTTGTATCTTTAGAATCAAACACTTTTTGAATCTTTAATAGGTCTGTTTGAGAACTTTTCCAGTAAAAAATATCAAGTAACTTTTACTGGGAGAGTAAGGCTGATTTTACTCTCTAAGTAAAAAATATCGCAAAAAGTAAACGAACGACATCCAGTAAAAAGTATCAAGTAATCAACATTTGTTTGTAAACAGCTGATTCATGTTTTCTTTTTTGCTTTTCGTTTCATTGTTTTCCCTATGTTCAGAGTAATTTGTTGACTTGTTAACACTGCACTTTGTTGGGAATCTAGTTTATTAACAAATTCTATTAAAATGTTCCAACAAATGTATTTTCTTACTTACCTCTGCCATTGTTAAATTTCTTCTTTGTTTTCAAAGTTTTGTTTATTTAAATAAAACAGCTGTTTAAAAACATATGTTCGTACTTGATAATTCTTACTGGCAAAAATTTCTCCAGTAAAAACTTGCAAGTTCTCTATCATTCAACTGTCAAAAATATTCACTCTCTGGCTCTCTCGTTGTTGATTTTATCGAGTAAACGAACACTATCAAGTAAGAAATGTGATAAATTGTACAAATTATCACGTTCTCAAACAGACCTAATTATTAACATCAGCTGTTTTCGTTTCTTGCAAGTTTTTACTGGATGTTGCCTGTTTACTTTTTGGGATATTTTAAATACTTACTGAGTAATTCTTACTGGGAAAGTAAACAGACATACCTATTGTAACAAAAATAAAATACATTGCGATTTGGGTGCGTCACGATTTCCTCACGGCAGCCACATTGGTTGGGAGCGCGTCTGACTGTTATTGCGCGACCAGATGCGATTTCGAAGAAAACAGGTTCGATAATGACCACAGCCCAAAATCACACCGAACAGTGACACGTTGTTGATGCATTTGTTTCGCAAGTATCACTCGTGTATTTTCGGAACCCCAACTGTTACAATTTTGACGATAATCGTAGCCAGGAATATGAAATTAAGACTCATCGCTGAAGATGATTTTGTTCCAAAACTTTACATAATAGGTGTGTCTGCGTACTTTTCCAGTATAAAGTATCCAGTAACAATTTTTAAGAGAGTGAGGTAGATTTTACTCTCCCAGTAAAAAAATATAACAAAAGTACCCAGGCGACATCGAGTAAAAATTTGCCAAAAAAATGAATTTGAATGAATGAATTTTCATTTCATTCAAATATGTAAATTTCATGAATAATTCATTTTCGTGCTGCATTTTATTTTTAAGGTATAAGGTGTTACTTTTGTTTGTCAAATTAATGTAAATGTAAAAATGTCGGTACCAAACTATTATCAAATAATTGTTTTCGTGTGAAATAACTTTGGCATAACAACCCTGCAATATAAGAAGTCGGTGAAGTTTTCGGTTCACGAAATATTCGCTATATTTTATGCCTGTACTTCTGATGAGAACGAAAATTTCAAATGAAATGAATATGGGACTTTAGCATGTAACCGCACTGTATCTTTCTCTTTTCACAGAGTCGAATGTTTCGGCCTTCTGGGCGTTAATGGTGCCGGCAAGACAACCACCTTTAAAATGATGACAGGTGATGAACGCATTACCACTGGTTCTGCCTATGTTAAGGGAATGAATTTAGCATCGGATATGAATAGTATCTACAAAGAAATCGGTTATTGTCCACAATTTGATGCCCTGCTAGAAGATCTAACTGGTCGAGAAACTCTTAGAATTTTCTGTCTCCTGCGGGGAGTTAATCGTAATCGGATAAAACACATAACCGAGGAATTGGCGAAGTCCTTTGGTTTTACTAAACATTTAGATAAGGAAACTAAAGCCTACAGCGGTGGCAACAAACGAAAGCTTAGTACTGCCATAGCCGTGATTGGTAGTCCTTCGGTCATTTACTTGGATGAGCCCACTACGGGTATGGATCCTGCAGCGCGTAGGCAATTGTGGAATATGGTGTGTCGCATCAGGGATTCGGGTAAATCCATTGTATTGACATCCCACAGTATGGAGGAATGTGAGGCTCTATGCACACGTTTGGCCATTATGGTTAATGGTGAATTTAAATGTATTGGATCCACACAGCATTTAAAGAACAAATTCTCAAAGGGTCTTATACTAAAGATCAAAGTGAAACGTAGCACAGATATGATCAAATCAGCAACGTAAGTTGAAATATTTTCATAAAATCATATTCATTTTCCACTCAATTTAGAGAATATTAATAAGTCCTTTCTTTTTACAGTAGCATAAGTCTAAATATGGATGACATGCCTGTTCCAGCGCAAATATTGGAACGTGACATAGATACTGTTAAGATGTTTATAGAAACAGAGTTCCCACAAGCTATATTGCAGTAAGTATAGCAATGCATATATCATTCCTATTTTCAAATACTTAATTCAATTTGTCTGCAACCCCCAGGGAAAACTATCAAGGTATTCTCACCTTCTACATTCCATTGTCCAGTATTAAATGGTCACAAATCTTTGGTCTAATGGAAAGAAATCGCGACCAATTAAATATTGAAGACTATTCAATATCCCAGACGACATTAGAAGAGATTTTCTTAGAATTTGCCAAATATCAACGTGAAGATACCCGACAAGCTGCCAAGTGAGCATGAATTTCTCAATAAATCTCCCTGTTTTGGGGAAAGTTTATAAACATAAATGTGTACACCAACTAACATTACCACTAGTCCAGCACTTTCTAGCACAGAGGCTTTTTTTTTTGTTGCTGCACATTTATTGTAGATCTATTTTTTTAGTGATTTACTATAAAATATTTACTATAGTACATTTACTATATAAATAGCTTGTAAATAGTTAAATTTTATTCATAAATGTTATTTATTATTATTAAATATTGAATTTATTATTTAATTTAACACTTAAACATACTGGCATTTTTGATTTTTATCATTTCATTTGCACTTTATTATCATATTAGTAATTAGAACAATTTTTAATATAGCGCTTTATTTGCTAATAATAGAAATAAAAACCGCACCGCTGATCACACCCTTTACATTGCACTAATACAATAGTATTTGTTATTAATCTATTTCGAAATATGTAACAGTTCAAAAGTTCAATCAGGGGAACCCAAATTACTACTATCATTAGACTAACGTTTTTTTAATTCATAACACTTCCTACCACTAAAGTATGTCAAATGAGTGGGTACGAAAGGAACGTTTTACTAACAACAACTCCTATCAGGGTTGCATTTGCCTAAAACAGACATGTTCATATTAGTGTTAGACGGTAGGTAGGAAACCGTTATGAATCAACTATGAACTAGTATGTGCCGAAACCTAAAAACAATCTGCTTGGAAAATCGTTCATCCTGTGACTAACTTTTTGTTAGGAATTCGGGGCTTAATTTATAAAGTAGGCATCGCTAAATGACTTCGGTTATAGAGTGTGAGATACTTATGTCCGAAGTGCAAGTTTTACAGGGTTATCTAAATTTCAAAACCTTGGTTGGCTTAAATAAGGTCCTAATTTTTAAGTGGAAAATCATCTTTGATCAACAATCACACATAATTTAAACTCTAAATTAATTTTTAGGTTAATAGTTGTTTGTTTAAACAGCATTTAAACTACACCCAGCAAAATAATTGTAAAGGCGATACATATCGTCAGCTAAAATGCAAAAGAACGTAACTACAATATTCATTTTGTTCAAAGGAGTTGAAAATAAAACTTATAAAAAATACAAAAAATTCAGTTTGCCAGTATATTTTCGAATCTTACTGAAAGTAAGATTTTACTTTAGCGAAGATTTGAAATGAAAAATTAATACCTCACCCTTTTACAAGGATTGTTTCTTCTCTTGGAAATATAAATTAAAATTGTAGTTACGTGGTTTTGCATTTCAGCTAACGATATATTTTTTCTCGGTACTCTCAATGTACCGAGTTTTTGGTGTTTTAATGCATATATGTATTTGTCATTAGTTATATTTTTTTTCTATTTCTGGTGCGAAATATATGTATATAAAGACAACACGGAAAAGAAACCGTATTCGAACAGTAGTAAATATGAATTCAAACAGAAGTGAGGTTTCTTTGTTTGTTATTTTAGTGTTTTAAAATTAACGTAGGTCAAATTAAAAAAAAAACAATTTATATAGAATGCCTGTTGGAAAGTCGCTAATTAAAGAAGAAAGGGGAAAATTGAAGATTATCATGATGAAGGGCAGTCGGGAAATTTCCAGGCGATTGAAAAGAGTTAGCTGTGTCATTGTCAATTTTATAAAATAGGATGGTCAATATGGAAACAGAAAACGGCCAGGAAGGAGACTGCTGATCAGTGACAGCGCCAAAAGAGAGAATAAAAGGGTTGATGTTAAAGAAAACTTCAGCGGTAATGAAATTAATGGTGAATTGAGCTTGGGAGCAGGGTTGCTTTATGTTCTACAAATAATGAAAATCTACTTGAATATGTCATATGGGAAAAAGTATGCACCACTTGGTCTCATGCCAAGACAGCGAGATATAAATTGTCTGAAATACAGATTTTTTGATGAGGACTGATATTTTCCGATGAAAAATATTAAATTTTGGATGGACCTGATGGCTCGGACAAATATTGGAGGTCGAAAGATGTTTCAAAAGTTATACGTCAGCAGCTACCTACAGAAGTTTACCACCATGGGCGCCAGTTTAAGAATGTCAAGGATCAAAAAGTAGCAATTGAAGAAAAGTGCAAGATAACTGACCCTGAGCATATTCATTCGCTGATCAACTCAATGCCAACACGCTTAGTAGAAGTTACCAGCGATAATAGAGATCATACGTCTTACGAAACTTTAAAAATATTTAAAAACAACCTTTTGCCTCTATAAATATTTCGCACTAATTATTAGTTTATTGTTGTTGGACTAATAAATTCTGTCAGTGTAAATGATTGTTATGTAGTCAAAATTTCTCTTCACTCAAATGCCAACAAACAAAACGAGTGGAACCATAGAGTAAATTTTGTAGTAGAGCCGCCATTTGTCTCATCTGACGTTTCCTTTCACACTCTTCGTGATGCGGTCGGTGTGATAGAGAGATGTTTGACGAAAAGTGATATACACCAGGTGGAATTACAATAACTTCTTGCTTTAATTTTTCATGCCATTTTGGTGAAAAACTGTGAAATTTAATTGTGTTTTAAACTTTTTTATTGACTGTTATTGTTAGCATACATTTTTGTGTTGTATTTAACACAGTAATTTTAACACTCAAAACGAAATGCCGTTGTTGTTATTTTGTTCGTTGTTTTGAACCATTGCCTCTATCTGGTATTAGTAAAGCAATTCTTTTCAACATCAAACGTATACATCACACGAGGACAAATGTCAGAAATTTGGTGAGTGAAAGATTTTCTCTACCCATATTTACTCTATGAGTGGAACCCTAGTACTTCTCTACTCTCTCTCTCTTACTCTCTTCATTGAATATTACAAATTCCAACCATGCTGAACTAAAATTACATAAACTATGCAAAAAGTATGAAATAAGCAAGATATGATGCGAGAGGGAAATGTGTTTGAGTGAACTCTTAGTACTTTTTGGTTCTCTTTTACCAGGGTTGCCAAGTTGCGCACATCTTCTGGTCGTCTAATTCTAAATCGTCGTACAAAACGATGTACAAATAGACAGTCAAAATTTCTCTTCACTTAAATGCCAACAAATAAAACGAGTGAAACCCCAGCACTTCAATGGCCTCTCTCTTACTCTCTTCATTGAATATTTCAATTCACAAGCAGCTTTTTGATAGTGTTATTGTATATAATTATACAAATTCCAATCGTGTTGAAATAAAATTACATTAACTATGCAAACAGTATGAAATAATCAAGATATGACACGAGAGAAATTCGTTTGAGTGAATATCTGACACTTTTTGGTTCTCTTTTACCAGGGTTGCCAAATTGCTCTCATATTCTGGTTGTCTAATTCTTGATCGCCTTTGAGAGAAGAAAATTTACTCATGGAGTGGAATGCTAACAAAGAAAACGAGTGAAGCGTGTCGTTCTCTGCTCGCTGTCTTACTCTATTCGTTGAATATTTCAATACACGAGCAGTTTTCTGATGAAGTTAGTGTATATAACTATAGAAATTCCAATCATGTTTAAATAAAATTACATAAAGTATGTAAAAAGTATGACATAATCAAGTTATGACGCGGGAAAGGAATGCGTTTGAGTGAATCGCGTCGACTTTTTTGGTTCTCTTCTACTAGGGTTGCCAAATTACGGTGGTTTTTTCTTCTCTACTTGTACATCCTTTTTGCTGCAGCTCTTCATATGAGTGAATTGTACAACCGTATTAAAATACATAGAACACTTCGATTGAATTCTTTCGTGACACATTTAAAAGAAAATACATAGAAGAAATACCTAGAAAATTAGCATGCGACCATCTCGAAAAAAAATTAAATTAAATTTTATTTCATCAAAAAAAATTAGGCATGCGACCATCTCGAAAAAAAAATTAAATGAAATTTTATTTCATCCAAAAAAGTCAGTCGATACCACTCTCTACTCCACGTCGTGTTGGAACGGCAACATATAGGGTGACGTTCCTTTCGGAGATCATCTAATGGTGTATTTTTTAATACTTTCATGCGTTTTAAATGTGAGGCTTTGGAAATAATCCCTTTTACTGTCGATACGCTTGCACATATGTATACTGGACTTTTCCTTTATTTTTGCAGCAGTCGTGTGAATTTGATGCATGTTTCAGAATTGCTCTCTTATCGGCAGCCGTAACAGCTCTTATGGTACAGCCTTTTATATTAGGCCCGTAGTTTATAGCATTGCTTAAAAAATTGGATAAAACTTTGCGGCTTCTATTCGCTTTTTTTTTTGATATTTTATGAATGGACAATCCAATCCGCACACCTTACAAGTTTAAATTTTCGCTTTGTCCTCTCTCATGACTTAGCTCGGCCCATTTCCTTTAAAACTAAGAGCCAGTGCCAATCTGTATCAAAGAGCCTGTGCCAATCGGTATTAAAGTGCACAGGTTAGCAAAATTATAACATTTGAGTGGTGAATAAAATTTCACTAGCCCATGGGGCTAGGTTAATTTTTGACAGGTGGATGGACATTTTTGATTTTGAACAAAAACACACCAGAGGATAAACAAGTTGTGTAAAGCGAAACCGAACTGCCGCCGCCGCCGCCAATATTTTTATTGCGGTGAGACGCAGCCAAAGTTTTTTAGATGCTAATTTAGATTACGATGACTGAATCTATTGTAATGAATATATTTGTCAGTTTTTTCGCATTAACATGCATATCTATATTTTGTAATAACACAATTTTGGTTTTAACAGTGTTTTTAATCATCGGTTTGATCCAAAGGCGTCCGAAATTTCTGTCCGGCGCCGCCGCCAAGTTTTTATGTCGACTTGTACTTACTTATAGTTCCGTTCATCGTATATTTGTAAACAAAACAACGAAAGACGAAGAAATTTGGTGCCAATTTGGATGAAATTTTCTAGCAATTTGGAAGAAATTTTCCAGGATGAAAATATTCATGGATTGTAACGATCGTATCCGCCAAAGAATTGGTGAAATCAATGGCAAATATTTTCTAAAAATAATCATTGCGCAAAATTATATTTCAATTGCGTCTGAAGACTTCTTATGATGAAGTTGTTAAAATTTACTATTGTCAAAAAAAATATCGATTGGCACAGCAAAAATTTAAATTTTTCTCACCATAACAATTTTTTTGTCACCATAGTACTTTGATACCGATTGGCACAGGCTCTAATACTGACTGTTGTGTGAGATTTGAGAGACGTTTTTGTATGATACAACGATGTACATATGATGTTTGTTTTGCATTTTGAAAAGTTTCGGTGGTAAGTCTATTGGAGTCTATTAATGACGAGAAGTCAATTTGTGTATCTTATGTTTCTTATGTTTTCACTAATCGCTACTATTGCACTATGTTATGTTATGTTATGTTGTGCCATAGAAACCCCCTGTCATATTGATTTCCAATATGACGGCTTACTTTTACTCGCCACTGAACACCGAAAGTAATAGTTAACCTCAAATTAACTTGCAATTAAATAAAAATTGATAAAAAAAATGGATGGATGGAGAACTAACCACTTAAAAACTGCCCGTTAGAATTACTGAAATGCGTTACTGAGTTCAGAAGTCTAAGGCATTTTTTATGGAGTTGATGAAAGACAAAAACATTGTTATAGACAAGAATTTGGCTGCCCACCAAAAATACCCTTTGGGAAAACAGGTTAGGATAGGCAGGTTAAGATGTTCAATGGAGTCTTTATCTTCTCGTCGCCTGTCAACCAATCGCACTGTGCCCCATCAAAATTTAAACTAGGATCATCATATAGGAACGTTCTTGCAGGATATGCTTACAAGTCGCTAGGGGCATGCCGACATGTTGCAATTCCTGTGTAACATACAAGGTAGTTCCTAGACTGGCCAGCTCATCCACTCTGCAGTTCTCTGGAATGCCTCTGTGCCCAGGTACCCACATGTGGCGAATATCGTACTTCTGGGCCATCTCGTTCATGTTAAGTCTCGCAGATGTTAAGTTCGGGAATACAGATTCCAGGGACTTGAAGACCGCCTGACTATCACAGAAGACATTGACCCCTATGATTATTAGACTATTATCCTTTAGCCAGTCGGCCACTTTGCTAATTACTAAAATTCACGTTACGCCTGATAGATGTTACAACAATCAGGTAGTCTACGAGAAAGGGTCAACCCTAGTTCCATAGAGTAGACCTCATCATATATTTTCGACCCATCCGGTAGAAATTCATGTAAACCTGAATACCAGGAACTTCTTTATTCAAAGAGTCCATTTGCGGCATGAGAGTGAGGTATTTGCGATCGTATAGCAGTAGTCGACAAATGTAGGAATGTTGGGAATTTCTTATAGCACTTTTCTGTAGCCGACTGCGACAATGCCCCATTGTGACAGTAGCATTACCCTGACGGCAGACGTGGAAAAAATCTGGCTGCCTATAATGTCCTCCGGCAACAGGTATAACATTACATTCAGTGCATTAGTGGGAGCGGTGCGCAGATAATACGTAATATACATCGACGCCCTTCTCTGAAGCCTAGTCAGAAGTGCACAATAGGTGCGTTTCTCAAGCGCCTGCCTCCACACGAGAACAGTGCTGTATAGATCTAGTGAACAATCCTTCGAGAACGTCGCCATTTACAACCTATATCCCTCCTGCAGATTTATAGGGCCATCGTCGCCTTTCCACTATGTGTGGGCTGAAACTATACTTGCTGTCAAAAATAACGCCCCTTATTTGACACACTCTGCAAACTTAATTTCGCAACCATTCAACCTATCACGTTGAATGGTTTTGAAATTCCAAGGTAGCTATTTTGTACGGTCGGATGAAAAGAGCCAGCACCGACTTGGCCGGGTTTACATGTAGACAATTTTCAACCGCCGGGTGCACAAAAGTCCGTAAGCTACCGTGGAGAATGTCTCTAACGTTACTGGACTAATTGTCCCTTATAGCTATTGACGTCGACCGCATGTTGACAGGTTTAGAATGCTTAAGTCTTTAGGAGAACTGAGACAGGCTTTTGGATATCCCACATTAACATACGAAAACCCAGATTGATCACCTGGTGTTGGAAGGTGCTCTACCAGCGTAATGGACGTCCGTGTGATTGTAGGAGTTAATATCGATTCGTATCAGTACCTGGTTGCAGCAAAGGTTCGCACAGGGTTAGGCAGAGCAAAAGTCGTACGAAACCAGACATAAAGAAAGCTGGACTTCGGTAAGCTGCAATTACCAGAGATAGCCACGGCCTATGCAGAGAAGCTCATGCAGATACTAGGGCAGTACGCACCCCCGCGTCATGATCCTGAAGCTCAGTAGGAAGTACATTTCCCACTCTATGAAAAACCGCTTAAATACAATCCGTGGTACGATTAAGAGTGTCGCATGCCAACTGATGAAAAGAACGCTGCACGTATGGCAATGCTTTAGTCAGTTGCAACGCGAGCCGGGACGGAGCGGTATAAGGATAAGAGGAGTGAGGAAACAATGTTTATTTAAAAAGGAAACACGGTTGTGGAGAAATTGCGAGAGTAAGGAAATTGAATCTTATAGAAGGATGAATGAAACCCGTAAATTCTACTGAGAAGTACATACTCAAACCAACGGCCATGGATCTGGGCGCCCCTTTTGTAGAGATAAGGACTGGAATTTTGTCGGGGATGTGCAGAGTATTCTGTGAATATGTAGAGATCCCCCTCCAAGCCAAAGCGAAGTTAGAACCGCAATTTCCAGGCTTAAGAACAAAAAAGCCGCTGCTGCTGATGGACTACCGGCTGATCTGTTAAAGGCAGGCGGCTTTGCGTTGGCAAGGTGCATGCATAAGCTCATATGCAAAATCTGGCTAGACGATTGAAGCCTTAGCACATAGTTTTCAAAAAAGGCGTCCCGAGTATATGTACCAACAACCGTGGAATAAGCCATTTATCTATCTCATACAAGGTCATCTCGAGCGTAATGTGCGAAAGACCAAAGCCGTGTGTTGCAGTCGTGATCGGACCTTCCAGCCCAATGGGGCAAAGGGTGAACGTTGATGACCGTTATAACTTCGAGGTAGTGGGCGAATACATTTACTTCGGATGCTGTACGCTGGCTAGGCCATATTAGTAGAATCGATCCGAATGAACCAGTATGATAGGTATTTGAAAACGTACTCGAAGCACATTGAAAAATAGGACGACCAAGATATCGCTGAAAAGACCAGGTGGAAGTCGGTGTTAGCAACTGGAAGAGAAAAGCTGAAGATCGAGCCGGTTGGAGGAACATGTTATCCTCATTTTGTAAGGTACTTGTCCCCTCTGGTTTGTTTGGGGCCTCCTAAGTAAGCAAGGAAGTAAGAGAGGGGCCTTTACCGCTTAGGGAATAACCACCACTCTCGTGTCCCTCTAGTTATGTATATGAAGTTTCTACACGCGATGTATAACTGTATCAGACACGAGATTAATAGCTTGGGCACAGTCTGAAGTTCCGCTGGTGGTACCATGTCGAGTCCACGGAAATTTATGGTGGTGGTGGAGGGGTGTTGCGAGGGTTGGTTTGAAGCTTCCGAGTGTCCATTTAAGCTTGGATTTAGTAACAATTTCTATGAAAACTTCTGAACTATGAGGAGTATGTTCACTTACAGCAGCCTCTTCGTTCCAGCGAAATGTGTATCCATTAGGAGATTGAGAAAATCACCACTGCAGGTTGTCATCTGTCACGAAAAGTCCTTCAGGTAACCTATCGTCGAATTGCCTGACGCCAGTATTTTCCTTAGCTTTGACGCCTAGGATGTACCTAGTAAAACAAAGGGGAAGTGAAATTTCAATTTGGCGAGTATTAGGCTCCATATTGGAACATACTTATACTTTGTTGGTTAGCTATTATCTAGCAGCTTCGGATCGACTAAAATTCCTTATTTGCTTAGTTTGTATGTAGTTTAACTAAATATTTCACAGCACTTTCTAACAAATATAACACAAATTCAAATATATATTATCTTTAAGAACTTTATTAAAAAACTAATCTATTTCTATTATTTAAAAATTCTTATTACAAAATACAGGAACAAATGTTGCACCTGCTGTTGCAGCTCTATAGATGAGGAATAACTTGAAATAAGGCTAGACCAAATGCCATGCGACAGATTATCTGCCTTATCAAAAGCCGACAAATATCCTCCGGCTGATCGGCAATGAATGTCACAACGATACTATAACAAGTGCAACCTATAAAGTGGAAGAAACGTGATTTGAAATCTACCAAAAATTAGAATTAAATAAAAAACAAACAGCATGAAATCGAACCGAACTACAAGTGCTAATCAATCTTACATACTTATTGAACAAAATTATACTTTAGATAATTATACAATAAAACGTACCTATAATATATAATATCTGATCTATACATACAAACATATATTTTTATAAATGTGTCCTTTTTGAATAGAGTAAGAGCATCTACATCCACATATAGAGATAGCTCATTTTAATTTATGAAATTTCAATAATATTAAAGAAGTTTGGGTGTTTAAAGTGTTAAACCAATGAATTACTTCTTACTATTGATTTTATTATTGCGAACTTTAATGAAGTAAATAACACTAGTTTATATTAGTTGTCAAAGTTGACAGGCATTAAGAGCATCAAAACTCCATTAAAAATAGGCTTGCGAAATATCGGAGAAAAAATTCTGCCAGTGTACTACTAAGTTGTTCGCACAAAATAACAGCAACATGTATCGAGCAACATTTTAATGTATCTAAGCCAAATGTAACAATCAATCAAATTGAAGAGAGAATTGATAAATGTTCTCAACTATCTTTCAATTACTAAATACAAAAAATCTTAAAAACTTCTACTCGTACACTTATATATATGTGGCCTGCTGATTTCCCAGCGAAACAAATTAATGTTGCTCAATATTTTTCATGCGAACGATCTTTGTACTCGACCTTAAGCGAACCACAGATTTGCCATTCATGAGCATGAGCTTGGTCGATAACTTGTTATCTGGCTGATGAATTTGGAAAAATATTGCCAACAAACGTTGTAAATATGATAGTGATGCGAACAACTTCGATTACATTCATATTTGGTATCAAGAATGGTGGTAACGATAATAAACATCAACGATAGCTGATATCCGTGCTCATAACTGACAAGTCTGTGGTTCGCTTTACTCATAAGTTGGATTGTGTTTTTAAAATTAATTCTTTTAAAATTTAATTTTATTAATATTAAATTATTTAATGTTTTACAAATGTAAATGGAATTTTACAGTGAATTGTTTTTACTTTGTAAACTACTGTTATTTATCGAAGTAACAATAATCTATCCGACTGCTAATCAGCCAAACTATACACGCATCTTTCATATTAATTAATTTTTAGTCATATTTTTATTAAAGTTTTAAACATAACTTTGTTTTATGTGTATTATCTAATTTTAAGAAAAAAATAACGCTTTTTTACATATAAAAATGAATGTCATGTCAATAACTGATCAATTATGTTTAAGTAATTATTCTTTATAATATAAATTTTACCTCATTTATTAGTATTTTTAATTTTTAAACTGTTATATTATTTCAATGTTAACTGTTATATTATGCAATAACAATAACAAAGTATGGTGCGTAACTCTGCTAAGTATAATAATTTTTATTTTTAAAGTTTATGTAAAAAAATTGTTAGCAAATTGTAAAAAAATAATTGTATTACTATTATTTATTATTTAAGGAAAGTTAAGGAAAAAATAGGTTCTGGAATGATGTAAATTTAGGTCTGTTGCAAATATTTGACAAAGTTCATCAAATAGAGGCTGTGCCCATAAAAGAAACGTTAAAAAAAAGTTTTATATTCTTAAATGTTTTGAAATAAAATTTTGTTAAATTCTATAAAATTTGTATTGTTGAGGTTATTTTACAAATAAAGGCTGGTATGAAGTTCAACTGTTCGTGCGGAATTATATAAAATTTCACACAATAAAAAACCACTGAATTTCGCCAAAGTAGTGCATACTAAGACCATCAATAGGTGACGCGAAATATTAGCAGGCAATTTGGCAACCCTTGTAAGAGAGAACTACTAAGACGTTCAGGAAGTAGACAACCATTCTTTGTGTGAAATTTGGCAACTCTCATAAAAGAGAAGCAAAAAGTCGACACAATTCACACTAGCGCATTTCGTTCTCGCGTTTTATCGTGATTATTTCATACTGTTAACATACTTTCTGTAATTTTGCTCTGTAAAATATTGCTTGGGATTTGTAGTTATATCAAAGACGATCAAGAATTAAACGACCAAAAGATGTACACAATTTGGCAACCCTCATAAAAGAGAACCAAAAAGTGGTAACAATTCACTCAAACGCTTTCCTCTCTCGTGTCATATCTTGATTATTTCAACATGGTTGGAGTTTGTTATGTACAATAACACTACCAAAAGCTGCTTGTGTATTAAAATATTAAACGAAGAGAGTAAGAGAGACAGCAGAGAATGGTTATGCTTTCACTTGTTTTGTTTGTTGGCATTCGAGTGAAGATACATTTTGACTGTCTATTTCTTCTCTATATAAAATTCCATACTCTTTGTGTATTCAAACACGATCAAGAATTAGACGACCAGAAGATTTGCGCAATTTGGCAACCCTGGTAAAAGAGAAGCAAAAAGTGACAGCAGTGATACAAACTCTGCAGGAACGAAACGCGCCGTTGAACTACCTCTAGTACTGGGCACTAGTTCGTACCAGTTGAAATAAGTACTTACTAGGGAACCACCTCTACTTACTTTGCCAACCCTAAGCAATGCATTTCATCATTTCGTTTTTTGTATGAAATGTCCGCAAAAAGGGTCAATCGCCACCACATCGTTTACCGCGAACTAGTGAATATAAGGCCCCCCACACAGGTACCCATACTAGGGGTGGTGATATGAGTACCCAGAAGAACTAGTGAATATGGGTTCTAGCTTAAATATAATTTGAAGTTCAATTTTTATATTATATTATATTAGTTATTATTCGTTAGTTTTCATATATTTATACATTTTTAATAATTAACAATTGATGTTGCTGTCTTCATTTTCATTTTTGGTTTTGTTGCAGTTGGAGTTTTTTAAGTATGCCTTCTTCTGAAGTTGCATAGCCTTTCGGAGTTGTTCCTCAGCTGACCCAGTCCCATTGACCAAATTTATTGCATCTGAAAAAAATAAAAGTAATTAATTAATTGATGCCTAACTCCCATTACAATGAATTTAATAATACCTACCAAGAAATACTCCACTTTATATTTGCACTTGACTCCTCTAACCTGTACTGATTAAACAAATTAGCTCAACTGGCAAATTTGTTTTCGATCATTGCGAAAGAGCAGCAAGCAAAACGAAAACAAACGGTACTAGCACACAAATACTCTTTCAAACACTCATACACAGCCTGAAAACGAAAAAATTCATAGGCGAAAAAAAACAACAAAAAAATACACCCATTTTTAAGCTGGCTCTCTTTATGATGGACTCTGCACTAGCACTGCCAGAGCGAACAAGCAAAGAGAGAATAATAGAGCGTAATATAGCTGAGAGCATCACAAAATCAGAGCGGCGGTTCGGCGTTCGCTTACCATAGGGTCAGTGAGAGCATGTGTGCACATATTTTTTTACTCGGTGGTTCGGCGTTCGCTTACCATAGGGTCAGTCATGTACGGAGTAGTTAGGTACGTAGTTCACGCATGGCTAATCGACATCTCCAGAACTGCAGGGATTTGTATTGTTAGTTTTCCTGTTATATATTTTTAAGAAAATAGAGACAAATCAACATGGCACGTTACAGCGCCTAGCAACACGTGCGAATGATAAAACTTTATTATCAAGATGTTCTCTTGTGGCGACGACATCCATTTTTGGAGCACATGGGCATAAACAAGTATTGCAGGATTTAGGATGATACCAATCATGACCAAGTGGCAATGCACACACAGAATGATACTGTTTGGTCTGGATTGTGGTCCGGTGACATAATCGCTCAGTACTTCTTCGAAGACGATCATGGCAGTACCATCACCGTGAAATGTAAACGCTACCGATCACGACATGTGGTTCCAACAGGATATCGCTACGTGATACACTGCTGATACTACAATGGCATTCTGCCCGCTCGAATTTAGGGATATCTCACGCAGAGGCATTCGACTTTTTCTTGGGGTGTTTCCATAAGTCTCAGATCTATGGTATAAAGACAGAATTCAGCTTGATCTATGCGCTGGTTATCGAAAATTTTAACTCTCGGTTTTGCGCCAACCACCGAAGCTCCGTCGGACATTTGCAATATTTTTGGGCGGTAACCTACATATACAAATATAGAAGCAAACTTAGGAAGTGTGGTCAATGAATATGAATATACATAAATATATTTTTGGAAATAATTCGCCCGTCAGTCACAGTAGTGCCTCGATATAAATTAACAGTTGTTCAAGACCATTAGCAACAAAAATGTCATATTTCAACGGGAATGCCCAAAATACAAAAAAAAACATTCTTTAGCAACATCGGTGTTGTATACAAAACGAGCTAAAGGGCTAAATAAAAACTCAAAATGCGTGCACATTACGCGTTTTTCCAAAAAAGCGCCATTGTAATATTTCCGACGTTTTTCAAAGTCGAAATGTACTAATTATAGCCCGAACAAAGCTGAATTGGCATCACTGATTCCAGTAATTCACTCAAACGCACTTCTCGCTCGCGTCATATCTTGATTATTTCATACTTTTTGCATAGTTTATATAATTTTATTTCAACATGTTTGCAATTTGTATAGTTATATACAATAACACTATCAAAAAGTTGCTCGGGTATTGAAATATTCAATGAAGAGGGTAAGAGAGAGAGAGCAGAGAATGGCCAGGGTTTCACTCGTTCTAATTGTTGACATTCGAGTGAAGAGAATTTTACCCATAGACTAATACATACCTAGATAAACTTATTCTCTCATCTGACGTTTCATTTCACACTCTCATCGTAGGTTTGTGGAAATGAGAGCAATTAAATTTAAAATTATCTTACACCAGGTGGAGTTACAAAATATGTTCACTTAACTTTTTCCTGTCGTTTTGGTGTAGAACTGAAAAATTTAAATATATTTTGCACTTTTTTATTGACTTTCATCGTTGGTATACATTTCTATTGTATTTAACACAACTAGTTTGCCACAAAAACACGAAATTCGGTTGTTGTTCCTATGTTGATCGCTGTATACTATTGCCACTATCTGGTATTATTGAACCCATATTTGTACCATCCAATGTTTACTTTCCATCGTACCTATGACGTTTAATTTATTGAGCGAATAAAACCTTCTATGGTATGTGTTATTCTATGATTTTACCTGTCTACTTGTACATCGTTTTTTACCTGTCTACTTGTACATCGCACTTGTACATTGTATGGAGAACTAAGCGATATTAAGTGATTGTAAGCGGCACCCCCTACAAAGTGGTCGAAAAATTAGTTTAGCAGGGAATTAAAAAACAGGCTTAATACAGTTTGAAGCATTTTTACGCATGATTATTTTTTTGTTTTGCAAAATTCGTATAATTTTCAGAGACGCAGAAAAAACTTTTTCAAATCAGAGATGTATATTTCTGATTAAAAGAATGTCATGAAACAATTAACATAAAAAATCAGTTTTGTTTCAAAAAGTTGCGATGATTTATCACAAGTTTCTTGGGTGTGATTTTTAAGCCCCTTTACATTTTGGTTTTGTATACACTACTTAGATAGTAAGTCCTGAAATTTTAATCTGGGAGCCCAAAATATTTTGAGAAACAATGCCAAACATACCTATGGGTTGTGATTTTCACATTAAATATTAAAAAAAATACGCTATGATAAGGATTTTTCCAAAGTTGTATATTTTCTGAATATTCACGATTTTGGCATTAACAAAAGACGAAATTTCATTTCTTATATGTTTTTTAATGCAGTGGTACTTTAAGCTACAGTTTTCATTGATTACACAGTGCAACACATAAAATGTGCACTCCGATGTGAGTTCAGTTCCTGAAAGTACTTATCCAAACTAACAAAATGACATTTGGGGGTTTTCTAGATTTGCTTGAATTCAAAAGCCCTCAACATAATTGCAGGTTGAGAACTGGTTTGAAAACCCGCATCTAATACTTTAAAATCCCCAAATTTTTGAGATATTTCTCCACATAATTTATCATAACTCGAAAATGACTAATCCGATTTTGTTGTACCAAATTTGAGAAAATGTAAGTTTACATTATCTTAAACGTATGCCTGCACACTATTTTAATTTGATCAATAGTTTCGGAGTTATCAAAAAAATTGTGACATACAAATTTTTACTTTCTGTAAAAAATCATGAACAATCGAAAATGGGAAAAAGTGTTTGAATTTTATTACTGTATCATAAATTTCCATATTTTATACATAAAATGAGTCATGTGTCATGAATATAAATAGATATTTTACTCTTTAGATGGCTTTTGAAATCCGGGTAGATTTTACTTTCGTAAACACTTGTTGAGTGACAAAACGTGGATGAATGAAATGCTACGTATTTCTCAACTGAATTACTTGAACAACATTTTTGGCAATATTTTTCTTAAAGGGAATTCTAACTGTGCTAGTTTCAACGTCCTGATACAATTCCATAATTTCGCTTTCACCTTTTGTGTGAGAACAATTGACAATTTTTCGACAAACACTAAATGCTGTCTTTTCAAACGAGTGTTTTATATTCACCCCCTGGTCACTATCTACAATTCTGCCGAGAGCTGGGAAACAATATTCCAATCGGTTAACTGCAGGGTGGGCCAAAAGTTACCATAAAAAAAATGGTTTCCCATTACAACCCATGAAGGGACCGGGGAGAACTTCTCACATTCACTGAGCTGTGCGCTTTCCAGTTTTCACTCACTGATTGGGACCTACAGTATTATACCCATTCCGAACCCTATTTTGAGAAGCTTTTTCATGGCTATATACTCGATAGTGTCGCCGTCACTATGCGAGGTGACCGCCGCCGAAAAAAATTTAAGGTGATCAGAGCAGGGATCGAACCCAGGATCTCAAGTACAAGAGGCGCGCACACTACGCGTTGCACCACCGAAGTTACCATAGGGCTTAAAAATTAAAAGTAAGTTAAGATAAATAAGTTAAGTTGATTAAAATATAGATATTAAATTTTTAAACCTCATGGTTAGTTTTGACCCACCCTGTAGATGTAGCCGTAAGAAAAATTGTTTTTTTAAATGCTCAAAATCAAGTTTCGGCCAAATATTTACACGTACTGATAAAATCCGAATGCAAGCTAATCCAGAAAACCCCGAATTCCATTTGGTTAGTTTTGATAAGTACTTGCAGAAACTGTAGCCAAAATTGAGTGCACATTTGATAAAAACTGTATCCTATATTTTTAAGTAAATTAGAACAAACATTAACACTTTCATACCTTTGTATAGCATTTGCTTCCATGTTAAATTGGAAGTGAGCAAAACCACATGAACGCTTTACATTGTTTCCAAAAAATGTTTTCTACATAAAACCAAAAAAGTCAAGGGGAACATTTTTTGGCAAAGTATCTATACTGATTTCCAAATTTTGTTTTAAGCTACATATTATAAAACGTACAAAAACTTCATCTTTGCAAATTTAGAATACATTTAATCCTGTCATATATTATACACAATATTGCCAAAAGGATTCCCGACCTAGACATATTACATCTAAGAGGTCACATAAAAGGTCGTGTAAAAAGTGTGAAATAAGTACCATAGAAATACATTTTTATTAGTTTTAAAGCTTTATTAATGGTTCGGGAGATATAGCCCTCTAAGGCTGAAAAGACATGGTCAGTCAAATAATTTTTGACACATGAGGCCATAAAGTGTAGTGAAAATATGTTTCGTTTCTATCCTTTAGTGTGGATCATAAGAAAAAAATTATTATTTTATATGAATCGAAATTACAACTTTCGTTGTGTTTTCACTCTAAACATTCGATATTTATTCAAAAATTTGCATGTTATTAAAAAGTGAAGTATAAAAAAATTTAAAAATTTTTTTATGTAGAAATATGCAATATCTAAAAAATTATGCTAAAAATTTGACGGAAAATATCTAATTTTTGAAAATTATGCTAAAAAGTATTTAGCATCATGTTTCAAAAAAAAAATTGTGCTAAAAAAGCAAAAATTATGCGAAACTGGCAACACTGTAAAAATCGACTATGTAAAAATCGACGTCGTCTCTTATTCATAAAAAGATGTGGGAGAGGTTTTAGTGCGATAATTCGTTTCTCAAACTTGTTATGTTAAGGCCGTTAGTTTTGTACTATTTATAAAATAAAACTTACTTTTATTGCAGTTGACATGTTGAAATCCTCTCTCACTTGGTACAGAAACAACACACACACATACAAAACAAACTACCGCTATATTTCTTCTTCTTTTCTTTCTTTTACATTTAACATTTTGTGTTTAACTCTGCTTTTGGTGAAGAAATTTAGAAACTTTAAACGGCTTTTTGTTGACGAAATAATTAACTTTTCTTTGATATTTTTCATTCACTTATGGTGAAATGGATGCACTTCAGATTTATACACTTTGCATTAGATTTTACACAGAAATTAACACATTTTTTGTGACATTTATAGCACTTTACAATTTTCGCGATCTTCACTTGTTCTACCCGTATTTTGCACTGAGGAAATGGAAACACGATAGAGGTGCTTAAGTATGTGGGGTGGCCAGATTCTGTTGAATTCGTATTGGATAAAAAACAACTTACTTTTATTGTAGTTGATCTATTGAAATTCTGTCTCACTTGAAATAGAAACAGCACCCACACACACACACATACAAAACAAACTGCCGCTATTTTTCTTCTTCTTTTACACTTAACACAAGATATTTTTTGATCAACTTTGCTTTTGGTGAAGGAAATTTAGAAACTTTAAACGGCGTTTTCTCAATGAAATAATTAACATTTCTTTGACATTTTTACATTCACTTATGGTGAAATGGCTGCACTTCAGATTTATACACTTTGCATTGGATTTTACACAGAAATTGACACACTTTTTCCGACATTTATGGCACTTTATTATTTTCGCGATCTTCACCTATTCTGTTCATATTTAGCACTGAGGCACTATGAATACGCACAATAGAGGAGATAATTTATGTGGGGTTGCCAGATTCTGTTGAATTCTTATTGGATAACCGGATATGGGTATTCTTGTTGTATTAAAATAATTATCCCAGTTCAACTGATTCCTAAGAAGGTTTTTCAAAAAACATTGCGCAAATGTAATCAATTTAATTGATTTAGTAGTGATATTCATTAATATGGCAGATAAAATCTGTGCAACACGAGTCAAATAATAACTTTTTCCAGAAGAGCTAAAAGACGGATTTGCTTTAAATTGAGCTGAATGGTAATTACACTCTTTTATGCCGTTACAATTTAATACTTGGTAAAAATTCGAAATTTTACCAGTAATATTTTATTATGGTCAGTTACTTAAAATTTTTAAATCTTTCTACCTTTACATTCAAAATTTGGTGAGTTCATAATTAGGACAAAATAAAAAAACAAGTCCTAGAATAAAATAGAAGGTTCAATGGTCAATATGAGCCTGAAACGAGGTGTCCTAATGAGCATATAAAACAGAAAATATTTTGTAATATTTCAGAAATCCAGATCAAGCATATGTTCCTTTACATGTTTGTTTTGTTTTACATTAAAATTCTTTAAAATGTAAAATTTTATTATTTGTTTAAAATTTAAAACTTCGTTAAATTGCAACACTATGCAAATGTTTATAGTTTTATTTTGAACAATCCACTATATTCAGAATTCAAAATGAAGCGACAAAAATCTTGTCAGTTAACATTTGTTAAACATATTTTTTGTTTTGTTTGTTCGCTGGCCGAAGTTCCCACTTCTAATATACATACATATTTTGACAATAAAAATATTAGTTTATAATATTTGTTCAATAAATTCTTCACGTTTGCATTTTGATCTCAACATTCTATCTCAACTTCTTTTTAATTTTGCACAAATTGTTTTAAATGTCGGATATCTTTTATCTTAAATAATATTTTTTGTACTTTTGAAAGAAAGTTTATCTAAAATAGAACGAACATGTAAAAAAATGGTATAATTGCGCAGGATTTCTGAAATAATATACGTTGGAAAAAATTAGAATAGAGAAACAATTTCTCTCATCTGACGTTTCAGTTCACACTCTTCGTCGTTTGTTTGTGCCATAGACTAATCCATACATAGTTACATTTATTCTCTCAATAAATTAAACGTCATAGGTACGGTGGAAAGTAAACATTGGATGGCGCAAAACATGGGTTCAATAATACCAGATAGAGGCAATAGTAAACAACGTTCAACAAAGGAAAAACAACAGAATTTCGTGTTTTTGTGGCAAACTAGTTGTGTTAAATACAACACAAATGTATAAAAGTCAACAAAAAAGTGCAAAATACATTTAAATTTTTCAGTTCTACACCAAAGCGACATGAAAAAGTTAAGTGAACATATTTTGTAACTCCACCTGGTGTAAGTCAATTTTCGTCGAACATATCTCATTTGCACAAACCAGAGACTAAAACATACACAGATACAATTATTCTCTCATCTGACGTTTCATTTCACACTCTTCGTCGTAGGTTTGTGGAAATGAGAGAAATTAAATTTAAAATTAACTTACACCAGGTGGAGTTACAAAATGTGTCCACGTAACATTTCCATGTCGTTTTGGCGTAGAACTGAAAAATTTAAATGTACAAGGTGGCGCAAAAGTAAACTTCCGATGTTTTTTGGCTGTAATTTAAAAAAAAATGAACAACTTTGATTATTCTTGTGGATTATTTTTATTTGGTCTTTTAATTTTTTTTACATCAAGTCGAGAATATGATGTCATGTAAATGGCCGCCGCCTCAGTTGATTGTCATTTGAGCCCTTTTTATGGCATTTTCCATCACTTTGGCCAAAACTTCCGGCGATAGGTCCTCACATTCTTGACGGATATTGTCTTTAAGAGCTGCAAGAGTCTGAGGCTTGTTGACATAAACCCGCGACTTCAAAAAGCCCCAAAAAAAAGAAGTCTGGAGCGGTCAAATCAGGCGATCTTGCTGGCCAGTGCAAATCGCCAACACGGGAGATTAGGCGCCCGGGAAATGCATCCTTCAGCATATCGGTTGTGGCACGTGCAGTGTGTGCCGTTGCACCGTCCTGTTGGAACCACATGTTTTCCAATCCCAATTCATCAAGTTGCGGCAAAAAGAACTCGTTGATCATTGCTCTGTAGCGTGGCACGTCGTCTGGTCGATGTCGACGGCGCTTCCATGACATCCTCTGCTACAGCAGCAATATTCTCTTCAGAACGGCTACTCCAGGGTCTGCCACGCCTGGCAGCATCACGTGTTGTGCCAGTCTCTTCGAGGCGAGCGGCTAAACGTCGCAGTGTTTCACCAGTAGGCGTTGGACGGCCAGTAAATCTGCGACGAAATTCACGTTGTGCCAAAGTCACCGACCGATTATTGGTCAAATAAATAGTCAGCAATATTCCGCGTTCTGGAGCAGTGTAGCGTAACATTGTTTATTAACGTGTATTTCGCATGTGTTTACTACACAAATGTCAAAACAGAACTGACATTAGGGTCCAATCGCAAAATTTATAGCATTTTCTGATAAGAGGATTACTTTTGCGCCACCTTGTATTTTCACTTGTTTGTTGACTTTTATCATGGGTATACATTTGTATTGTATTTAACACAACTAGTTTGCCACAAAAAAAAACGAAATTCGGTAGTTGTTCTTTGCTGGACGTTGTTTACTATTGCCTGTATCTGGTATTATTGAACCCATGTTTTCCACCATCCAACGTTTACTTTAAACCGTACCCTATCACGTTTAATTTATTGAGAGAATTAATGTATCTATGTATGTATTTGTCTATGGTTCTTACTATGTTTTACTCTATGTAATATATATATATAATATATAATTTAAACAATATTTTCTGTTTTATATGGTCGACCATATTGTCCACTTAACCTTTCAATATATTCGGCAATTGTAGCCTTTGACAGTATTTTAGCTCATGATATGTTAAAGAGAGTGAACAATAGATTTTTGCCGTATTTGTGAGCTCACCTAATTTTAAATGTAAAGGGAGAACGATTTCATAATTACTTTAAATTAACTTTTCTAATCAGCTCACTATTCAAACTCCGCAACTATATGCTAAACATTATAATTATGTTATTTTCGTAGCACATATGAGCGAAATTTCCAATGTAAACTTATTCAACTTGCGTTGCACAGATTATATCTAATATTAATCAATATCACTAGTAAAACCAATTAAGTTTACTAATTTTGTACAATGTTTTGAAAAAAGTTTTCAGAAATCTTTTGAATTGTTATAGTTACTTAAAATTCAACGAGAATCCCCTTATCCGGTTACCCAGTAAGAATTCAAACAAAATCTGGCAACCCGACATACTTCATCACGTCTCCCTACAAGAACAGTGACTGTCATTTGACCGGTCAATTGACTGTCATTGTTGATGGGTATATCCATCAAAGTTTCTATCACATTCTTAAAGCCGAAATGAAAAAGTTGATGGAAACTTTTGTGTACGTGTGATTTTGTATCTCCCTCGAACCTATGAATTCGGTCGCCTATAAAACATATATCTGAGCTGCTCACTCTAGTGCTGTTCACTAATTAAAGATTATATGAGTATTAGTCACAGTTGATAGATATATCCATCACAGTTGACTAATCATACTTGATGGATATACCCATCACAGTTGACTAATCAAATTTGATGGATATATCAGTCAAAGGTGATGGGTATACCTTTTATAATAAAAGACGATGTTATTAATGATTTTATGGTAACTATATTTTTATTGTTTTTATCTATTTTTAATATCTTATTGTATAATAAATGAATGAAGTACAAACAATGAATGACTAAGAATGAAAGAATGAGAGTGAATGAATAAGAATAATCGATTCAAAATGAATAAAGTAGTAACTGGGCAAAATAAAATACTTATTTACAATTTGTTTTTAATAAATCTTCTGCTTCATCCTATGGTGGCTTCGTTCAATTGTCTTTTCGCACATCTAAAATTTGAAAAGGAGATATATAAATATATGTATTAATAATAATAAGTATATATGAAATTAATAATTATTTAATCATTTATAGACAAAAATATGTACATACCACGCAGTCTTGTTGAACCACATAAGCTTCCATATCGCACGCTTTTCCCACCTCTCATCCTAATTGTATATATCAAGCAGGTTATCCGTGAACATTGGGGGCAGACACTGCTGACATCCTCTGACGCCTCTTTCAGTATATTTTCTCTGAAGAAGTATGTATAAATATCAAAATATTAAAATATCGAACCATTAATTTTAGTTTGTTTTATTGCTTGAGCAAAATCTGGGGTTCCCAATTTCTGCTCTACCTCTTGCACCGCTGTAATGGTCAGGAAAGGGAGCATGCTGCTGACTTCATTAATGATTTTGTCCTGAGTTTGGCCAGGCATGCCAGATAGAATCTTCCACTACTTTTTGATGGCTTTTAAATGCCTCATTTTTCATAATCATTATCTTTGTGTTTTGGATCACATAAGTTTATTCTTTTCCAATGTTTATTTTTATTCCACGATATTTAACGATAACGAAACTTTTGTCGTTGCACTTTGTCGAGGATTCACAAATTTTACTTTTTAAACGTCAACAAATTCAAGTTTCCATCAACACTGACAGTCGAATGGCCGAAACTATTCTTGTAGGGTTGTTTCACTCTTGCAAATGGAATAAAATAGTTGCAAGTGTATTAGTGCAAAAATATTGTGTGTGTTAGTTTCCATCATTCATTTCTTGTAGGGGTCTATTGTATTTCCATTTACTCAGTGCAAAATACGAGCAGAATAAGTGGAGATCGCAAAAATTATAAACGGCTATAAAGTGTGTTAATTTTTGTGTAAAACCGAATACAATTTAATTAATCTAAAGTGCAGGTATTTCACCACAAGTGTATGTGAAAATAACAAGGAAAAGTTAATTATGTTTTTAATAATTGTTCGGTTCAAGACTATTGAAAGTAATTTTTTTTAACTATTAAAAAGTAATTTTTCTATGAAAAAGTACATTTTAATAGATGTATGTACATATATTAAAAAGAAATGTGTGAAATTGATCATTATGGTGGATGGTTGGGAATATAGCTATTTCAATGCCCATATCAGGCCCCTTCTCCACAAGCATTTAGCGAGAATTGTCTCAACACTATAGCTATATTCCCAACCATCCACCATAATGATCAATTTCACACATTTCTTTTTAATATATGTATATCTATTTATTAAAATGTACTTTTTCATAGAAATAGTACTTTTTAATAGTTATTGATCTAGAACCGAACAATTATGAAAAACATAACAACTGAAATATCGAATAATATAAACTCAAACTGATAAAAGTTAATTATTTCATTAAGAAAATCCATTTAAAAATGTATTGTATTAATGCAAAAGAAAAACCGCAGCAGTTTGATGTGTATGTTTGTGTATGTTGTTTATGTAACAAGTGAGCGACAATTTCAATAGATTAACTGCAGTAAAAGTAAGGTTTTTTTATCCAACAAGCATTTAACAGAATCTGGCAACCCCACATACTTAAACACCTCTGTTGTATTTCCATTTCCTCAGTGCTAAATACGGGAAGAATAAGTAAAGATCGCGAAAACAATAAAGTGTCACAAGTGTTGCAAAAAGTGTATTAAATTATGAGTAAAATCCAACACAAAGTGTACAAATCTAAAGTGTAGCAATTTCACCATAAGTGAATGTAGAAATATCACAGAAAAGTTAATTATTTCATCAACAAAAAGCCGTTCAAAGTTTCTATATTTCTTCACTAAAAGCAGAGTTAATCACAAAATGTCGTGTGTTAAATGTTAAAAACGAAAAGAAGCAAATTGCGGTAGTTTGTTTTGTATGTGTGTGTGTGTGTCGTTGTTTTTGTATCAAGGGAGAGAGAATTTCAATAGCAACAAAGGTAAGATTTTTTTATAAACAGTAGCGAGCGAAGAGAGAGAGTACACACAGGGAAAAGATTAGTTGGAAATCAATTCAGGCATTGGAAATTCCATGATAAAGTCTATATTTTGATTAGAATTCATAATTGTCGAACATCAGAATAATTTGTCGATGTTATTGATAGATTAAAAATAGGTTTTTACTAAATACAAGTTGCTACTACAGAATTTTAGATGTATTAACCAAATTGAATATTTGTAAAACTCATTCATCTGAAATGGAATATACAACTAATAAAAAGTACAATACAAGAATTCGTGTTCAAGTATTAGTCACTGTAATCATAATTTAGTTTCTGTCACAAAAACACTTATGGATTAGATTTTTCGCAAGAGGTTTTGCTGTTAAAGAGAAACTACATACATATATGTATTTGAATGTTGCACGAGGACTTTATAGAAAAACTATAATTTTAAACAGAAAGTGATAAAGTTATGAAAAAACAGTAAAGTGTATACATATCAGCCAGTGAAGAATACATATTATCATAAATTGAGGTGAAGCATAGAGTAATAGTTAACAGTAGTAGGCCATTTCATAGAGTTTTATTTGCTGCTGTATTTTATCAATTTTACACTTTCGTTGGACATAAAACGAACAGAAATCAAAGGGATTGCGTATTTTCGTTCAATAATTTAGCTGTCATTAGTATCAATAGACACTATATAAAATTAGTTAGTGTGTTCTTTGCTCTCTCATTCTCCATCGTCGGCCAAGTACCTTTTCGATCAGCTGTGCCATAGAATCTCCCTGGGTGAAGAGACTTTTAAACACAATCGTTGAATCTGACGCCACTATTGACGCTTTTGCAAACACATGCAAACAATTGTGGACACTTGGCTGGAGGAACAATTATTGTGGATGATACAAATGAACTTAAACATACGTAATATGATACCCAGGGTAACCAATTCCCATTTTTGATCGAAAATATGAAAAATTTAGAAAAACTGTCTATATCTGGAAAACGAAGCGTCTAATCGAAAAAATAACAAATTTTTACGGTTTTCTAAGGTTTCTCACAAAGTGTTCCAATTCGCATGAAATAATTTTTTTTTCAAAAAATCGCCAAAATAAGAAAATCGCGAAAATAAAAAATGGTTATATCTCGGAAACGCTGCGTCCAATTGAAAATATAATAATTTTCTTATATCCATAGGAGGCTATCACCTATGGATGTCTTCAATACGGCATTACTTTAGTTTTTCAAAAATCGCTAAAACTAAAATTTCTGGAATCAAAAATCGCTAAAACGCCCCTATGCCAATATCTCGGAAACGGAGCGTCCAATCAAAAACAAAACTATTTTTTACGGGTTTCTAAGGATTTATCATAAAGTGCTCCAATCGTATGGAAGATATTTTGTTCAAAAAATCATCAAAATATGAAAATCGCTGAAATAACTCGGAACCGGTGCGTCCAATCGCAAAAATAATAACTTTGTTACCTCTACAAGCGACCAATGGATGTGTTTAATACCACATCACTTATTTAAAAAAAATCGCTAACAGCAATTTTATATTTGCAAAATTTTACAAAAGGTAAAAAAATCATTATTTTTGCGGTTGGACGCACCGTTTCCGAGCTATACCTATTTTTTATTTTAGCGATTTACTTATTTTTGAAAGAAAATGTGCCGCTCACTTTCCCCACATTGTCTGTGTCTGCCTTATTCATAAAAAGTTGTTCAAAAAAGTTGGTTTGAGAAACAATGTGTCATACAAAAAACGTCTCTCAAATCTCTCACAACTTTTTATGAATAAGGCGGCTTTTTGTGCTTTATGTATCCATGCAGGAGTCTTAAGGGCATTTTATAGCAGAAGATTAGTCGGCCGACTTACGAGTTAGGAATTTGTTTGTTGGAATTTAACGGTGATCCTTTAAGAAACCAATATTTAGACCATAACCGAAGTTGTTTTGGTCCGTTTTGCTTTTTAATAAAATTGCCAATACAATTGCTGCTCACATGTTACCTTACATGCCAACTGCCGGCAAGAATCTAAAGTCGGTTAGTGTGACAACTAGACGGCCGACTAGTCCGCAGTTCGAAGGTGCCCTTCAATGACACACTTTTATTTCAAAAATGGTAAAAGTACTTTCAAACAAGTCATTTATTTCCTAAAATAAAGTTTATTTGTTATTAAATTAGGCACGAATGGACTTAAACTAAGGAAAATCGTGGAATCAAACTCGAATTTCCTTAAACATAGGCCAATTATTGGATGCGAAAGTGTCCTACAAACTTTTCCTATAGAAGATGAACAAAATCTCTATATCAAGTAAATTACTCCCTCAAGTCAAGGACGTTACTTCCTAAAATTTAGTAACAACAAATTTCAAATTTGAAAGTATGTATGTACTTCCATGTCTAAACCATAGACGAATACATACATAGATACATTTATTCTCTCATCTGACGTTTCATTTCACACTCTTCGTCGGAGGTCTGTGGAAATGAGAGAAATTAACTTACACCAGGTGGAGTTACAGAATATGTGGGCTATTTCAATAATTTTCAACATTTGTTGAAACTGAGTTCAGATGGTTATTATTTCTCTAGTTTTTCGAATTGACCAAAACGGTAAAAAGGGAATGGTAGCGCACACTAGAAAACTCGGAAATTCAAAGTTTCAGACAATCAGTTCTTTATCTCTAAAAGTTATGGGCACTCAAATATGGAAAATCTCAAAAAAAGGCTTGAAATTTACAAGAGTTTTTTCATATTTTATCACTTTATTACTTTTAGTTTTAAACTTCCGATGCCCACTGATATAAAATAAAGTCACTAGACTTAGTAGATATTTACACTATAAAAGTTATGCCCATACTACTATTTCGAAAAAAATTTGTACAGCGGTTCATTTTTGAAACCAAAATTTTCCGATTTTTCAATTTTCGCAGTTTTTTCTATTGCGTTTTTGCGCCGTTCAAGAAAATTGCATTTCGTCAACAGTATTTAATAGATGGTGTAATTTGCTAAAATTTTGTGTTTAATACCACATCACTTATTTAAAAAAAATCGCTAACAGCAATTTTATATTTGCAAAATTTTACAAAAGGTAAAAAAATCATTATTTTTGCGGTTGGACGCACCGTTTCCGAGCTATACCTATTTTTTATTTTAGCGATTTACTTATTTTTGAAAGAAAATGTGCCGCTCACTTTCCCCACATTGTCTGTGTCTGCCTTATTCATAAAAAGTTGTTCAAAAAAGTTGGTTTGAGAAACAATGTGTCATACAAAAAACGTCTCTCAAATCTCTCACAACTTTTTATGAATAAGGCGGCTTTTTGTGCTTTATGTATCCATGCAGGAGTCTTAAGGGCATTTTATAGCAGAAGATTAGTCGGCCGACTTACGAGTTAGGAATTTGTTTGTTGGAATTTAACGGTGATCCTTTAAGAAACCAATATTTAGACCATAACCGAAGTTGTTTTGGTCCGTTTTGCTTTTTAATAAAATTGCCAATACAATTGCTGCTCACATGTTACCTTACATGCCAACTGCCGGCAAGAATCTAAAGTCGGTTAGTGTGACAACTAGACGGCCGACTAGTCCGCAGTTCGGAGGTGCCCTTCAATGACACACTTTTATTTCAAAAATGGTAAAAGTACTTTCAAACAAGTCATTTATTTCCTAAAATAAAGTTTATTTGTTATTAAATTAGGCACGAATGGACTTAAACTAAGGAAAATCGTGGAATCAAACTCGAATTTCCTTAAACATAGGCCAATTATTGGATGCGAAAGTGTCCTACAAACTTTTCCTATAGAAGATGAACAAAATCTCTATATCAAGTAAATTACTCCCTCAAGTCAAGGACGTTACTTCCTAAAATTTAGTAACAACAAATTTCAAATTTGAAAGTATGTATGTACTTCCATGTCTAAACCATAGACGAATACATACATAGATACATTTATTCTCTCATCTGACGTTTCATTTCACACTCTTCGTCGGAGGTCTGTGGAAATGAGAGAAATTAACTTACACCAGGTGGAGTTACAGAATATGTGGGCTATTTCAATAATTTTCAACATTTGTTGAAACTGAGTTCAGATGGTTATTATTTCTCTAGTTTTTCGAATTGACCAAAACGGTAAAAAGGGAATGGTAGCGCACACTAGAAAACTCGGAAATTCAAAGTTTCAGACAATCAGTTCTTTATCTCTAAAAGTTATGGGCACTCAAATATGGAAAATCTCAAAAAAAGGCTTGAAATTTACAAGAGTTTTTTCATATTTTATCACTTTATTACTTTTAGTTTTAAACTTCCGATGCCCACTGATATAAAATAAAGTCACTAGACTTAGTAGATATTTACACTATAAAAGTTATGCCCATACTACTATTTCGAAAAAAATTTGTACAGCGGTTCATTTTTGAAACCAAAATTTTCCGATTTTTCAATTTTCGCAGTTTTTTCTATTGCGTTTTTGCGCCGTTCAAGAAAATTGCATTTCGTCAACAGTATTTAATAGATGGTGTAATTTGCTAAAATTTGCGCCATATCACGTCGATGTCAGGCTGCTAGTTGCTGAGAACGATGACCTCAAACTTTTATAGAATTGGCGTAAATTTGTCAAAAATTACAGTTTTTCGCGCCTGACATTTGCAATATTATTTAAAACTGGTTTATGTATTGCGTGATCTAAACTTCTTAGTAAATGGCACCTCAACGTCAAAAAGATGTTAAAATATTTTGAAACGCAAAAATTTTATAAAGAAAATAAAAATTTTGCGAAATTTCATGATTTTGTTTCGCGTTTTTTTTTAATTAATCCGTGGTTTAAAATCAATGTAAAGTATTGGAAATGAAGTGCGGCGGTAAACTTAAGATCATATATAAATAATGGTTCAATTCGGTCCATATTTAGCGGGTACAGCGGGATTTTTCTTCAAACACATTTTGCTTTGTGACATCTACAGTTATGTATAGATTCCGCCGCGATTGACACCAAATGAAAGGTTTTTTAAGCTTGATAATAAAACCGAATAGGCATTAAAAAATTTTCATGATTTTAAATTTTACAGATAAAAAAAATCCTAACCTCAAAAATAATTCTTATATAATTAGAACCTCCATAACTTTCGCGCCGTTTGCAATAAATGATTAACGCGAACTGTTTTGGTATGCTAAAATATTACCCTTCACTTGATCAAAGCGTCATTCGTGTCATCCAAAAAAAAATTTGGAAAAAAAAAATATCAAAATGTCGATAATTTTTGAAAAAGCCCATATTCACTTAACTTTTTCATGGCGTTTTGGTGAAGAACTGAAACATTTAAATGTATTTTGCACTTTTTTGTTGACTTTTATCGTTGGTATACATTTGTATTGTATTTAACACAACTAGTTTGCCACAAAAACACGAAATTCGGTTGTTGTTCCTTTGTTGGACGTTGCTTACTATTGCCTCTATCTGGTATTATTTAACCCATGTTTTCCATCATCTAATGTGTACTTTCCACCGTACTTATGACGTTTAATTTATTGGGAGAATAAATGTATCTATTTATGTATTCGTCTATGGTCTAAACTGAGGATTATGTGACTGATAATATACAGGGTGCCGCAAAATGACCGAAAGGGGTTGAATTCATTATAACTTTTTATTTAAGACATAGTTATTATATATATAGTTTTTAAATACAGAATATTAATGGAGAATATTTTTAATTTAATTATAAAAATAGTGAACATTTTAATTTTGAATATAATACGAAAGGTCGCATAAGTCATCACTTTTTTAATTATAAAAAATTATATCTCCCAAGTGGTGGCCAAACAGCTTCAAAAACAGTTTCGGTAAACTTCAGGTGTTATGTTGTTGATTTCGTCGCGTATATTTGGTTCTAGGCTTGGATGGTTCTAGGTTTATTAATATAGACATTTCCTTTCCAATAACACCAAAGGAAACAGTCTGGAGCGGTTAAATCCGGTGAACGCGGATTATTAAAACCACACAATAAAATAACGACGATATGCACGCTGAGACAAAACAAAGGACCGTTGATTTGAGAAGTAAATTTCAACGATTTGGGCACGTTGTTCAATTGTGTACCGTTCCATTTTGATTTCACCAAGTTTTCTTTAACAAAATACTGAAATGAAATAAAACGAAAACTTATAATAAAAAAGTTATAAGGAATTCAAACCACTTTGTTCATTTTGCGCCACCTTGTACAAAGGTCGACTACTTGAACAATATTCACCATTAGGAATTAGGAAGTAATATGCAGACGGTACACTGTAACGCCAATCGCATGGCAATCGTTGTTTCTTTTTTTTTGAAACAACATCTATGCAATCAGTGTTGCCAGAGCCGTCAAAAAAATTACAGCAAAATTACCAAAAGAATTTTGCAAAATAGAAAGGAATTATTCTAAAAACACCAAAATAAAATTTGCAAAAAAACAAAAAAATTATGTTAAAATTAAAAGAAACATTTTTTGTATATATTTGCGTTTGTGTATATCATTTACTACCTACTTTATATGTATACAAGTATAATACAGTTTTAGGCGTTTTTAAGCATGATTTTTATTGACAAATTCGTCTAATTTTTAGAAAAACGGAAATAACATTTTAAAATCAGACATGTGTATTTTTGATTCAAAAAATGTTATGAAAACATTAACATTAGTATTTGATACGTTTGGGTTTTGTATATTGTAGCCGCACTTGTTAGTATCAAGTCCTGAAATTTTAATCTGAGAGCCCATATCTTTTTGAGAAACAATGCAAAACAATGAGAAACCCATAGACGATCAAGAATTAGACGACCAGAAGATGTGCGCAATTTAGCAACCCTCGTAAAAGAGAACCCAAAAGTAACAATTCACTCAAACGCATTTCTCTCTCGCGTCATATCTTGATTATTTCATACCTTTGTGCATACCCAGCAAAAAAAGTGTATACCAATCACCAGAATTTCCACCATAACTACGCGGTAAGAGGTAGTGCAAATTTGGGTGCTGCACAGCCGCTTTTTACATAGTGTTGTCCTTGGAGGGTAGTACTCCCAATTTAGAGACTTTTAAGTAGAATAAATTCTGTTCATTAGCGCAACGATTCAGCACAAAATTAACACGATGGTAGCATGTCCGACTAGAAAACGGCAGCTGGTGAAGGTCCTGTGTTCAAATCTCACCAAATTAAACTTTGTTTTTTTTAAGCGATTTGCAAAGTGTCGATTAAATTTGTAGTTATTTACAAAAAAAATTTCCCAATGTGGCAAGCACAACGAACGAACATTTGTTGCCAAAATTTTCGGAATCAAATTGTATTCGCCTGAAAGTATACCATACAAATTACGGGGTTGTGTAGCGAGGGTTTAAATAATTAATTATTAATTTTTCTGATTGCCAGCCGCGCATCTCACCCTCGAGCTATCGAAGACACTTGGACGAACAATAACAGCATTAGTGGCAGATAATGGTTTTCTTCCGACAAACAACATAATATCTGTAATGCAATTTCGGATTCCTGTATGCCGAAAATCCGCACATAGTACTGAAAGGGGTAGAGCCGTTGGAACTACTATATTAAATTTTTGCTGGGTAGTTTATGTAATTTTACTTCAACATGGCGATTACCCATTACTCATGGTACTGAAGATAGAAAAACTCTTTAGGGTGAAATATATGTTGTGGGTTTGAAAGTCCAGGGAAATTTTCTAGATGGCGCAGCAATGATGTCAACAAAACTATTGAAAAATCTATTTAACTATGTTTTTTTTGCCTTTTGTATTGTCAAAAAATATCAAAAGCGATATGCCTTTCCATAGACGAATACATACATAGATACATTTATTAGTAAGTAAAGTAAACATTGGATGGTGGAAAACATGGGTTCAAGAATACCAGATAGAGGCAATAGTAAACAACGTGTCCAACAAATTGTAGGCAAACTAGTTGTGTTAAATACAATACAAATGTATACCAACGATAAAAGTCAACAAAATACATTTAAATTTTTCAGTTCTTCACCAAAACGCCCTGAAAAAGTTAAGTGAACATATTTTGTAACTCCACCTGGTGTAAGTTATTTTTAAATTTAATTTCTCTCATTTCCACAATGCTACGACGAAGAGTGTGAAATGTAACGTCAGATGAGAGAATAAATGTATCTATGTATCATAGATTAATACCTATAGTAGATCTAATAGTTCTCCCACCAAATTTATGACATTTGGCCTGGTGTGATATTTACGTTTGATGTTGAGAAGAATTGCTCATAGACTAATACATACCTAGATAAACTTATTCTCTCATCTGACGTTTCATTTCACACTCTCATCGTAGGTTTGTGGAAATGAGAGCAATTAAATTTCAAATTATCTTACACCAGGTGGAGTTACAAAATATGTTCACTTAACTTTTTCCTGTCGTTTTGGTGTAGAACTGAAAAATTTAAATATATGTTGCACTTTTTTATTGACTTTCATCGTTGGTATACATTTGTATTGTATTTAACACAACTAGTTTGCCACAAAAACACGAAATTCGGTTGTTGTTCCTATGTTGATCGCTGTATACTATTGCCACTATCTGGTATTATTGAACCCATATTTGTACCATCCAATGTTTACTTTCCATCGTACCTATGACGTTTAATTTATTGAGCGAATAAAACCTTCTATGGTATGTGTTATTCTATGGAATTGCTTTACTAATACCAGATAGAGGCAATGGTTCAAAACAACGAACAAAATAACAACAACGGCATTTCGTTTTGTGTGTTAAAATTATTGTGTTAAATACAACACAAATGTATGCTAACAATAACAGTCAATAAAAAAGTTTAAAACACATTTAAATTTCACAGTTTTTCACCAAAATTACATGAAAAATTAAAGCAAGAAATTATTGTAATTCCACCTAGTTTATGCCACTTTTCGTCAAACATCTCTCTATCACACCGACAGCATCACGAAGAGTGTGAAAGGAAACGTCAGGTGACCCATCTCTACTAAGATTTACTCTATGCTATGTATGTCTGTACTCGTCTATGTGCCTTTCTATTATCTATATTTTATTTTTAATATCAACAACAACAAAACGAAGTCAAATTGATTTTTGAGTTCTTTTTCGTCGTATACGACTCAAAAATGATCCCAAGGAAATGGCCTTTCCCATCTAGTGAAAATGGGGGATAATCGAATATACCATCAATGGTGTTTCTATCACTTTTCGTAGTCACCCACGACAATGGGGAATTACATATAACGATTACCCAGTACCCACAGGGTATTGGGGGAAATAATGGGTAGTTACCCACGACGATTACCCATTATACATAGGGAATGGGTAGGCGGTCTTTACACGTTTCCCACGGTTGTGGGTAATGGGGTTTTCTGAAAGTGCCCCAATTCGTACGGAAGTTTTATTTTTTAAAATTCGCCAAAATAAGAAATCGCTAAAATAAAAAATCACTATTAATCGGAAACGGTGCAATCGCTAAAATAATAAAATTGTCATCTCCATTGGAGGCTAATCAATGGATGTCTTTACTACGACGTCACCTTTCTTCTTTTAAATTATGTGTGTGTTAGCGATTTGACAAAGTTTAAATATTGGCGATTTTTTTACAAAAAAATTATGCCGTATTAAAGACATCCAAATAGGATGTACAAGTAGAGAAGAAAAAACCGGCGCAATTTGGCAACCCTAGTAGAAGAGAACCAAAACAGTCGACGCGATTCACTCAAACGCATTTCTTTTCTGCGTCATACTTGATTATTTCATACTTTTTACATACCTTATGTAATTTTGCCTAAATATGGTTGGAATTTCTATAGTTAGATACAATAAAATCAGAAAACTGCTCGTGTATTGAAATAGTCAACGAAGAGAGGAACAGAAAGAGAGATAGCAGAGAAACGACGCGCTTCACTCGATTTCTTTGTTGGCATTCCACTCCATGAGTAAATTTTCTTCTCTATACCATAGTTGCTTTATCCGACATCCATTAGTCAGTCTTTTTTTCATATTTTCGGTCAAAACTGGGAATGGGTTACCCTGGGTAATGGGTAAACGATGGCTATCCATTTCCTACGACACTGATAATGGATTTCACATGAAATACGAACTCTGAACATGATTCTAGCATCAGCTCTATGGTTAAAGTACAGCAAGAACAATTTTCCCCAATAGGTTTCGTAGCTCTAGCTTCAAGGGCTTGGTCTGGGTGGCGATTAGTCATAGTCAATCAGATTACAATTGAAAATGGTGTAGAAAACGGAGGCTTTGGAGTTGGCTTCTTAAATTTTAGTTGATTTCAGGATAGCGATTGGTGCCTAAGTGGTCCCCAGTAGTTTGAAACAACTGATTAAGTTTAAATTTTATTAAGTAAATTAAAAAACAAAATAATTGAGTGATCTTAAATATGTCCAAAGGAATTAAATATAAAATGTGGCATTTTTTGTATTAAATATTTTTTTAAGAAACTATAAAACAACAATTGTTTTTACATGAAAAAAATTTCAAAATCGCAAGTGTTTGTGTGACGTTACTTACATTTATATTTTCATAATGGAGTAGATACTTATTTTTATAAATATGACATTAGAATGAGTCATTCCACAGGGATAGACGTTCATCGACACGTTTCATACTATACTCCTTTTCCCAAAATTCAATGAATGACTGTGACAACGAACAATGGGTCAACTCAAAATCTTCTATATTCAGGAAATAGGCATTTCGCATTAGGGTAGTGAAAATATGCGAGATTGTATTGCAGTGCACTGGGATGAGGAAGAGGAAATTGCTGCCATGATGTTCCCTACAAATTTAAAAGTTTTAAAAATTATTTAGTTTCAATATTGATTTCGTTTAGAACTCAACTTACTTTAGCACAGTATTTGGAAATTTTTTATATATAAAATCGGTTAATTTATTTAAACTGGCCGCGTATAAATAATTGTTCGTCATACTGGATTGCGCGTGCACCATACTGCGATTAAATTTGACCTTTAACAAATGACTGTCCGCATAGAGTTTATCCAAGCTCCAGGGTGTTCCGATTAGACACAAACGTCCATGGGACATGAAGCCAACACGGCTGCAGTACCGTTCACAATCACGTAAACTGGTGGTGGCAGTTAATATGGTAGCCCCCTTGCTCTGCATACGTTTTAGCACGTTCCATACCTCACGCTTTCCCGCTGAATCAATGCCAGCTATGGCCATGTCGAGTACGATAATTTGTGGATTTCCCATAACGGCAATAGCACAATTCAGGCGATTCAGTATGCCCAAACTTAAAACATCCAAATGTTTGTAATAATACGGAAATATTCCCAGAACTTTAGCCAAATTCACGCAGATCTCGTCGACATCTTGCGGTGGATAACTTCGTAGGTGACAGATGAATTCCATGACATCTTTCACAGTGAACTCGGGGAAATTTATCATTTCCTGTTTGCCATAACCCACCAGTTGCTGCACGAGATCAAAATTGTAGACCACATCGTGTCCATTGATCAAGACGCGGCCATAGGATATCTCTTCAAATCCTGTGATTAAGTTGAGCAATGTTGTTACGCCACTGCCACTGACGCCCAAAATGCCAAAACAATTATATCTCAAATGGAAAGAAGTTTATCATTAACTTAACTCCTTGAGGATGTGTCGACATTTAGATCTTATCACCTCTTACCTATTTAATATCAAACTCAAGCGATCGACGGCTGTATGTTGTCCGAAATTCTTACCTAGGCGATCGCAAACAATTGGGATTTTTCGTAGCTCGGCGTTTTTCATTCTTTGGACGGTATATTGCTCCAAGAAGGCTGATTCGTCGCCAAAACCATTCTCCTCCGTATCGTCATGACGTCGTTTGTGATCGTTTAATTGGGCGTAACTGGAAGAAAGTATTGAGGAGAGACAAAATTCTACTCGGTTCTTGTAAACTTCAATATACAGGGTGATTAAGGAAGTTCCAGACAAATTTCTCCAGCGTATTCCTTGGGTCATTTCATGAAGAAACCTCCACTAGCACCATGTCCGAAAATGCAAGGGTGCGAAATGGCAGCGGGTTCAAAATTTTCGGATTGGCGATCGGACGGTAGTAGGGTAAAGTTGCTAACTTCTGAGCCAGTGGTCGGATTTTCGGGCTTGTTGGAAAGGTCTTTAAGAGGCCTTTCAGAAAAGGTAGAAAAAAGTCAAATCGCCGAGATACAGAGCTTTCGGAAAAAAATTCACATAACCTCAATTTGCTCAGCCAGATGGCAGCCAGATCTGCAACTTATTCAAACGAAGACTAAGCAGACATCAATTACATGTATGGATTCTGCGATGGTAATGCAAGAGCTGCTGCGCGTGAATATGCATTACGTTTTCCTAATCGACGACCACCAAACCGAACAACATTCAGTGAGACGCACCGCCGATTTCGTGAAGGTACGTTGTTTACACAAATGGAACAAAAATGAACAACACGACGTTGCAGTTGAAGAGTTAATTTTGGATGCGATAGACGAGAACCCAACGACAAGCATAAGACGAATCGCGGTCCAAGTTGGTGTGGCTCAATCAAAAGTATGGCGCGTCCTTCACAAAGAAAAAAAAACATCCATTCCATTTCGCACCAGTTCAAGAACTCTTGGCGGCCGATTTGCCACTACGCGCCAACTTTTGCCGTGAGATGTTGCAACGTGATGTACACGCATTTATGTGTTTACGTTCGATTGTGTGGACCGACGAAGCGCAATTCACGAGAGACGGCATAACTAATTTCCATAATCTGCCCGAATGGGCCCATGACAATCCCCACAACAAGAAAGAAACAGCATTTCAACACCGATTTGCTGGGCTGGCATCATCGACAACACCTTGATTGGGACAAAAGTACTTCCGCTCAGGTTAAATTCGCAAAATTATTTGGCTTTTTTGCAAGAAGTCATGCCAGAAATCCTAGAGGAAGTACCTCTTGCGGTACGAAATCGTGATTTCTACCAACAAGATGGTGCTCCAGCGCATTACGGCCTTACTGTGCGGGATTGGCTTAACACCAATTTCCCTCGACGTTGGATCGGACGAGCTGGACCAATCGTCTGGCCGCCACGATCTCCAGATCTCACACCACTTGATTTCTTTTTGTGCTACATGAAAGATTGTATGTATTTTGGGCTACATGAAAGATTGTGTGTATTCTGTGCAGATCCACAATCGTGAGCAGTTACTACTTGCACGCATGGAGGAAGCTGCGGTGAAAGTTCGTGAAAAGATGAGTGAACTAAACGTGGCGGATGTGGTTCGCAAACGGCTGCAATTGTGTTTAGTAGAAAATGGGAACCACATTGAAAACTTCCTTTAACATCAAATGTTTTTTTTTCCTTATGTGTTTGATTCTTCAGCCAAAAATTTCAATAAAATAAAATCTTAAACGTGTTAATTTACAAAACCAAATAAATGTGTGCTGTTATTTCGCTTCCAAAAACACAAACAAACATTTTTGCATTTCAGTAAAATGGTCATAACTTTGGAACGGTAAGAACTCTCGGCTTCGTTTAGGTCATTTTGGAAAGGTAAGAGGTATGACTATCGAACATAAGTTACCTGCCATCTGGCTGAGCAAATTGAGGTTATGTGAATTTTTTTTTCTATTTTTTTCCGAAAGCTCTGTATCTCGGCGATTTGCCTTTTTTCTACTTTTTTTTTGATTGATTCTGAAAGGCCTCTTGATTCTGAAAGGCCTCTTAAAGACCTTTCCAATAAGCCCAAAAACAAAAAAATCCGGTCACTGGCTCAGAAGTTAGCAACTTTACCCTACTACCCTCCGACCGCCAATCCTAAAATGTTGAACCCACTGCCATTTCGCACCCTTGCATTTTCGGACGTGGTCCTAGTGGACTTTTCTTCATGAAATGAGCCTAGGAATACGCTGGAGAAATTTCTCTGGAACTTCCTGTATCACGCTGTATTTAAATGGGAACATGATGAACAATATGTATCCAGTTCTAGGAAAGACTGATTCTTCCCATTTTGTAGGAACCTTAAAACTTTGTAGTGCTGAAACTTATGGAATTGGTGCAGATTAGACATATGCGCAAGACGTCTTGGATGGTCATTTAAGATATTTGATTGTTTTCAAGACATGAACTGTAACGAAGTTGCGGCAACCAAATACTTCAGTGTTCTCAAAACAACCATTCGTGTATGTGGGTGAAGCTGTAGAGCACAAAAATATAATATTATTATTTCTACTTCTCTTCACATCGTATTGTGTTTTTGTGTGTCTACACACACACACGAATGCTTTGTCGACAGTACCGCGAAGTACTTGATAGTCGAAACATCGCTTCCGAACACGTCTTGAAAAAAGTAAATGTCTTGAATGGTTATTCAACACGTCTTGTAGAGACTCGGTTAGAACTTCGCTATAGCGAAATTGGGCAGTCTGCCATAGTATGCCAATAGAGCGTATTGATTTAGTAACGATTTGTTTATCCCAATTTTAGTGTGTGTAGGTTATATAAAATGGTATATCTCAAAACGAGTAGTTATAAAAATCCGTAGTAGAGGGCTTTAAAACAAGAATTTAGCGGGATAAATGCTATTTAATGCGAAAATGCCACCGAATTCGATAGCCATGATTGGAGAATTTCGAAAATAAAATTCTTTTTTTACTAAATCAACACCTAGTAGGTTAGTGCGGTGATCGAGCCACCCACCATATGCCAATTATCATCCACAACAACCTCAGTTCCAATATCAATTCGGTTTGCCTAACATACTTACTAATCGTCCCTAGGTATATCCTTGCACTTCCACACATAGCGATAATCCTTGATGAGTATTATCCACCAACATATCAAAATGGTCACAATCAACGAAAGTAACTCCATCAAAATGCCATTCTCGAAACTCAACATTTTAAAGTTTCCTAAAAAGATAACAACAACATTTACCTTATAGCCACAAAGCATAACACCCTTTCTCCTTCCTTATCGAACTTACGACAGCAATTCGGTGTAGCCTCACAGTTCTCCAAATAAATGGATGCCAACCGTATGTGGTCATCGTGGCAGATACGCTGAACCTCCCCGTTATAGTAAATCGTGGACAGGGCACTACACAACGCAAACAATGGCAAGATGATGAAATACATGGCATATGGACTCTTTGCTGTGTTCACATAACTCTTTTCGAATGCCTCAATGATGTGACAGAAGCAAAGAATGCCAAAGGCTTCGAAGGATAACGAAATAGCATACACATGTACAGGATTAACGAAAAATAGCGACATCATGTAGTTGATGGAGTACACACACCAGCCGGATATCATGAAGACGACCACATACCAAGCTGTTGCAAATAGAGGCAGTGACTGAATTTTAACAGGAATTTTTGAAATATAAATGATAATTTGCTTTTAAATCAATTGGACATCTTACAATATCCAGTACAAAACTACAACTTACCATAAATATGTTCATCAACGTTTATGTGATATTGACACACCAGTATGGTCAGAGTGGTCAGTATGGTCATACACCCAATGATGACAGTGTCATAGGAAATATTCACCAGCCAATATGCCCAAATTTTTGCACCGGCCAATAATTGGGTATTATCGTAACCAGATCGCATTTCTCGAACGACTATAAAGACAATGGAGTTCCATAGGCAGCAGATACACACGGAAACGCAGAGGGCCAACACGTTACTGGTGTTGATGGTAAGACGTAGAACACCATCGATGTAATTGTGCATATTATTCAAGGGTTCCATGGTTATCTCAATGCTACACTGATCACCGTAAATAGCTCTGGAAATGAGATACAGAGAGATAAATTCGATGTAGGTATAGAGATTGATAGTGGCCGTCGGTGGTTCAATGGTTTGTGTGCGCGGCTCTTGTAACGGGTTTTTCAACAGAGATGCTACAAAAGTAAATCGATAGGGACAGCAATCGACGCCATATTTTTTCCCGCTCTTTTGACATTTCTCTTCAGTAAGGTTCGCCATTTCATCATGGAAAGATATACGAGCCAACAACGAGTCGAAATTATTAAAATTTACTACCGAAATTTGGAGTCAGTGGCCTCAACTTTAAGAGCGCTACGTCCAATTTATGGTCGTCATAATCGTCCTACCAGATCAACGATTGAGCGTCTAGTGGAAAAATTTGAATCCACAGGCACAGTACAAAATGTTCCCGTACCAGTGAGACAAAGAAGTGCCCGTAGTGTCGAGAATATTGCTGCCGCTTAGGCTTCAGTTCAAGAAAGCCTAAATATGTCTCTCACACGTCGTTTTCAAACGTTGGGCATCTCTGTGACGTCGTTGTGGCGAATTTTGCGAAAAGATCTTGGGCTACATCCTTACAAGATCAAATTGACGCAAGAACTGAAGCCGCTTGACCACCATAAGCGTCGTATGTTCGTGAATTGGGCAGAGCAACAACTTCAAAATTATTCGGATTTTCATCGGAAAATCATATTCAGCGATGAGGCTCATTTCTGTCTGAATGGCTTCGTCAATAAGCAAAATAAGCGTTATTGGTCAGACAGCAATCCACACGTAATCCATGAGTCATCATTGCATCCCGAAAAAATTACGGTTTGGTGCGGTTTATGGGCCGGCGGCGTCATTGGGCCGTACTACTTCCGTGATGATCAAGACCGGCACATTACTGTGAATGCGAATCGCTACCGTTCAATGATAACCGAATATTTTTGGCCCCAATTGTATAATATGGACTTGAAGGACATGTGCCACACAGAGAATGCCACAATCAATTTATTGGAAACCAAGTTTGGTGAACGTGTTATCTCACGAAATGGCCCAGTCGATTGGCCGCCTCGGTCGTGCGATTTGACGCCGTTAGATTATTTCCTGTGGGGCTACGTCAAGTCTATGGTCTACGCCAACAAGCCAACGACGATTGATGAACTTCGTATGAATATCGAACATGAAATTGCAGCACTATCGGCCAATTTATGCTTGAAAACAGTCGAAAATTGGGTTCAGCGGCTGAACTTCTGCAAGCGTGCCCGTGGTGGCCATGCAAAAGAAATCGAGTTTGTTTTATTTAAAAAAAACTTTTCTAGCGCTCTTATTGAAAAACCCTTTACATGAGTACGTTGATTCGATCCCTGCTCTAACCACCTTACATTTACAGTCATCCCGCTTAGTGATGACGACACTATCGATAGCGATTAAAAAGCTTCTCACAACCGTGCGGTTCCCAAGTTGAAATGCAGATGCGTCTGATCCATAATGAGCGGCTTCCTGGTCAGAATCTGAATCCCCATGTTAGGAGCGGCTGTTAAACGAATACTGGGTTTAAAGTATAAAATATAGAAAAACCTTATGAATCAAATTCAAGTACATGAAAATAAACCTACGGAACAGGCGGTAATATGTGCTCACAGGCGTCGAGATCCAACTACCGTACTATATCCCAAAAAATTTACTGCACTTTTAGAGGTAGCAGCAAAATATCACGATTACCAATCCGAGACCATGCGAGTCCAACACCTCGCCATGAAAATCAGTGTGACCAAGCTAACGGTAAATACCAGGAGCGTTTACAGCAGGAACTTGGGACTGACCGTGGAGGTGGAAAGTTTGTGATTGCCACTTAATTGGTAGTGGCCAGAAGATATTCCTTCATAGGGCAGTTCAAACAGCTCACTACTTCCTCACCTCGGACAATGGCTTTATCGGAACCCTCCGTTAGCTAGTTACAGTGAGAAGGTGAAACGAATGAGCAGCCTGGTTGTTTATGCGATCGCTGATGTGTCTCAGCATAAATGGGTGACCCTGTCACAGAAGGTCTTCGAACTAGCGGACATATTCTTCTGTCCTTTGAATGCGGATGAGCCAACACTACTGGCCAGCGGCGGATCAAAAGTAAACAAAAACCATCCAGTTTCGACACACTGCATTCTGGTCAGCGTCTTATCCATAATGGGCGGCGGAAACATAGTCATGCTGGCAGTAGGTAAAATACAAAACCACTGTAGCCTGGGCTTGGCTTCCGTCACTGTTATATTGGCAATAAAAGTCCAAAATGAGAACAAGACACCTAAAACCCCCCCAATTTACTGAGGACCCCCGCAAACGTTATTAGGACCACGTTTTATAGATATGCGCAAGGAAACGTAGAACACTGTACAGATCCGGTGCCACTATCTATCCAACTGGCAGATGCCCTCGACATTTATAAGACTGATATTATTGCTTTCCAACAGATGCGATGGACAGGTCATGGCTATACAAGGAAGAAGAACTATGACATATACTCGTACTACTGATGCCATGAGAAAAATCATGAATTTGGTTGCGGATGTGTAGTTGGCAAAAGACTGCGACATCTGGTCTCAAGATTCAATCCCGTGAATGAATGTATACCCACCATCAGCATTCTGTAACATATCACTTATTTGTGTACATGAAACGTCAGAAGAAAAAGACGGTGACACCAAGGACATGTTCTATGAACGCCTAGAGGAAACATACGACCGCTGTCTTGGCCATGACTTTAAGATTGTTCTAGGTGATTTTATTGCTAAAGTCGGCAGGGATAGTGTCTCTGAACCTACCTTCGGTAAATTCATTCTACACGCCATTATTTCTGATAACGGAATGAGACTGTTAGATTTTGCCCCGGCGAAAAACATGGTTGTCAGTAGTATGAGATTCCAACATAAAGACATCCATAAGGCTATTTGGATATCCCCTGATGAACAGACGAAGAACCAGATTGATCGCCCAGTAATTGACGGAAGGCACTCTACTAGTGTAATGGACGTATGTATGATTAGAGGAGCTAATATCGATTCGGATCACTACTTGGTTGCAGCTAAGGTTCGCACAAGGTTAAGCAGAGCAAAAGTAGTAGCAAATCAGACATATAGAAACCTGGACATCGGAAGACGGCAAATACCAAAGAAAGCCACGGCCTATGCACAGAAACACACTCAGATACAGGCGCAGAACGCACTCCCTCCTCATGATCCTAACGCGTATTGGAAGTAAATTTCCCACTCTATGAAAACTGCTGCTAGGGCCATACTTGGTTATGAAAACACGCTTAAAGGCAAACCATGGTACGATGAAGAGTGTCGCATGGCTGCACGTATGACAACGCTTCAATCAGTTGCAACGCAAGCCGCGACAGAATGGTATAAGGGGAAGAGGAGAGAGGAAACCCATTTGTTCAAGAAGAGAAAACGGTTGTTGAGAAAGCGCGAGAGTGAGAAAATTTAATTTTACAGGAGAATGGATGAGGCCCATAAATTTTACCGATATGTACAAAGTCAAACTAATGGAAATGGATCAAATACTCCCTTTGTAGAGTAGTGATAGGGACTTGAATATTGTCACAGATGTGCAGAGTATGTTGTGAATATGGAGAAATCATATGGATAATCCAGGAGACTTCAATATAGATGAGGGTGTGGATCACATACAGGACGTTGGTGTCGACTGACCCCCTACTATTCAAAGCGAAGTTAGATCTGCAATTTCCCAGCATAAGAACAACAAAGCCGCTGGTGCTGATGGACTACCGGCTGAGCTGTTTAAAACTGGCGGCTATGACTTGGAAAGGTACATGCATCAGCTCATATGGAAAAACATGCTAAACGAATGCATGCCCGATGATTGGATCCGTAGCATACAATGTGCGGTTTTCAAAAAGGCAATCCAAGTGTTTGTACCAACTATCGTGGAATAAGCCCTTTATCCATCACATACAAGGTCCTCTCGAGCGTAATGTGCGAATATCTAAAGGCGTTTGTTGCAGAACTGATCGCACTTTCTCAGTGTGGCGTTAGGCCTAAAAGGTTAACTATCTACCAAATATTCACATTACGACAAATTCTGCAGAACATCCATGAAAAACAAATCGACTATTACCACCTCTTTGTAGATTATAAGGCTGCCTTCGATAGCCCGATACGGGGACCAAGCTATGTCGGAGCTTGGTATTCCTGCTAAGCTGACACGCATTTGTAGAATGACACTGACCGATACGAAATGCTCAGTAAAGATTGGTAAAGATCTCACCGAACAATTTAGTATGAGACGAGACCTCAGGGAGGGTGACACTCAATCATGCGATCTCTTCAACATTTTGATTGAGATGATCGTGAGAAAAGCTGCAGTCAACATGAATAAAACGATCGGCAGCAAGTCACATGGTGCTCACGTATGCTGATGATTTGGACATTATTGCACGAATTCTGCGAGAAGTTACTGCAGTATCTTCTAGAATTGAGAAGAAATATGCAAAAGGGGGTTTGACAGTATACGAGGACAAGACAATATTAATGGTTTCGAGAAGCAGATCATCCACCCGATTGGATGAAGGGGTAAACGTTGATAATCGTTATAATTTCGAGGTAGTGGACGAATTTATTTTCCCCGGATCTTCCGTGAACAGACGCAATAATGTCAGTCTGGGAATCAAACGGAGAATTGTGCTTGCAATCAGGTATTATTTCGGGCTAAGAAAGCACTTCAGACATAAGACTGTCTCTCGAGAAACGAAGATTCAACTATATCAGACTCCCATACAACCGGTCTTGCTTAATGGCGCAGAATCCTGGGTCATATCGTCAACGTCATTGGTAGACCTCGAAGGAAAAATGCTCCGAAAAATATATGGGCCGATAATAGAAAACGCAGAGTATCGACGACGGATGAACCAGGAGCTGTATAATCTATATCCCAACAACGATGTAGTTATGCGTATCAAGATAGCGCCTTTGCGCTGGCTAGGTCATGTCAGTAGAATGGATCAGAATAAACCAGTGGAGAAAGGTATTCGAAGACGTACTCTAAGGGCAATGCAAAATAGGACAACCAAGACGCTGCTGAAAATATCAGGTGGGATATTTTCGAGAGCTTACTGTTACCAACTGGAGGAGAAAAGCTGAAGATCGAGCCGGTTCGAGAAACATGTTATCCTCATTTTGTATGGCCCTTGACCCCTCCGGGGTTGTTTGAAGTCACGGTTACAGCAGCAAGAGGGAGAAATGGTTTTTGGAGCAGCAATAAACGTCCGGAAAGAAGCCGGAAAAATAGCGAGATTACCAGGTGGACGGCTTACATTCCATTACATCCCATAAAGGGATAGGGGAGAGCTTCTCTCAATCACTGAGCTGTACGCTTTCTAGTTTTACACTCACCTACAGTTTTGCACCGGTTCTTAACGGAAATTTGAGAATCTTTTTCAGGGCTAAATAACCGATAGTATCGCCGTCACAAAGCGAGGTGACCGTCGTGGAAAGAAATGTAAGGTGTCTGAGCAGGAATCAAACCCACATTCTCATGTACAAGAGCCCCGGACACTATCACTGCACCACCGACGCCCGTTGTAATTGGGCCCACTAAAGGAGAGGCAAAACAGATCAGAAACTCTGCAGATGCAACATCGTGAATGTAGACCCGATGGGATAGCCAAGGAAAAAGGTCCCTGTACCCCTACAAGTGAAGAAAACTTTATAAACAGTTGAGTCATAAGTTTGTCCTAAATATAAGTATATGCTTAGATAAATAAAACCCATAGATGATTCATTTGCTTAATCAGCCATATTCACCAGAGGGCAAAGGCTGTTTCCGTGCTACCATTTTTCACTCGGATGCGACGAAAAAGCAATCAAACATAATTTTTATTTCGATTCTGTTGTTTAGATTTGAAAATGGAATATAAATAATAGAAAAAACATACCGCTTATGATACTTCTTGACAATACTAAATGCCAGAAAGCATGGTTATATAGTTTTTGTTTCCAGGAAAATTTGCCCATATCTATCACTACGGCGCCATCTAGAAAATTTCCCTTTACTTTCAAATCCACCACTTTTCTTTCACCATCTATGGTTTTTAATTTATCTATGGTATATTTCGTCTCTTATACGATGACTTACGACCCTGGGACACGAGTCACGACTTACGATTCTTCTGAGTGAGGGGTGAAGAGAAGAAAGAGGGGTAGCATGAGAGTCACGAATTATAAATTCAGGGGGCATTTTGATATTTCTCTTTCACCTCTTTCGTGTTTTGACATGGCGGTAAAGCAACAGTACACAAAAAGTGATGAACAATTGTTTTGAAGCAATTTCTTAATAAATTAAAACAATACAATTGCAATTTTATCAGCCATTGTTCTATAATTTTTTAAAGTGTTGAATTTGAGATTATTACGAATAGAGAAAAAGAAGATTAACCGACAATACGTCACAAAGAGTCACTCGTAGTTGTATACAGAGAGTCGTCGTCTGAAAGCACATGAATTTACGAAGCGTTACCAAAAGAGAATGAACATAATGTTCCAGGGTCGTAAGTCATCGTATAAAAGACGAATAGGAAAGTATAGGCCACGACTCAAACTCACCTCAAAATAGCATTGTGTACTAAATTCAAACTTAATGGAACCGAATGCAAAGCCACGTTATTAAACCACGCCACAATGTAATCGACTCCAAATGTTACTCCAACATGATGATCCTGATCCATGCGATGCAATGTTTCCGTGTCCTTCTTCAAATAGTAATCGGAGAATAATTCACCATCGGTTTCTTCCAATTTATGTTGAATGCCCAACCAAAATATCAACTCTTTATATCGATCCAGTATATTGTTTGCAACGTCATTCGCTCCAATGTTGCGCCTTTCAATAAGTGTCACACTCGATTCGTATTGATCAAGCATGAAGTCAATATCGGGTAATTCTGTATGAGTTACACTAAATGCCGAAATGAGAAAAGCCAAGACAACGAAAATCGGTGGGTATATCAACCGTCGCAGATAGTGGAACTTATGATACGAGGCATAGGCCAAACGCTGTCTCCACATAGCCCTTAGCTGTTGCAGTTGTCTAGACATGCCGGTGGCACGTTTTTCAATTTGCATGAATTTTAGATTTTTATTTTCTTCCGGATAACTGGATTCACCATTCATGATTTCCATGAGGCGAGTACGATTCTCATGACTGGGATTAGCGGCAGCAAGTTTGAAAAATATATCATCGATATTGATCGGGCGCAGGGTAACACTTTCAATGCCAAGATTGGATATGTTGTGTTCTAGGTCATCGGTGAGTTGGTCAAAAATATCGGAATCACTTTCCTCCAGCTGGTAATTGACTTCATTTCCCAATGAGCTGAGTGGAGTTATGCTGGGAATATATTGGCGTACTTTGTTGGTGACTGTTTGAACATTGCATTGAGGTCCTTTGGTTATAATCTTCAAAGACGGAGACAAGAACGTTTACAATATTATAAATCAAAACAATACCAGGTTTGTGCGTCTAAGTCCCTATCGTAGACATAAACTTTTTATATAATGGCAACTCTGAAAGATTGTTCGTAGCTGAAGCTGTAATTGTAAAGGAATTTTCTAATTTAAAAATGTAGTTTTTGGCATGAAATTTTTGTGTCAACGTTCTAGTAAATTGTATCGGGTAGACCCAAGTCTACTGAGTTTATAGGTACTCATAAAATGTCTGTAACACGACAAACAGCGAGGGAAAATTTTTACAATTCATTCAGTACAATTAAAACCATTTATTACTCATCATATGCAACCAAAGAATAAAAACACAATTCTTGAAAAAAGGAGATACCTTCGGTAAATAGTGAATAAAAGCGAAACGCGTCCATCGATTTTTATGACCCATGTCGCATTTTGTTCATAGGTCACGTGAATTTAGGATAAACTAACAAACATTTACCACTTTTTTTTGCCGTTTCTCATGTTTCATGATTTTTTCAAAATAAAATTTTTGAATTTTTTAGGCAAAAAAATATTTCTTTCCATTCGTTTTTCTATAACTTCGAAACTGTTCATAGCATTGAGAAATAGTATAGAGATAGATCAAAGATATTGTAATTCCAAATTTTTCTAAATTTATTCGGATAAAATCGGACACGTTGTTCTCGAGTAATGATTACATATACATACATACAAATGACCGTTTTTAAGATGCAAAGTGGTCTTTATATGCTATTAAGAGTGACTACACCGAAAGAAAATCTTTACATCAATGTGCATCAGATGTGCATCAAATGTTCTTCATTGAAGTGATGACATTTATTCTTGACAAAGTTCATCAATTTGAAGATTTTGCTTTTCTTCACCTGTCTCAGCTTCATTAAATTGATGATCTTTTTTACATCAATCTTCATCATTGGAATTTGGAAATAGTTAGTGGGATCGATTCAAAATATGGAGTAGTATTGAAAAATAAAAGGGAAAAGAAAATGTAGTAGAAAATTTAAAATAAAAAATAGTGCAATGAACAGAAAATATTATCCACGCTATGTGCATTTTTTATGTGGTCTCTGTTCTAGTGGAGTTTGTACGATGGAACGTAAGTCTTAAACCAATAATATACATCAAAATAATCACAAATTTACGTCAAATTTATGACAAACTGACATCAAAATGGTGAAAAATGCTTCAACTCGTTGATAAACTTACATCAAATTGAAGAATAATTTACATCAACTTGATGTAACATTGGCGTTGAATCAACGTGAACTATTGATGAAATATGGCTGAAAGATTGATGAAATGTTCTTCATTAATTCAATAAAATGTGTCGTAGGATGGAAAGTGAGGAAATGTTTCATCAACTTGATGAAGGAATTCATAAATTTGATTAAGCTTTTTCTTTCAGTGTAGACACGTTCAGGTTATGAGTCCAAACAGAACCAAACACGCTTCAGACGACGACGGAAAAAATCACTAGCGTCTAAACGAAATGAGAGAGAGAGAGCGTCTGGCGACTTCGGTTGATTTTTTCTCTCTGCGTCATATATATTTTCGGCTCTTTTCTGGAATTTGAAAATTTTGAAAAATAATATTGTTGTAAAGGAATAAAATAGTTTTTACTGCTTTTAAAAATGTATTAACTTTTATTGTATTGTGTTTAACAATAAATTATTTTAAACCCTTTTCTTTAATTTTCTTTTGCATTCACATGTATGGTTTATATGTGTTGGTTTTCATGAACATGTGGCAACTTCATTCTCTCAATTGAGAGATTTCGTGAGAGCGCCGCCAAGAAATTAGACAAGATTCTATTCTAGCGACGAGTCGTCAGCCGCAGCGGATTTTCGTGACGATTTTTCCCTGCCATAAGAAACCTATGTAGAAAAAACGTCGTCGTCTGTAGCGTGTTTGATTATGTTTAGACTATATATTAATATGTTCACAAAAGTTGTTCACCTTTACCATGGCTACAATTTTGCACAAATATTGTGAGAGAGAAATGTGGAGTGCCTTGAAGTTATATTGAAAAAAATGCAGGAAAATCTGAGAATTGGTAAAAAAACGATGTTTTCCAAAATTTGACTTGATATATACATTCCATGGGACCCGATCAACTCAGTAGTCTTGCCTCTAACCGATGCAGTTTACTAGAACGTTGATACAAAAATTGCATACAAAAAACTGCAACAGTGTAATCAGGGATTGTGGATTTGATCCTTTTTTAACTTACCAGCCGATACCCATGTCCATACATTTTCTTTATAAAAACTGGCGTACCGTCACATTGAAGTTCGCCACTTGACAGTATAGCCACACGATCCCCAACACCTTCCAGGATATTCGCCGACGTCGATGATATCAATATGGTACGATCTGTTTTCTCACGTTCCAACAGTTTCCAAATCAACGAACGAGCTGGCAAATCCATATGCGTGGTTGGATCATCTAACAATACAACACGACTTTGACCGGCTAGAGCACAGCAAATGGCCAACTGTTGCCGCACACCCAACGGCAGATTTCTTGTGTGCTCCATACGGTAATCGGTAAGCTTGGTGGCCTTTAAGTAATGTTCAACTTCCCGCTCCACAGAATTACTCTCGAGTCCCTTTAAATAACTGCAGAAGCGTATTTGATCTTCGACTGTAAGATCAGGATACAGTACAGTGTCACCCATACACAGGCCAAGAGATGCACAGGCATAGCGTTGATCTTTGTGCACATTGAAACCTTCGATTATGATGCTGCCAGTTGTTATCGACCGAAGACCGCCAATCATCGATAGTAAAGTGCTCTTGCCCGAACCATTGTGACCCAACAGTATGGTAATCTCGTTGTCGTGCAGCTGCAGATTGATGTTTCGAAGTACGGACTCATTTTCATACAGTTTGGACACGTTTTGTATGTCGACTAAGACTACACTGCCGCCTCCTCCAACTTCGTAGATAAATGGTGTTGGTCTACTGCTGGCTTGTACACTTCCCTCACTGGCCACACTGCGTATATCCACAGATTTCTTTAAGATACTAACAATCACCGGCACCGTGGCACTTTTCCTGAACGTGAATAGGAAATTCCAACGTTTCGCCAAGCCAAAATTACCGGGTACTAATTCCTCCACATACAGGCTGATGCAGGTGTAGACGAAACACTGCAACAACATTATGCACAAAAAGGAACCTGTAGATATTTTCCTGGCCAAAGGACGAGTGTCAAAGAAATTCTCAAAGTTGAAGCCTTCGCCGAATAACTCAAATTCCAAGATGTTCTCAAGCGTAAATCCCAATGCTGTATTATGGAAGATGGCAATGAAAATATTCAACTCCCAGGCCGAACCATGAACCTCGCTTAGCGACATTATGTAGGGTGTATATGTTACGAACCATGCGATGGCGGTTCCGCTCACGGCATTTAGGGTATATTTGTAAAAGGAGGCCAACATAAGGATGAAACAGATACTGGTCATATTGTAGACAGAAATCACCAAGAGCAGGGCGAAGAAGCCACTTCGTTCGAGTATTGAGGTACCGGATGTCCATTTGATCTAGAAGAAGAAACATATATGCCAAATGTTGGCCAATGGTCATGATGGTCATTCACCTCGTGTTTATAAAGTACCTTGAGCAATGTGACGACAACGAAACTGCTGATGAGAGAAGGTAAAAGAAAATTAACCATCCAACCCAGGAAATGGACGTAATTACTGATACCCATCATTTTGGAATAGATTTTCAATTTGCCCTCCTTTTCGCCGACAATGATCTAGATTGAAAAAAGGAAATGTTTTCAAATATTTCCACAGTTGTGTTGTTATGTCCACATACAGACATAAAAATCAGCACCGGATAAAAATTCCCAAACACTATCATTAACGACATACTAAAGTCAATACTCTCGATGACAGCATCCTTTAAGAATTCCCTGGAAGGATAACGACACATCTGTATGGATGGAATTTTAAAGCTGGAATTTTCCAATTCTGCCACCAACTTCACATAGGACAATGAAATCGCATTTTGCAGCGGCGCAAAACCCTCTCGTATATAGCCCACATAACCACCATCATGTTGGCCAATATTCCTCTGATCGGTGCGATTAATGAAATGATGCAAAGAGTTGGTGTTCCAATTGATGCCAATGAAGGTATCATGGTAGACGCGGCAGGCGTACGGGAATATTAAGCGATATTTCAAATGGTTTGGATATAAGCCACCTATCAGATGGATGACTTCAAAATCTTCGCTGCGTGCGCCATGATTGTGATGTACATGTGCTGTATCAAAGCACGCACCCGCCAAAAAACTGTCTTTTATAATGGCTGATCTAAGTTGGTCGCATGTTTCATAGCCTTTTAGGTCCAGTGACTTTAGGTGGCGCCCTGCTCCTTCCATGATATTTGTATAGGCTGGCATGTTTGGTGCATAGCCCACAGCCTTTTGGGGTATAAAAGGACTATAAGAAAAGCTGAAATATCAAAATCACTGAATATTAACCAGATTGCGATATATCCACTTAAACTCTTACCCCTCAATGCGTTTGTCTATATTCACCTTACGTTCGTCGAGCAATTTCATGAGATTATCCCAATATTCAGACAAATCTAAAATGTGATAACTTTCAATGGGTTGTTTTCCCATTTGAACCGAGATTCTTAGTGATATCAATATTGTGCAGAATAATATGGGTGACAGAATTGATATGACAAAATGCTGCCAATTACTCCAAAGCAAACGTATATTTTTCCATATCAGTAAAACGAACTTATTCCATTCGCTATTGTAATCCGACGGTCCAGCATTAATGGAAATCGTCGCCTCATCCTCTGAGCTATTGTCTGATGTGAACATTTTAGAAAAACTTTTGAATCTATCAGTTGTCAATTGAGAAACGAAAGTCTGACATGTATTTGAGTTTGTGGCTGAAAACGGAATTGAGTTTTTTTTTTTAAATTTGTAAATGGGAACAGTTTTTGGTTTAGAGGTCTACTTAAATCAGAGCGCAAAGAGCGGCGTAATTGGAAATATTTGATGTAGAGACAAGTCTTGCTCTAGAATGTTGAATGATGAAAGAGAGAATAGAAATTGTGCGGAATGGTCCCTCAATATATTCATACCAAAATGTAACAAATGTATGTCGTTACCCCTACAGTTCTTTCTGACTTACTTGGGTGGGGTCAGACAATACAGAAGGGTCAAGGACAAAAAGAGGATAACATGTTTCTCCAACCGATATTCAGCTTTTCCTCGCCCAATTTTTCGTCATCTTCAAGCACTTCTTCGAATACCTTTCTCGCTGGTTCATTCTGATCCATTCTACTGACATGGCCAGCTAGCGGACACACTTCATTTTGATACGCTATGTTGATGTCGGGATACAGGTTATACAGCTCAAGGTTCATCATATTTTTCGAAGTATGTTGCTCTCGAAAACTTGCACTGATGTTCCATCAGCATGCGATATGACCTAGAATTCTGGGGTGTAAAGCAAGACAGGTTGTATGAGAGTCTGATATAGCGTTTCTCGAGAGAAGGTCTTAGCTCTAAAGTGTTAGCTTATCCCGAAATAACACCTGTTTCCGTTTTGCTTTCTAGGCTACCTCGAATTTTTAACGGTTACACTAGTCAACAGTCAAAATGTACTCCGGATGCCATAATTTTTTCTGTGTAGATAACCTTGACATGAGCTCGAAAAACGCAATAAAAATTTTTTTTTCTTTGGTTTTTTTTTTGTTTTTTTTTTACATTTTAAAAATTTTTTTTTGGTTAATTTGTTTTTGTATGAAAAATTGTTTCAGCAACTAACAAATCTCGCCAAAATATATACTAAATGGATGGTAGTAGACCCCACAACATAAATAATGTGCGTCTTCATTCATCGGCTAGCTACAGCGGTTGTAATCGGTTGTTGAATCAGGAATTTTACAAAATTTTACCGAAAATTTACAAGTGAAAGCCCTTTAAAGCATTTTAAAAAAATATTAATTCACAGAGTGCATTTTTTTTTGTATTTTATACGCAATGTGGCAGGTTTTAGAAATCAAACAAGCTACTTTTTAAGAAAATCCATCAATTAATAATGAAGTTGTGAATTTTTTCGCTAAAGCCCTCAGAATCTACTTTTTAGTTCGAACATTGCATTTTACCTTTGAAATTATCTCACTAGTCAACCAAATTAAAAAATGTCATGTACTTCTAATGAAGTATTTTTTTCTGTGTAGATAACCTTCAGATGAGCTTGAAAAATGCAACAATCGCAGTGAGGGATGGCTCAATGTATGCGTACCTTTGCTGGGTATGTTTCCAAAATTGCACATGGGTATGTTTACAAAATAATAACGGAAGGTAGTAATGTCACTACGCAACAATGCGTTTTGTTGGTCACTCTGCTACCTCTGCAAGTACCTTAACCACTACCTGTTGTGCCTGATTTTATTTTAGGTATTTTAGGTATTTAAGGATGAACATTGCCAAATATCACTTACTTTCGCAAGTAACCTCAAAATGAGCAAACGTTCGCGAGGATTTGAATGCAATAACAATCCAAGTAATTTTTGTTACATGTGCGGAGAATACGTTTCTGAAAAAAACAAGCGTTGTTTTTCACCTAAATTGAGAGATTCATTTGAAGAGAGCTTCAATTTACAGGTCTCAAACATAGATGAGCGGTGGACACCAAGAGCTCTATGTCCAAGGTGCTACGTACAGCTAGCTGACTCAAGGTAAGTGTAGATTACGAAATTCAAGAACATATATAACTTATTATTGAAATTCTTTCAGACGACAGCCGAGAATCATCATGCCAATGCTTTGGAGATAACCGCTTTGCCATGTAACAGATTGCTACTTCTGTCTTAGCAAAAAAATCCGGCGTGGGAAAAAATATACGATGGACTTACGCTGCTGTTTCAACAGTGACTTTTCCAGTGCCATTTTCCGAAGAACCAGTGGACCCGCAACCGTCCGTTTCAAGATGGGCATCTAATAATGAGGCGATAGATCCAACATCAGATCCGGAGACAGTAGAAACCACATCAGAATGCGAGTCAACATATACATTGCATGGAGGTCAACGCTTATGTTCGCAAGCAGAACTGAACGATTGGGTTAGAGAACTGAAACTCTCCAAGGAAGATGCAGAGTTGCATGCATCGCGCATGAAACAGTTCGGTTTCTTGGCTCCTGGTGTGGTGACAAAAATCTTCAGGAAGCGTCATGAACCATACGCAAGGTACTACACAAAAAAAGGCAACATCTGTTTTTGTAAGGACATTCGCGGATTATTTAGTGAACTCGGGTACTCTTACGATCCAGGAGAGTGGCGTCTTTTCATCGACAGCAACAAGCAGAGCCTTAAAGCAATTTTACTGCACAACGGCAACAAGAAACCCTCGATTACAATTGCTCATGCCGTTGACACCAAGGAAACATACGAAGTCATGGACAATCTACTAAAGTGCCTTAACTATAAGAGGCCGACCTTAAGGTTATCGGTATCCTTTGTGGATTACAAGGTGGATTCACAAAGTACTGTTGTTTTCTCTGCCTTTGGGACAGCCGCGATCGTCAACATTATTACACCAGGAGGAGTTGGACAGAACGAGTTAACTTCATCCCCGGCAGCGACAATGTGAAATATACACCACTCATAAAAAAGGAAAATGTTTTTCTCCCACCTCTTCACATAAAGCTCGGACTCATAAAAAACTTCCTGAAAGCTCACAACAGAGATGGTGAAGCGTTCGCCTATTTAAAAACCATTTTTCCTCACCGTTCGTCGGCAAAGATTAAGGAAGGCGTTTTCGACGGCCCGCAAATTAAAAAGTTGTTGCAAGACCAACAGTTTGAGCACATTTTATCACCAAATGAAGCTGCAGCTTGGAACTCATTTCGGCAAATTGTTTCCGGATTTCTTGGAAACAACAAAAGCTCAAATTACAGAGAGATCGGCGAACAACTACTCCAAAATTATAAAAAAATTGGAGCAAATATGCCGCTTGAGATACATTTTCTACACTCGCACTTGGACTTCTTTCCGGACAACCTGGGCGATGTGAGTGACGAGCATGGCGAGCGTTTTCATCAGCAAATGAAAGAAATAGAGCACCGATACCAAGGATTTTGGAACGAAGCTATGATGGGGGACTATATCTGGTTCCTGATAAGAGAAACAGACCCACAACAATATCAAAGGTAAAATGCAATGTTCGAACTAAAAAGTAGATTCTGAGGGCTTTAGCGAAAAAATTCACGATATTTTTGTCACCCAACAAATTTTAATTTTTTTTGTAATAAAAAAGAAAAAACCTTACCATAGACAAAGTTTTGGTTGTATTTTTCAAGCTCATCTGAAGGTTATCTACACAGAAAAAAATACTGCATTAGAAGTACATGACATTTTTTCATTTGGTTGACTAGTGAGATAATTTCAAAGGTAAAATGCAATGTTCGAACTAAAAAGTAGATTCTGAGGGCTTTAGCGAAAAAATTCACAACTTCATTATTAATTGATGGATTTTCTTAAAAAGTAGCTTGTTTGATTTCTAAAACCTGCCACATTGCGTATAAAATACAAAAAAAAATGCACTCTGTGAATTAATATTTTTTAAAATGCTTTAAGGGGCTTTCACTTGTAAATTTTCGGTAAAATTTTTTAAAATTCCTGATTCAACAACCGATTACGACCGCTGTAGCTAGCCGATGAATGAAGACGCACATTATTTATGTTTTGGGGTCTACTACCATCCATTTAGTATATATTTTAACGAGATTTGTTAGTTGCTGAAACAATTTTTCATACAAAAACAAATTAACCAAAAAAAAAAACAAAAAAAAAAACCAAACGAAAAAAAAAATGTTTATTGCGTTTTTCGAGCTCATGTCAAGGTTATCTACACAGAAAAAATTATCGCATCCGGAGTACATGAAATTTTTTTCATTTTGTTGAGTAGTGTTATCAACGTTCACCCTTTCATCCAAACGGATGGATGTTCTGCCTGCCGAAACCAGTAATTTTGTCTTGTCATCGTTTACTGTCAAATCCAATTTTGCTGATTCCTTCTCAATTCTCGAATATACTGCAGTAACTTCTCACAGATTTCGCCCTAGAGGGTTCTTGTTTATATTTCGGGTCCAGCAATAAAAAACTAATCATTCATCATTGGAAATGGATTTATTGTATTTAAAAATATTCTCCGTGAAGATACACTTTTGCATGCGCTTAAACCAATTTTCGAAGAGCTTTTTCCACTCCGATAGAGACATCTCGTAATCATGGGGTTTGAACGCTTCAACAGTTGCTCGGGCATCGAAAAACGTTGACCACGCAGTTTTTTCGAGATGTGATGGAATAAAAAGAAGACATTGGTTGCCTAATCAGGGCCATCAATTCGTCATGTGGAGTGCTCAAAAGCCCATTGTTTCAGCTGTGAGAGCTCGTATTGTCCTGATGAAAAATGATAATCTTCTCTTGTTGTTTTTCCTTACTTCTTCCAACACTGTTGGCAAACAGATGGTGATATACCACTCAGAATTGACCGCCCTACGTTCCACTGAAGGCACTGTGGCCACATGACGAGTTATACCGAAAAAAACGCGATCATTTGCTTCTTCCACGAACAACTTTTGTAGGATTTAGCTCGTATGGAATAACCCATACGGTCGATTACTGTTCATTTTCGGGGTCATATGCATAGATCCATGATTCGCCACCTGTGATAATGTTATAGAATGTATTTGAGCTACCTCGGTTGTATTTTTTCCTACATTTCTTGGCTCCAACCGACTCGAGCTTTTTTTGGAATTCGTCAATTTATGTCGAGTCCAATGAGAACAAATCTTTTCCACGCCCAAAGGAACATGCAATATCTAATTGATGCTTGCCATACAAATGCCTAAGGATGCCTCAATCCCACGGTATGTCACATGTCGGTCTTGCTTTATCAGTTCACGCACAGCATCGATGGATTCCGGCAAATATACGAAAGTTGGACGGCCTTTACGAAATTCATTCTGGAGCGAACGGCGCACGAGACTCTTGGTATCAGCGATTTACAGTGGATTTTAATGGGGCTTCGTCACCAAAAGTCGAAACAAGTTGATTGAGACACTTTTGTCTCGATAATCCACGCCGAAAGTCATAAAAAATCATCGAGGGAACATTTTAACGGACTAATTCCATTTTTTGACCGAGATGAATTTTTCAACAAACTGTAAATAAAAAAAAATGGTGATTAGTTCTAAAATACGTAGTAAGTGAAAACGTTCTATGTATGTCTAAAATGTCAAACTTTCCGATGGAAGTTCCAGTTTCCATCTGGCAACACTAGTATTGCCAGGACCCGAAATATAAATGGCATTCCACTATGATATCTAGATCATCAAGAGTAGATACGAGAGCAGCATGTGACTTTTGGTGCCTATAGTTTTATTCGCGATCACTGCAGAATATGTTTAAGAGATCGCATGATAGGGTGTCGTCCTGCCGGAGGCCTCGCATTAAACTAAATGGTTCGGTGAAATCTTTACCAATTTTTATACCCTCCACTGTAAGTGATAGAGGGTATATATCAGTTTGTCATTCTGATTGTAACATATAGAAATAAGGCTTTGCGACCCCATAAAGTAAATATATTCTTGATCCTTATAACAACCGGAGTCGATATAGCCATGTCCGTCTGTCCGTCTGTTGAAAACATTCTCACGACTTCAATCGGCGATAACGCGGTTTGGTTTTTGGCCAGAATGTTGCACGTATTCCTGAGCAGTTTGGTATTGAAAATCAGCGAAATTGGTCCATTGGAAAAAATTTTATGATTGGAAACGTAAAAAAACTCATAAAATTTTCACATTAATTTTTTTAGTTTTATTCTAAACTACTCCTTTTGCCGTGTGGTGAATTTCCATGTTGAAAATCTTTGTTGTTCTTTATAATATGTAAGTACTTTAGAATGTTTTGATGTACTTTCATGTGTTCATACATATGTATGAATTTTGCCACACTTCATCTAAGGTCGCTGTGGTCTGATGGGTAAAGGGTTGCGCGTTGAAGTCTGAGGGTTGTTGGTTCAACTCTCGTCCCAGCTTGTATTTTTTTTTGTTTTTAACAGTTCTTCAAAAACAGTTCTTTTTAAAAAATGCTTTGCAGCTTGTTTTTTTTTTAACAGTTCTTCAAAAAATGCTTTTTAAAAAATGCGTTTTTATTTTACTTGTGAACAAGTAACTTATTTTTATTTTTTTTAGAAAAGTACATTTCAAAGTATATTAAGTACATTTCAAAGTACATTTCTTAAGTAAATTTCATTAAGTACATTTCTTAAGTACATTTCATAAGTACATTTCTTTCTTAAGTACATTTCTTAAGTACATTTCTTCTTAAGTACTTAAGAAATGTACATTTCTTAAGTACATTTCTTAAGTACATTTCAAAGTACATTTCAAAGTACATTAAGTACATTTCAAAGTACATTTTCTTAAGTACATTTTCAATGTGAGCATTTGAGCATTGTGAGCAATGTGAGCATTTGTGAGCATCCTGCATTTATGAGCATTTTTTGCATTTGTGAACAAGTAACTTATTTTTATTTTTTTTAAAAAAGTACATTTCCTTAAAAAATTTCCTTTTTAAAATTTAATATTCGGTACAGCCGAATTTAACAGTTTTACTTGTTACTGATGATTTCGTGTCGGTCAGCGACATGCTACAAAGGCGTGTCAGCTAAGCAGGAAAACCAAGCTTGTCAGAACTTCTTATGAAAAATACCTCCAAAGATGCTCACCTGAAAATGTTTGAAAGTAAGTCGTTTTTCCCTATCGGCAGATATTTAGCATCCATTTTCAATTCAAAAGTACACCTGGTGTTTGAATCACAGAATGCAGATCATACAAATCTTTTCAGCGATTTATTTAGATTATTAGAAAGGTTAGCAAATATTATTATTTTGCCTGGCATTGAATTCAATTACATTGAAGGAGATATAGATCCCGTACTAAACCAGTACTGTTACCTTGGATACTGTTTCGAAAAATCCTGCCACGACAATAACATTTCTGATATTGATAAACAAACAATAGAGACAGACGGCCTTATTCATAAAAAGTTGTCATAGGTTTGTGAAAGGTTTAAGAAGGTAAAGCCCAAAAATTGTATTCATAATCAAAAAATTCCTCTGTTAAGAGTTCTCTAATGTCGCCATTTTTGTTGAACGTTTAACCCTTCTTTAAGGCCATTTTATCCGGATTAATACACAAATGAAACTACTTTTTTACATTTCACGCCTGCCGTACTTAAATATTTATGCGATATAAATACGTGGAATTACATTATCCTGCCAAGCAACCAAATAGTTTCGTTCCAATTTTTATCATTTTTAACCAAAATGAACTTTTGTTTACATAGTGATGTATATAAAATCAAAACATTGAAACTACAACCTATTATCCGATTTTATATTCGACTACCCAAAACTAAAATCCAATTCAATATGATTTTTTGACACTTCTTCTAAATTTATGAATATAGCACATACTAATTGATATTTTTATTGAATAGTTCTTTCCATTAATGTTTAAAATTTTGCAAAAATGCATTGACGCATTTAAATAAAAAAAAAATTAATTCGGTCTATCGTTTATTGTTCATCTTGTTCTTACATCACAAGCACTGTGAGAATACATAAAACAGGGTTGTCAGTCAATTATCTGTTCCCTAGTCAAAATACTCATTATGAATACGGTTCTAATAAAACCTTCGCCAAATCTTAAAGCTTTCAATAACTGATGACTGCTTTAGAGGTAATTTAATGATTTTTTATGAATAAGGCCGAGAGTGTATAGAATTTACAAAGGCTCTTGTTCTAGAAATACGGCACAGAATTCCGTCAAATATGGAAATAATAAAAAAAATTCCCTTATTTAGCGTAAATAAATTTAGCGTAAGTAATGTTCACGAGCAAGACATTATTAACTTCATTAAAATCTTCTTAACAGATGAAAATGAACTGAATGAAATTGAGAAGTGTATAAAGAATATTAAGCTTTGTTCTTGGAATAATTCAGACCGGACTGATTTGTTTTGCATTGAAATTCATAACTGTAAAAATGCATCAAATCAGTATAATTTTCAAAAATTGTCAAACTTCGTAATAAATCTTCTCATCTATCCATAATCCAATGCCGAAGTGAAAATAATATTTAGCGTTATGAACTTGTTCAAAAACAAAGTCAGAAATCGAATGTCTTTGAATACAATTAATTCTCTAATACATATAAAATATGGGCTGGCGTATCGAAACGTTTGCTGTTCTGACTATCAAATACCTAACGCAATTTGTTCAAAAATTAATTGTAATGAAACGTATAAGAAATCATTCCTACTACTTTTAAACTTTTATGTAGAGGTTTTTGTAGTGATTTTTAGTCTTCTTCAGTAGAGGTTATTGGTGGTTTTCAACGTTCTGTTTTGTAGCGATTTTTGGCTCAGAAGAGTTGGCAACACTGCGTGTAGTGTTCTTTTCGTCACTTGCCATACGACACCCTTCATCATACCAGGGTTTGTCTATATGCGGTTTTTCATAACCAAGTACTACAATCTCTGCAGCAGTTTTCATAGAGTGGGAAATGTACACCCACTGCGCTGCAGGATCATGGGTCCGGGTGCGTTCTGCGCCAGAACATAGCCCGTGGCTGGTAATTCGAGATTTCCGAGAAGATTAATGGTTTTAAAATTGTATGAGAAATGACAATTTAAATCTCGATATTAGGCGTGTTTTTTAATCATCCCTAAACTAATTTTTTTCGCCCAGATTGTATAGGGTTTAGCAGGGAATAGCAACACGTCCCGTGCCTTTGATCGCCGGCTAAACGTTTTTTCTCACCACTTTGTATGGGGAGCTAAGCGATTTTATGCGGCTTTATTTAGTTATGCAAAATTCTGCGCAGAGAAGTAGAGTTGTTTAGTTCACGAACGAACTAGTTCAATTGAACGATTCACTCTTGTGAACTAGATGAACTAGTTCATACTGTTCCGCTCTTTTGTTTCAGTAGTTCACTTGTTGCAGTCGTGCAGTTCCCTCCTCCATTTTCTAGTTCATGATCTTTGTCTCACTCAATCTGCACAAAGGTGCCCTAATGTTGCAATTTTTGTGGAATATATGTAACCGGCTTCTACACAATAACTACAGCGCTAATCACATTTGTTCCAAAATATAAAAAAATAGGGCAACACCAAAGTTTTCAGAAACGGAATAACATTAAGCCGATCTGCAATAGGTCGATTTAGTATAAATAAATATCACAGTATCCAAAACGCTTTAGAAATTTGCAAATATCAGACTATTTTCGCGATTATTCGTTCCGATTGAACTGAAATACAATTTGAACTGAAATGAGTTCTTTCGTTAACATCTCATTTAAACTGTTAAGCTGAATTGATACAATGAACTAGTGAACTAAATGAATGAACTAGTTCATTCTGTTGAGCTGAACTACAAAGAGCGTTCACTTGAATGAACTAAAATTCCCAACTCTACAGAGAAGTGCGAGACGTGTTCTACTGCTGCGAACGGTGGGAATTGATATTGATGGCTGCTCGAGCACACTTTCAGCAACAGCCGTTATATTTTCCACTGAACGAGCACGTACAAAGGTTCTTTATCCAATAATAAAACGAGGCAAAAAACGGGTAAAATTACCAAATACGATAAAAAAAATCGTTTGAATGATGGGGAATGAGTTAAAAAACGTGTATGGGTAAAAGGGTCAAAAAATGGTAAAAATTCAAAGTGCAAGAAAGATGATTAGAAATGTCTTAAAATTTTTATATGTTTGAAAAGGGTCAAAACGGTAAAGTTTCAAGGAACGAGAAAACTCGTTTGGAAGAGTAGTTAAGGAAATAGGGTATGTGGGATAAAAGAAGAAGATAAGAGTAAAAATATAAAATGGTAGAAAAATCTTTTAAAATGATTGGGAATGTTTTAAAATGGTGTATGATGGTAAAATGGGGTAAATGGGGCAAAAACGGTTACAGAATTTAAATGTGAGTACAATAGTGCATATCGCTAAAAAGGGGTAGATACTGTTAAAAATTCAAAATGCAAGAAAAATCGTTCGCAATAGCTTGGAACCATTTTTGCACCTTTTCCAATCATCCCAAACTAATTTTCCTGTCATTCATTTAAAGTTTTGTAATTTTCCGTATTTTTATCTACATTTGGGAATTTCCAGAGAAAGTGTCCTAAAATATAAGTAATTATCGAGGGTGACGTGATGTGACAAAAGGTTGACTTTTCTGTGGAAATACCCATATGCACGGTATCTTTAACACATTTACGCTTTGCAATTCTACGACTTTTTGACCTTTTTAAACATATATGTATATTATTTTTAACACATTTCAAATCATTCTAAACGATTTCGAGTTTTCACCTCGAATTTTCAGATTTGACCCATTTTTTCCACATGCATTTTTCTTGAATTTTCATGTTTGAACGTTTTTACGCAAAAGCACAATTTTTAACAAATTCAAACCATTTCATGTAATTTTTCCCAAACCATTACAAGCTAATTTTCTCGTTATTTAAAGTTTTACCATTGGACATTTTTTTACCCACATACACTATTTTTAACACTTTTCCAGTCGTTCCAAACTAATTTGTTTATTATTTGAAGTTTTACCGTCTCTTGGACTTTTAAGATATTCCCAATGATAGCAATTGTTTGCATTTTCAAGTTTTAAGCTTTTTTGCACTTTTTACCCCTTGTTACATTATTTAATCACATACAGGGTGGTTCAGTCAAGACTGGACAAATTTCACCAGCGTATTCCTTGGTTCATTTCATGAAAATATGTCCAATCCCCGAAAATGCAATGGGGCGAAATGGCAGCGGTTTCAAAAATTTTTGGATTGGTGGTCGGAGGGTACTAGGGTAAAATTGCTAAGTTCTGAACCAGTAGTCGGATTTTTTGTTTTTTGGCTTGCTGGAAAGGACTTTAAGAGACCTTTCAGAATCATTAAAAAAAATTTAAAAATTGTGGGGAAAAAAGACGTGCACATAACCTCAATATTCCCATCAATATGACAGATAACTTATGTTTTTTTATGTGTGTTTTTCGTACAGTTTTATCCCGCGACCATATTTTATCATATCAGATATAAAAGTTATAAGTTTTTTCAAACATTTTTCCGTAAATGTTATTATATTTATATACGCATTATTGAAATTGTTAATTTTCAACAAAAGTATGGCACATACTGTTTCCGTAAGACCATTCTTCACTCGGATGCGACGAAAAAGCACACAAACATCATTATTATTTCGATTCTGTTGTTTCAATTTGAAAATAGAATATAAATAGTACAGTAGAATTCATTTATAGCGACCTCGGTTATAACGACCATCCGTTTATAACGACGGATTTTCAAAGAAAGATTGGTCCTTCATTGCTTATACATGCGCAACCATTCGCTTAGAACGACTCCGGTTTTAACGACCATCTGCTTTTAACGACCAATTTGCGCGTCTGCTTTGGAATGAAGTTTCGGTTATAACGACGATGTCACTTCTGCGTATTGGATTTTTTGGTTTTCTTTCCATTTTTTGTCGCCAGCCAACACTAAATGAAGGAACATATGTATAATATGGGGAATCACAGAATTTGTTTTCGCCTATCTCAAACTGAGTTTGGAAAAGATAAAGAAGAAAGTTGAATACCAGTTTGAGTCGTGAACGCGAATGGACATATGAACATTCTTTCTTTAATTACCAGCGGTGTTAAAAATTTTTTTTTAATTTACATAAGAAATTGTAATCCAGATCAACCAAACGCAGGTAAGGCACTTTTACTTGGATAAATACTGAGTAAATATGTATGAATGTGCATATGCTTTTTCCAGAATGGACGTTAAAAAACATAAAGTGTTCTCCATAAAAGAGAAGGCTGAAATTTTGCTGAAACTAGAATCTGGTTCTACAAATGCAGCATTAGCGAAGGACTATTATGTTTCGCATTCGACTATCAGTACGATATGGAAAAACCGAGACGCAATTCGTAAGTGTTTTGAATCTGAGATCATGCAAAGAAAACGTATGCGTTCTACTCAAGATTCTAATATAGAACAAGCTCTTTTGCAATGGTTCAAGACGCAAAGAAATAAAAATACTATAGTAACTACGTCCATACTTCAAATGAAGGCAGAGGAAATAACCCAACTTCTTGGAAAAGATTACAATTGCACTGAAAGCTGGATTTACCGTTTTCGAGAGCGCCATAATATAGTTTTAGGAACAATTTCTGGTGAGGCTTGCAGTGTCGACAAAAGTCAATGCAGCGACTGGCTAGTTTCAGTATGGCCTAAAATACGACAGGGGTATCAAGCACAAGACATTTTTAATGTGGATGAAGCAGGGCTCTTTCATAAGCTTCCACCCAACAAAACCCTTAAATTCAAAGGTGAAAGGTGCTGTGGTGGTAAACAATCAAAGGAAAGAATAACCTTGCTGGTTGGAGGTAATATGGATGGGTCCGAAAAAAAGAAAATGCTTGTCATTGGAAAATCTAAAATGCCGCGGTGTTTCAAGCATGTAAAATCATTACCTGTAGATTATAAAGGAAATAAAAAGGCATGGATGACTTCAGAAATTTTTGAACGCATTTTGCGCGATTGGGACAGCAGTTTGAAGAAAGGTAAAAGAAAAATTTTACTGCTTCAATAAAATTAGTTTTCCTACCACCTAATACAACGTCCGTCTTACAGCCAATGGACCAAGGGGTAATTAGGTGTTTGAAAAGCAATTATCGCAAACAACTAATGCCAAAAATTATTCGCGATACAGACAATAACACACAAAGCACCATTACTTTGTTAGGTGCTATTGACATGGTGGCCTCCGCTTGGCAAAGTGTAAAATCAACAACAATAGCTCACTCTTTCAGACATGCGGGACTACTTCCAGCCGAAAGTGCGTGCCCAGATGCAGATTTCGAAGATGAAGATGATATTCCTCTTTCGTTGCTACATGAAACATACAAAAATATGCAACAAGTAGCCGAATGTATTGTGTGGGATGAGTTCGTAAACGTGGATGACAATGTCGTGACATCGGAAGAGCCTTCATTGAGAGAAATCGTCGAGAGCACAAAAGAAAATGGGGAAATTCACAGCGATAATGAACCAGATGTCGATGATGAGCCAATCAAAATTCCCACTAGGACAGAAACCTTGAGTGCGGTACACACTTTAAAACAGTTTTTGCGATTTGGGGGTTCTGACATATCAGAGAGTTTATATAGTTCCGTAGAAGTTATTGAAAGTAAATTATTACATGAAATTCTTGTAAATAGAAAACAAACCACGATTCCAAACTATTTTCAATCTCAATAAACATGAATATACATGATAAAAAAAACTTAAAAATATTGTGTGCACCTATTCGGATACCACGACGTTCGGTTATAACGACGAATATTTACGGTCCCTTTGCGGTCGCATTGCGTTGCGTTTGATATTTGTTGACAATACTAAAGGCAAAAAAGCGTGGTTCTATAGTTTTTTCAAAAGTTTTTGTTTCCAGGGAAATTTGCCCATATCCACCACTCCGGCGCCATCTAGAAAATTTCCCTTTACTTTAAAATCCGCCACTTATCTTACACCATAAAGGAAATAATAGCTACAGTGCGCCCATTGTCAACTTTGTTTACTAGGTGCTGTCCTGTACTAGTGTCACTTTCACTGAAGTTTCCCATAATTCTCATTGACGTAGACTCAAAATTGTGGGAAATATTTGTGAAAGTAGTTTAAACAAGGGAATATGTGACAAAATTTAAATGATTTTGTATAATAGCATTTGGTACTTATATAAAAACTATTTCAAAGCCATGATGCCGGTGTTGGTACATCTATAAGAGAAAGAACGCCTTTGTAATGTAAAAACTGTAGCAACTTCTGTGGTCGCAGATGCGTAAACCGTCAGAGTCTCTGAGGACAAGGAATGGTAGCTGAACCGGAGGAAGAAACAATTTATTAGGACTTAGTCGGTGGTGTCATGGCAGTGGTGTTTGCAATTCGATGGCCATAAGATATTCTACTTTAAGTAACGTGTTGTATTCTTGTTTCGAAGTGATAGTTTTATTGAAAATAGTTTTTTCTTCTGATATGAAATTGTAGAATTTTAATGTCATATTTTTTGACTTTTTTTTTTTGGAACACAAATATTCCATTTATTTGTTTCAACGACATCTAGAAAATTACCCATTACACTAACATTTTCCCAACACTTGGGCTTCATCTATTAGTTTACTTTATCTACATATGTAGTATGTATGTTGCTTACTATGGATATTTCCTTACGCGTAAGTAAGGGTTTTTCAACAGAGACGCTACAAAAGTAAATCGATATCAATCGCTACAATCATAGTGACAGCAAACGACGCCATATTTTTTCCCGCTCTTTTGACATTTTTCTTCAGTAAGGTTTGCCATTTCATCATGGAAAGATATACGAGCCAACAACGAGTCGACATTATTAAAATTTACTACCGAAATTTGGAGTCAGTGGCCTCAACTTTAAGAGGCCTCAACAATCAGCGATGAAGCTCATTTCTGGCTGAATGGCTTCGTCAATAAGCTAAATATGCGTTATTGGTCAGACAGCAATCCACACGAAATCCATGAGTCATCATTGCATCCCGAAAAAATTACGGTTTGGTGCGGTTTATGGGCCGGCGGCGTCATTGGGCCGTACTTCTTCCGTGATGATCAAGACCGGCACATTACTGTGAATGCGAATCGCTACCGTTCAATGATAACTGAATATTTTTGGCCCCAATTGGATAATATGGACTTGGAGGACATGTGGTTCCAACAGGACGGCGCCACAAGCCACACAGCGAATGCCACAATCAATTTATTGGAAACCAATTTTGGTGAACGTGTTATCTCACGAAATGGCACAGTCGATTGGCCGCCTCGGTCGTGAGATTTGACGCCGTTAAATTATTTCCTGTGGGGCTACATCAAGTCTATGGTCTATGCCCACAAGCCAGCGACGATTGATGAAATTCGTACGAATATCGAACGTGTAATTGCAGCAGTATCGGCCGATTTATGCTTGAAAACTGTCGAAAATTGGGTTCAGCGTCTGGACCCACACAAGCGTGCCAGTGGTTGCCATGAAAAAGAAATCGAGTTCCATACGTAATGGCATCGAACAACGTACTTTCACAGGAATAAAGAATTTCATTGGTATCTAAAACCGGGTTTGTTTTATTTAAAAAACACTTTTGTAGCACTCTTATTGAAAACCCCGTTATTAGGGCTCATGATCGAAATGCAACCCAGGTTTCACATTTGGAATCATTGAATGTTTAAACATTTTGTTTATACTGTTTTCAATAATTGTTTTTATTTTATTTTGACAATTTTAAACAAAAAGTTGATAAGAATTAAAACAATAGTTGAAAATAATTAACATAGTTAATTAAATTCTGTTAGAAATTAACTACGCAATTCTTCAATTAAGCAACTATGGAATTTTGTCGGTGTATACAATTTGTCACTGACATAAAAAAATTAAATTTTGGTAAAGTGGAATTAATCTGTTTGACATTTGATAACCACATTTCCCACCGCTGATTAACTGTATTACCTACTGACAATACCGTAAAGAGAAACAGAGTAAAAGAGAAAGAGACAACAAATTTGCAAAAAGCAGAGATTGTTTGCTAACATAACTGTTACGAATAGAGCGAGAAATGGAATAATTTTCAACAGCCAGTTGCCAATCAATTGAAATATAATATTTTTTAATTTTCAGTAAATGTATTTTATGACAGCGATAAAAGCATTTTTTGACTGTTTCGCTATCGATTTTATATTAATCAGTGTGAATGAATGTGGTCTTATGTGGCTGCTTTTTGATGTGTTAACATCTATACGCGCGCCTCTAGGGCAGTAAACTATAAATTTAATACATACGCAAGTGTTAGGTTTGTAAGAGTAAATCATCGTTTGTTTGTTCGTAGCTTGGCAGTCGGTATTGAAAGTGATTATTGGGCGATTTTCATATAATTTTCCCACGCGATTTTCTCCGGAAATTCATAGCCGATTTTATTAATTTTTGGATTAAAAAGCTAGTCCGGGTTTCGACGAAAAGTTTAGGCCAAAAATTAAGGCGATCCGATATCGGCGAGCCGAGATAGAAGTATTTTAATTTGGAGTATTAATTTGGAGTAATATTAAAAAAGTATTTTATGTTGATCTTCGGTTATATCGTACGAATATAACAATGTATGTATGTATGTACAAGTGTCTGTTGCTTTGCATTCTTTGACTTTTGTGGGAATAAAAAAAAAGTATTGAGCAAGACTATAATGACACATGTGCTTGCACTGGGTCTTTAAATAATTTTAAGTATTAATATTATTTAACTGTAACGTCATCATATGATTGAACGCTGTTTTTTTATTTTCCAATGTAACATTTACGAATGTGTTCATAGAAATCGAACAGGTACCGTGTAGCAAAAAGGTGTTAACACATCGCCCGTGAGTTCGAACACTCATTGGATTTTTTTATTATTTCCTCTTATACCGAACCAAATCTTCAAAATGGTACAATGAAACAACATGTTGAAATTGAGAACAAAAATCAAAAAAAAAAAAATATCTGCCCTCATTTCTATGTTTTCTAAAACTGTTCCCAAACTGTTATCAGAGAGCAATATAGACGGCATTTCCCCGGTGCTGCCAGAACAGTATTACCATGTTAGCATAATTTGTGCCGTTTTATTTATTTATTTATTTATTTCAGTCTATGGACAATAATTCCTTACAGACTAGCAATTAATAATATATGTACATTCATACTTAATCAATTAAAGTATTAAGAAGACTTTTAAACTTATTTGTTGGAAGTGTTAAATCTAGAAAATTGTATAATGAATTATATAATATCATAGCTTTCAGCAATGGTTCATTTAATGCATAATTAGATGTATGAATACCAATATAAAAAGGATAATAAAAACGAAGAGAGCGGGAGGGAGCATTAAATTGAATAAAAGATAATAATTCAGCACAATCCACAGAATTATTTATGATACATTGAAGAAACATTAAAGAGCTAATTTCTCTTCTTGATTTTAATGATTTTAAGGATATAAGCAAACATCTACTATTATAAGATGGAAAACAACCAGCAAAAATTAAAGAATTTAATGCAAATTTAGTAAAAGACCTTTGAACCTTTTCAATACGATTTATGTGGATAGACGCCGTGGGACTCCATATGAAAGAGGCATATTCCAACTTAGAGCGGCAAAATGAAGAAAAAACTATTTTCCTAACATAAGGATCAGTGAACTGAGCTGTGTTTCTACGAATAAAGTACATTGATGAGTAAGCTTTGGGAATGATATAGTCAAGATGTGGAGTAAATGTAAACTTTGCATCAAAAACCACTCCTAAATCTTGAATTTCAAATACTGTTTCTAAAATATAATTACATATCTTATATTGAGATATAATTACGTTGCGACATTTATGGAAAGTAACATGAAAACATTTTGATTGATTAATAGGTAGCCCATTATTAATCGACCAAATACCCAATCTATCAATATCCTCTTGTAGCAATAAGATATCATTCAATGAATGAATAGCTAGGAATATTTTTAGATCATCAGCGTACAAAAGATGCTTAGCATTAACAAAACAAAAAGCAATATCGTTAACAAACAAATTAAACAAAAGAGGCCCCAAGACACTTCCCTGAGGAACCCCAGATGTTGGAATATAATGATCCGAAAATACTCCATCAATACATACAACGCAACTCCTATTCATTAAATAAGATCTGAACCAATTCAAAATATTAGAATGTAGTCCAATCCTAGACAATTTAAATATCAACAAGTTATGAGGAACTTTATCAAAGGCTTTAGACAGGTCAGTGTAAACTGCATCAACTTGACTACCTTTTTCAAAGCTATTAAGGCAATAACGTGTAAAAATTGCTAAATTAGTAGTAGTTGATCTACCCGAGACAAATCCATGCTGAGCTGGACTAATATAAGGTTTCAGCAAGAAAAATAATTTATCATATACAATGTGTTCAAAAAGCTTAGCAATGTTCGCCAACTTCGAGATTGGCCTATAATTGGATACATTATTTCTATTACCCGATTTGTAAATAGGCATTACCGTTGTGTTTTTCCATCTCTGAATAAAATAACCAGCAGAAAGAGACTTAGAAAATATAATTTTTAAAGGCTGCACTAATGAAGTAATACATTTTTTTAGTAAAAATGGAGAAACTCCATCTGAATCTATTTTATATGTAAAAGAAAGCTCTTCAATTGCAGAATAAATATCATCATCAGATATATTTAGGCTAGAAATATCAACATTGGATACAATATTACTAAATGCAGAATCATCAATATTAATCGCATTATCTGAAAAATTGGATTGAAAAAATAACTTAAACATATTGGCAGTTTCAAATAAAGAGTTAGACACAGCTCCATTGTATACCAAAGAAGAAGGTACAGAAGAGTTACTACAACGAGATTGAATAAATGTCCAAAAACGTCTCGGATTATACTTAATGGAGTCTCCATAACTTAAAATATACTGATTATATAAAAACTTGTTCAGAAAATTGAATTCTCGGGTGTAATGTTCGCACAAATCTTTATCATGAGCTCTATTACTAGTTTTGAATTGACGGTGATACTTATTTCTTAAATTTTTCAGTTTTTTTAACCCCCTAGTATACCAGGGAAATTTATAGACTTTCAGCGGTAATGCCTCAATATTAGCTTTGAAAATGTCATTGATAATTTTCAAAAATTCCTCATAACATATGGATACAATTTCACTGTCCAAAGTTTCAGACCAGTCTACAGCATTCAATAACATATTTATATAATCAAAGTCACACGAATTATATTTATATTGATAGATTTGATAGTTGGTTTTATTATCAAATTCATAAAAAGTAATATTAATTGCAAGCGCCGAATGATGAGTATTCGGCGAAGAAATTGGGAACGCGCAATCTTCCACGGAACATTTTAAATCTGTACTAACAAAGACTAAGTCCAAAATACGATCAAGCTTATTAAACACTGAATTTACTTGACACAAATCAAGACTAAATAATGAGTCAATGAAATTCATTTCAGAAACAGAATTAACATTATTAGGCATGAGATAATCACAATCAAGTACCTCAGACCAAACAATACCATTTAAATTAAAATCTCCCAAAAAACAACATTTATCCACATAGCTCATAGTTTCAACAAAGTGTAAAAAATTTTGAATATGGCCTGAATACAAATCATCACAACTCTTAGGAGGAATATAAGAGGCTCCAATATATAAACAACCTCTCAAGGTCTTTACACAAATTGTCAATTGGTCATATAATGGATTGGCATCATGTAATGGAATAGAATACGAATTTATACACTTCTTCACAGCAATTAATACTCCTCCACCTTTTGAATGCCCGGTAGATAAAAAATCCCTATCCTTACGGTAAACAATGAACAAATTAGCATCAAAAAACTCATCATCATAAAAATCATTATTTAACCAGGATTCAATAATAACAAAAACATCATAATCATATTGTGATGAAAAATTTCTAAACAAAGATGTTTTAGTTCTCATCCCTGACACATTATGGAAATAGATTTTCAAATTATTAACATCTATGGATTTCCCTGTACAAACTTTTTCCTTGGAAAATCCACAAAAGGTCGAACTTTTATATCAGCCGTCCAAAGATTTGGCCGTAATAAATTATCATAAAAGGATGCTGAGACACCAAGCTTAAAATTTACAAATTTTAAATCACTAACTGCTGTATCTTTTTTTACCAGTTTGTAACATGAAATATGCAATTTATCAATATCTAAATATTTACTAACCTAAGCAATAATATTATCCTCGGTTACAGTATTTTTAAACGAAGATAAATGTACCCATCTCTTCTTCACAACAACATCCAACTCTGAATTTTTATTCTCACCTACAACAACGCGACCCTTCTTGTGTTTACGTCTTGTTACATTCTCCCATGCACCATGCTCGCGAGACACCACCGAGAGTTGAAACACTAACAGCATCAACATCAGAGAAACCATCACCAACACCATTTAAACTCGAACCAGCGACATCAACAGCAGAGGCAGTAGCAGAAGCAGGGGCAGTAGCAGTAGCAGTAGCAGTAGCAGCAATAAAACCATCACCAACAACAGATCGTGTAGTAGTACATATTATCCCATCGTCACGTACATGAGAATCGCAATTTCTCACCAATTTTACAGTTTGAGCATTAGACTTCAAATCTCTCTGCGGCATTGAAGCACCCAAACCGGTTTTGAGTAAAGGCAGACTTCGAGGAGCAGAATTTTTGCCATTGTTGAAATTATCATTGCAAGAGATTAATTGCGCAAGCATTGTTTTAATCTCCTCCATCTCATATGAGAGCAGACTGATTTTCTTTACCATATCACACGATGACTGAAGACAATTGTCACAATTGAATACAATATTGGCAAATGACGAAAGGGCATTTACCACTGCCTCTGTATCAATCTTCGCACATATTGTATGAAATTTGCGCTGGCAAACATTGCAAACAATTTGACTACCAAATTGAATGTTTTTGTAGCACTGAGAGCAAACCAAATTTTGCGACGATGACATTGTGACGCGACTTGACTTTTTGAACGCTCAACACTGACTGATATTATTATTTTTGGTTTTGGCTCTTGTTTTTTGAAAAATTATCCAAAGTGCTGTTTTGCACAATTTCCTCAATATTTTTCCAATTTTTTTAATATTTGCACAATCTTTTTGCAAACGGCATAATTTTTCGTACTGAAAGTTTCTCCCTATAATTTATCTGCAAATGTTACATCATATTTATCGATATAACGGGTTTTTCAACAGATACGCTACAAAAGTAAATCGATAGGGACAGCAAACGACGCCATATTTTTTCCCGCTCTTTTGACATTTCTCTTCAGTAAGGTTCGCCATTTCATCATGGAAAGATGTCAGCATCGAGTCGAAATTATAAAAATTTACTACCGAAATTTGGAGTCAGTGGCCTCAACTTTAAGAGCGCTACGTCCAATTTATGGTCGTCATAATCGTCCTACCAGATCAACAATTGAGCGCCTAGTGGACAAATTTGAATCCACAGGCACAGTACAAAATGTTCCCATGCCAGTCAGACATAGAAGTGCAAGAAAGCCCAAATGTGTCTCTCACACGTCGTTCTCAAGCGTTGGGCATCTCTGTGACGTCGTTGTGGCGAATTTTGCGAAAAGATCTTGGCCTACATCCTTACAACATCAAATTGACGCAAGAACTGAAGCCGCTTGACCACCATAAGCGTCGTATGATTCGGATTTTCATCGGAAAATCATCTTCAGCGATGAGGTTCATTTCTGGCTGAATGGCTTCGTCAATAAGCAAAATATGCATTATTGGTCAGACAGCAATCCACACGTAATCCATGAGGCATCATTGCATCCCGAAAAAATTACGGCTTTGTGCGGTTTATGGGCCGGCGGCGTCATTGGGCCGTACTTCTTCCGTGATGATCAAGACCGGCACATTACTGTGAATGCGAATCGCTACCGTTCAATGATAACTGAATATTTTTGGCCCCAATTGGATAATATGGACTTGGAGGACATGTGGTTCCAACAGGACGGCGCCCCAAGCCACACAGCGAATGCCATAATCAATTTATTGGAAACCAAGTTTGGCGAACGTGTTATCTCACGAAATGTCCCAGTCGATTGGCCGCCTCGGTCGTGCGATTTGACGCCGTTAGATTATTTCCTGTGGGCTACGTCAAGTCTATGGTCTATGCCAACAAGCCAGCGACGATTGATGAACTTCTTACGAATATCGAACGTGAAATTGCAGCAGTATCAGCCGATTAATGCTTGAAAACTGTCGAAAATTGGGTTCAGCGTCTGGACTTCTACAAGCGTTCCCGTGGTGGCCATGCAAAAGAAATCGAGTTCCATACATAATGGCATCGAACGTACTTTCACAGGAATAAAGAATTTGATTGGTATCTAAAACCGGTTTTGTTTTATTTAAAAAAACTTTTGTAGCGCTCTTATTGAAAAACCCTTTAGAAGGTACAATATCACATCTATAGGTTACTGGCTAACATAGCAACTCCACAGGCGTAAAAATAAAAAATTAATTCATGAAATATCAGAAATAGGTTGACCATTAAAAAATTCCATATTGAGATAAATGACAAAATTCCTTATAAATGTATTATGAGGGATGCCACAATGCACTCCTCAACTCAGGAGTGAAATCCTGTTGTAAAACGTACTTTTTAACCCGGAATAAAAATATGGACGATTATTAATAAACTTCAAATTAGTCGTAGCAGACAGTAGTTCCTTCAATATCAAGATGTGACTTTTGTAAAATGGTCTAAACCCGATGGAAATTCTTCTAAAATCTTCAGATATAAACTCCAGGGAAAATTTCCGTGCTCATTATGTGAGAAATATCCGACAAAGAAAATATCGAAGTAGTGAGGATTTGACCACTGTTCGCTAGGATAAGTGGAACGTATTCCAAAAGAAATTATCCAAAACTTAGAAAATTTTATTCTAAGATGATTGAAAAAAATTGTTAAAAACAATGGACCTAAAACAAAATAATAAATTTATTTAAAAAATTTAATACTTTTTAGAGTTGTAAATCACACTTACTATGTCTTTCGTTATTGGTGTAGAATTTGTTAAAATACTTTAAGTTAGTGTTTTGTATGAAATTAAGATACAGGCTATAACAAATTAAAACCATAATATTTATTTTTAAGTTAAACTGTTAACGTTTCACAACTTTTTAAAGACTTGTTGAACACCCATTTCTTGCAGGGACTGTATGTGTTTTGGACTCGAAATTAGGAAAAATACTTAAAAGCTAATTTTAGCATAATGGTTTTGCAAACGGTACAATTTTTGAGGACATTTGGCATAATTTTTTAGTCGGTCTCTGGCAACACTGTGCCCAGATGGTGTCAAAAGCGAAGCATGGTAAAAAAGTGAAATTTCCAAACAAAAAATGCTAAAACAAAAAAATTCTAGAAACCATTTAGCACATTTTGTCAGAAAAAGTGCAGCCTCCAGAAAATATGCTACAATTGCATTAAAAATGCTAAACTGGCAACACAAAATTTGCAGATAATAACTAAAAACACGCTTACAGAGAAATTGTATTACCTACCAAGAAAACTGTAGAGACAGAGAGAGAACCACTGAGAAGAACATTAAAGTTAACATTAAACATGTTGTTTAATTGTTTATGACTGTTAGTAACAGAGACAGAGTCGGTAGAAATGTTCTTAACAGTATTCAGTTGCAAAGTTACGCTTATGTTGAATGGTAATGCTTTGCTTGTGACGCACAAATTTCCTATTATATCAGTTACTCAGATGCCAATTGGTCTAAATCCACAAAACAGAAAGCGTCTAAAATAAAACTGCCTAGTGAAATATAAGACTAATGCGAGCCCCAAAATTACTTCGTATTTACGCCTTAATTTTGATGATATGAAATAAGGGTTTTTCAACAGAGACGCTTCAAAAGTAAATCGATAGGGACAGCAAACGACGACATATTTTTTCCCGCTCTTTTGACATTTCTCTTCAGTAAGGTTTGCCATTTCATCATGGAAAGATATTCGAGCCAACAACGAGTCGAAATTATTAAAATTTACTACCGAAATTTGGAGTCAGTGGCCTCAACTTTAAGAGCGCTACGTCCAATTTATGGTCGTCATAATCGTCCTACCAGATCAACAATTGAGCGTCTAGTTGACAAATTTGAATCCACAGGCGCAGTTCAAAATGTTCCCGTGCTAGTGAGACAAAGAAGTGCCCGTAGTGTCGAGAATATTGCTGCCGCTGAGGCTTCAGTTCAAGAAAGCCCAAATGTGTCTCTCACACGTCGTTCTCAAGCGTTGGGCATCTCTGTGACTTCGTTGTGGCGAATTTTGCGAAAAGATCTTGGCCTACATCCTTACAAGATCAAATTGACGCAAGAACTGAAGCCGCTTGACCACCATTAGCGTCGTATGTTCGTGAATTGGGCTGAGCAACAACTTGAAAATGATTCGGATTTTCATCGGAAAATCATCCTCAGCGATGAGGCTCATTTCTGGCTGAATGGCTTCGTCAATAAGCAAAATATGCGTTATTGGTCAGACAGCAATCCACACGTAATCCATGAGTCATCATAGCATCCCGAAAAAATTAGGGTTTGGTGTATCGGCCGATTTATGCTTGAAAACCGCCGAAAATTGGGTTCAGCGTCTGGACTTCTGCAAGCGTGCCCGTGGTTGCCATGCAAAAGAAATCGAGTTCCATACATAATGGCATCGAACGTACTTTCACAGGAATAAAGAATTTCATTGGTATCTAAAACCGGTTTTGTTTTATTTAAAAAAACTTTTGTAGCGCTCTTATTGAAAAACCCGTTATCTTGTTGTGTAGGATAAACAAATTAATAATAAATAATAATAAATAACTAGTACATAATATATAGCGAAAGGAACTTCGTTCCAATCGGGTGTTCCCTGACACCTCATGTAATTTTGTTTTTAAAAAGGGTAACCCATTACCGATCGCCGTGGGTAATGGGTAAAAGCCGCTTACCCATTCCTGCTCCGTTTCCGAAATATAGACATAATGGCGGTTTAGCGATTTTTTAATCGAAACATTTTTGTTTTAGCGATTTGTTTAAACGAAGTGATGTCGTATTAAAGACCTCCGTTGGTTATAACCTGTGGAGGTAAAAATTTGTTATTTTTTCGATTGGACTCACCGTTTCCGAGTTATAGTCGTTTTGTTATTTTAGTGATTTTCTTATTTAGGTGATTTTTTCTTAAAAATTCCCATACGAGAATTGGACCACTTTATGGAAATCTTTAGAAACCAACAAAAAAAGTAATTATTTTTCGATTCGACACTCCCTTTCCGAGGTACATACAAGGTGGAGCGCGGTAATTTGCTTTTTTGCACTGCAGGCTGTGGCGGCACTGTTGGCGGAAGAGAGTGGAGAGCGTGCGTGGCTTATGGTGGCTGACGGGAGATTTGTATTCGTCTGCCTTTCAGTTGCCATCATGCATTGGACACGTGAGGATAGGTCATTTTGTTTTGAAGCGTATTTTTCAAATGCGCACTCGATCATTGCAGTGCAGCGTGCTTTTCGTTTACGATTCGCTGTTCCACCACGCGGAAGTGTTCCTGGACGGCAATCAATTGTAAATTGGGTAACTTCATCGAGAACAGCAGGGAATGTGCCATGTGTACGAATTGTCCCAATACCTTGGAAGATCTAATTAACAATATTGAGGCTGAAATTGGCAGAATACCAGTCTACATGTTCATGAAAAATTCAGAAAACGTGTGCAGCAGTGTGTGGATAGTGAAGGTCGACATTTGCCAGATACACTATTTAAAACCATGTAATTTACAAATTCCCTTACTGTTCAATATAATTAAAATATAAAATAAATTTTTCTAAGGTTCATAATTTTTTTATTTCATTCCCAAATAAGCAAATTACCGCGCTCCACCCGTACATTTTTTCTAATTTTTTCATATATTCTATCAAAAATGGGGATGTGTTACCCAGGGTAACCCATTACCCACGAAATGCGATGTTAGTAATAATAATTTTGTTTATATTTTTAAATGTGGCTGTCGGTGGTGCAACGGTTAGTGTGCGTGGCTGTTGTGCGAAAGATCGTTAGATCGATCCCTGCTCTGACCACTTTACACTTCTTTCGCCGACGGCCACATCGCTTAGTGACAGCGACACTATCGACTAATAAGCCATGATATAGCTTCTCAAAAAACCGTCCGGAACCGGTGTAAAACTGTAGGTCCAAATCTGTGAGTGAAAACTGGAAAGCGCACAGCTTAGTGATTGTGAGAAGCTCTCCCCAATTCCATCATGGGATGTAATGGGAATATATTTATTTATTTATTAAATTTAAAAATAAACTACACAATTTTATTAAAAAATTATTTTTTTTAGTTTTTTGTTTCTAAAAAATTTATAATGTGATAAAATTCAAGTAATTAGTTCAGCATACCAATAAATATTTTGGTACAACCGAATTAGTTTTTACATTTTTCGTTGATCCAACAAATATAATATTCACCACGACAGGATAATTTGATTGCTAGAAATGAAACTCGTTTGACAGATCACATTTATTTCTTGTTGCTGTGGCTTCAACTAAGTATTTCAGTTCTGGCAACCAAAACTGAATTACAAATCAATTGATATGCACAACATTTGGTGATACTGAACACAATTATTGGTAATCACATCTGATTAATGTGGTAGTTCAAGGAACCGCTAAATTTTAATTGACTGTAAATATATTTGTGACAAAGTCTCGCTTCTCTGTATGTATACATATCAGCGATCTGAAGTAGAATCAGAAAATTTTGGAATCAGGATATTTTTTCACCGTCGGTGGTGCAATGGTTAGTGTGCGCGGCTCTTGTACATGAGATCCTGGGTTCGAACCCGGCTCTGACCACCTTAAAATTTCTTTCGGCGGCGGTCACCTCGCATAGTGACGGCGACACTATCGAGTATCTAGCCATGAAAAAGCTTCTCAAATTACCGTCCGGAATCGGTGTAAAACTGTAGGTCCCAATCAGTGAGTGAAAACTGGAAAGCGCACAGCTCAGTGATTGTGAGAAGTTCTCCCCGGTCCCTTCATGGGATGTAATGGGAAACCATTTATTTATTTATATTTTTTCACCAATCTGAAATGGAACCAGAATATATTTAGCTCCCACGCTCCCATCAACTACCATGGGGCTGATTGCCAATATATCAGGAGTGGCCAATATTGGCACTTCAATGACATGGGTTATTTCACAATTTTTACTAGTTACATCTCGGATTTGAAATAGAATCAGGATATATTTTAGATGAGGATGATATATGCTTTCATGGAGCTCATTTCAGATATATTGCTAGTTCATTGGTATTTTATCAGGAATATCCAATATTTTGCAAATATTCTACAAATGGGTGATTGTTTTGCTAGTCGGACCATTAATTGCGTCTTGTTCCCGTTTACTGCCAAAACCACGCTTGCTGATTCCTTCTCAATTTTCGAAAATACTGCAGGAACTTCTCAAAGATTTCCTTCAGTGATGCTCTACATCATCAGCATATGCGAGTAGCAATGACGTTTGGTGCTGGTAATTCGACACATGTTGACTGCAGCTTTACTCACGACGGTCGCAATTAAAATGTTGAAGAGATCGCATGATAGGGTGTCGCGATCTTTACCAATCTTTACTGAGGATTTCGTGTCGGTCAGTGTCATTCTACAAAGACGTTTCACCTTACTAGGAATACCAAGCTCCGACATTGCGTGGTACAGTTGCAGCCTTGTAATCTACACAGAGGTGGTAGGTGTCGATTTGTTTTTCGTGGGGTTTCTCCAGGATTTGTCGTAATGTGGACATCTGGTCGATAGTTGACTTTCCAGGTCTAAAGACACGCTGATAAGGTCCGATCAGGTCTGAAACACACGGCTTAAGTCTTTCGCACATTACGCTCAAGAGGACCTTGTATGCGATGGGTGAAAGACTTCTGCCACGATAGTTGCTTCATATACTCGGATCGCCTTTTTTGAAAACGGGAAACGGTATGATATGTCTCCAATCGCCGGGCATGCAGTCGTCTAGCAAGATTTTGAATTTCCTACTCATAGCCTCCAGCCTTAAATAATTTAGCCGGTACCAGCGGCTTTGTTGTTCTTAAGACGGGAAATTTCAGATCTAACTACGCTTTGGTTAGAAGGGGGCGACTGCAGTTGACTCTATCGTCCTGTATGTGCTCAACACCATCATCTATATTGTATTCCCGTCCTTATCTCTACAAAAGGGGGGCCCTGATCAATTGCCGTTGGTTTGGCTGTGTACTTTCCGGTAGAATTGACGGGCCTCTTTCTTCGTTTTGTAAGATTCAATTTGGACTTTCTCCACAACCGTTTATTCTCCGCAAACAAACGGGTATTCTTTCTTATTTTCTCCTTATACCGCTATAACGCGGCTTGCGTTGCGACTTACTGCAGCATTGTCATACGTGCAGCGTTCTTTTCATCACTTGCTATGCGACACTCTTCATCGCACCATGGTTTATATCTAACCAGTTTTCATAACCAAGCACGGTATCTGAGTAGGTTTCATAGAGCGGAAATGTTCTTCCAGTCGCACGGTAATTGCATCTTTCCGATACCCAGCTATCCATATGTCTGGTTTCGTACGAATTTTGCTCTGCTTAACCATGTGCGAACCTTTGCCGCACCCAGGAATCACACGTCAGTCCATTATACTAGTAGAGTGCCTTGCATCAATAACCAGGTGATCAATCTGGGGTTTCGTCTGTTGATCAGGGGATATCCAAGAAGCCTTGTGGATGGGTTTATGTTGGAATCTCGTACTAGCGACAATCATGTGTATTGCCGCGGCAAAATATAACAGTCTCATTCCGTTATCATTCCGAATTTACGGGTGGTTGGTTCAAATACATTTTCCCTGCCGACTTTAGCATTAAAATCCCCTAGAAGAAAGCCATGGCCAAAGTAGAGTGTCCAAAACTGAAACCGGTTACCGGGGGTTTTTTGCCATTAACCGCGTGCCGGTTTTTAAGAAAACGTAATTTTCGAACTAACTAACAACCGGATATTTGACGTCGGTTAACCGGTTAGCCGGTTTCTACTCAATTCGTATTCATATCCTTAAAAAATTTAATCATAAATGATATGATTTTCGAATTTTAATGCAATTTTGGGTTAAGAAACATGATTTCTATTTTCAAATATGATTTGACGCTTCAATAAGTTCTAAATGACATTTCCAAACAATTTGTTTTATTAAAATTTCAAAATGATTTTATGATTTGAATAAGAATTTTAATTTTTTTCTTTTCAAATTTCAAAACGTAAATTATTTTCTTATAAAAGTCTGAACTTAATAAGATTTTCATACATGTAAAGCTCTGTCAAATTTGGAATTCGGCATTTGATTTTTGAATATAAATCAGTTTAATGCGAATTTGAATAAAACTTTTAAATTCTATATTAAACACGCATTCTAAATTTGAATATGATTTAAATTTTAATTTAAAATTAAAACGTGATTGTCAAATTGAAATAGAGTTGTAAAATTTTGAGTTTTAAACGTGAATAAGTTATGAAATGGTCGCTAAACAAATATATTGGAAGTGCTACATGTGTAATTTAATTTAATACAAAAAACCGAACAAACCGGTTTCACCAGTTTTTGTCAAAATTGGAAACCGAAAACCGGTTTCTTGAAAAACCAATTTTCGAAGAAACCAAAAACCGGTTTTTAAAAAAATGCCAGTTTCTTGGACACTCTAGTAGTGAAAATAACAAGGTTTTGGTAGAGGGGGTAAATGCAAAATATCCGTGTATCGGCGTTTTGAAAGGTTACGTCTTAATTTTTTTGTAAGGGCTAGTGAAATTTTCCCCCCTTTGCACATTCTTATGATGAATGGGTATAGGAAACCATGTTATCCTTACATTTTTGGTATAGGATGTGTTCAGCAATTTTATGTAGAAATTTACGAGAAACATTTTTGTGGAATATCTTAACCCTCTACCGCTTCATACCCTCTATGGGTATTGTTTGTTCTTTTTGTGAAAAAGGTTTAAAAAACACCCCTAAAACCGGGGTCTGATGGGTTAAAAGTTATAACAAAAATATTCCTCATAAAATTCTACTTTAAGTTTCATAACACAACACCAAAGCTCAAAACTCAACTTGAAGTCCAATAACACTGTGAGACAAAATTAAATTTTTTCAAAATGATGGTGTTCTGTTAAATGGATTCTGGTACAAAAGTCTAAAAAAAAATATACGTGTATCGGCGTTTTGCCACATCTGATCAGATTTTTTTTTAGGGCCGCTCAAAGTTTCCGCCCCTCGGAACTTTCCTACAACATATCGGCATGCAAAATTGTGTGTTCCTTACTTCTGAGGTATAAAGTATGTTCAGAAGTTTTATAGAAAAGATTCAGATAAACATTTTTGTGGAACAAATTAACCCTCTAGCTATCACGTATAACCATAATTTTTACCTTTTTTTTGAAAACTCGCAAAAACCTGCTCCAAAATGACGTGGCAGTTAGAAGGCAGTTAGTTTTTGCTTATTATCTAGCAGTTGGGCTAAGATTTGTGTTTTGGAGTGTTCGGACACATATAGTGAAATTTTATGGCGATAATTTTTGTAGAACATTTTGACTACGCCCCCCGTCATTTTCGAGCAGTTTTTTGCGAGTTTTCAAAAAATGTAAATATTATGGTTATACGTGACAGGTAGAGGGTTAATTTGTTACACAAAAATGTTTATCTGACTCTTTTCTATAAAACTTCTGAACATACTTTGTACCTCAGAAGTAAGGAACACACAATTTTGCATGCCGATATGTTGCAGGAAAGTTCCGAGGGGCGGAAACTTTGAACCGCCCTAAAAAAAAAATTCTGATCAGATCTGGCAAAACGCCGATACACGTATATTTTTGTAGACTTTTCTACCAGAATCCGCTGACAGAACCCCATCATTTTTTTTGGTGTCGCACAGTGTAATAAGTCAAAATTGCAAATACATTTAAGTGGTAATTTCGTACATTTTCGGAGTTGGCGCTAAATTGCCCCTCAAGACTGCATTCTAGGGGGTTGGTGTGTATCGGAAAAATATTCTACGTACAATTTCACTATAAGTCACTGAACAAATGAAAACTATAGATTAATATCTTTAAATAAAAAATACGATAAAATATTGTAAATTATTCTCACTGCGCTAATTCCAGTTGAAATCTACAAAATATCAATTTAATTTTCAAAAATATCAATTGAAATTTGAAAATTATATTTGAAATTTAAAATATGTGAATTGTAATTACTTTCAATTGTAATAAATTTCAATTGATGGATTTCAACTTCCAAATAGAATTTTTAAATTTCAATTGATTTTTCTTCAAATTTCAATTGATAATAGTGTAGTATTTTTTTTTAAAGCGAAATTAAATTAAATTCCACATTTTACTCGGCCCACTCTTTAGTTGGTCATTACAAATCTACATGCTTGTGGTTACAAAACCACAAGATGATGAATTGTTTGAACTCTTGGGAACACCATGTGCGTGGATCACAAAGGATCTAAACTGGCACCGCAAGGCTCGTTGTTTTATGGGATCAAATACCTATAAAAAAAATTACAAAATCTCTCTAGTCAATTTGAGAGAAAATACCTTTAGCTTGACAGTATTTTCTTAACAATGGAACACCTTAAACTAACCCTTTCCTTTCGAGATGATTTCTAGCATCTTAAAAATTCGCCGCCATGTTCTGGTTATTCCTACCTCACCTGCGGTACGTCAAAGTTTACATCTTCCCCATACCTATGGTGAAGGATATAAATAGAATGACAGATAAAGAAAATGAAGGAACAAAGAATGACATAAATTCTCGATCTACTTTTCAATTGCTTGTGACAAACAACATTGTTGCTTTTCCTTTATGACAATGCGAATTGACGACGAACGAAAAACATTTTATGTTACACAAAGGATAACAAAATAAAGTTTACTTATACGTATCTAAAACCACAGGAGCAGCATTGGATGCATCATCATGACTTTCCTGCAGATGAACCATGAATCAACAGGAATCAATCTCACAATGACTTATACTTGCAAATGGTTTAATGTGATTTCTTTTCAATTCATTCTTAGATCTCTCCACCCATATCGTTTATTGTACTTTGATGGAAATGTGGGATAATGAAAAACAAATGTAGTTTCTTCTTTCCTCCTTCGAGGTGGGGGGAGTATTTGTGGTTAATATTGTCCCTAAAGTACATTATCCTTGTACCATGTAGCACAGTAGATGTAAACAGGAGGACAATGTTTGTAATTTGGTAAGGGAATAAAGGAATCCATAACTGGAAAGAAAAACCAGCAGCAAGTTTTTCAAAATCGTCAAAACCGTGGGAGCCTGAGAATCTGAAAAAATTTAAAAAATACCTTACTTTACCACTACGTCCCATGCCGGTACAGGGTAGATGTTCTCACAATCGTTGACATCGGTTATTTCTCTGGTTGAGTACGTATGCACATGAGTAAAGGGGATGTACTCAGAGTACTCTGAATACTTATTCAGAAAATATCTTCTAACTACTTCGGGTTTCTCATATAGATGGTGCTTTTGCTATTTTTGAGATTCTTTTGATCAGCAGACTAAATTCGTTGTTATACAGTTACACGGCTGACATGTCAAGCTTAAATTTGGGATATGTCACACAAGTTTCAGTGGTGAATTTTAATTTAAATCGCGTTGTGAAAATTAGAATTTTCATCATATTCTGCTCTTTTATTTCCAAAAAGACAAAAAAGCCGAGGAAGCACGCCGGGATATTTGGGACGTGTATGGTTTGAATGCTTTAACTGGTCGTTCTGGAAATGAGAACAAGGCTATAGAGTTGAGTGAATTGGCCAAACTCGGACGTAATCGAGTAATAATTATTCTAACTGGACACTCTACTCTAAGGTTTGAACGAGTAAACAAAAAATAATGCACAGTTTCTGAGAAGAACATCGAAATGATGATGGAGTTTCTTTGCCATGGCTTTACTTTCGAGGAAACAACACACAGTTTGAGGTATCTCATGGCAACGAATTGGACAACAGTGAGAAAATGAGTATGCAACACAAACTTTGTATGCAAATATAAGGGCTTTCCGGGACTACGAAGAACGTAAAGCCGGACGACCTCTAGGTGTCTGTCCAAAATTAAATAAAATAGCGAAGCACCAATTTCTGCTCTTTCTCAACGTATTGTTCTGAATTTTCTGAATACCCCTTTTATCACTGTTTTATTTACAGCTAATTTACTATAAATTACTATAAATATAACAGTTTCCATTATTTTGCTTGTACAGTAACACTACACAATTATTCATTTTCGATTACTCAGTTACTCGAACATTTATGTCTTTACTTTTTTGAAATGGAACTCAGCTCAGTTTGGCTACAAATCGTTTATTTCTACAACTTCAGCCGTTTGCAGAACCATCACGAAGTAATTTCATCCGTTCTTGATTGTTCTACAATGTACTTGCGATATTGTCAAACATTCGTGGTGATCTGATATGAGGTGGCTTTTGAACTTGCAGCGCCAGTATACTTTTAGGCGTAACCAACATTAGGAAACCTAGCTGCTATAACCACCGCAAACTCTTTGTAGTCATTCAAACGTTATTTTGACATAAATGTTAGTTAAGGCAAACATGTAAACCATTTATCGTGACAATATTTTAAATACTCAGTAACGCTTCCTGTTAGGTAGGAAAGAGGCAATTAACAATTCCAGGTCTTTGCGCAATTAAACCAGATGTAATAAAAATGCCAAGTGGAATGGTTTTGCAATTTTTTCTGACACCAAATAATATGAATCAGAACGGGTATAAAATTGTAGATCCCATTGCAGGCTGTGACTTTGTGTGGAAAATTTCCTAAATTATACTTTGTGGGAACCAAAAAGGTAATCGAGGAGTTATTAAAAGTCGAGGAGGTCGGCCTCCATATATGTAAAAAATTTCCCAAAGTCGAGGGCAAATATTAAAGATCACCTCGAGACAATTTTGTTTCCTTTCCGAGTTTTCAATAATTTGCGCCAAAAAGTATGCAATAATTGCTATTTAAAAATTTTTTGATAGCGCCAAATTGAAATTCCAAAATTTCACTTGGAATTTTAAGACACCAACGGAAATGCAGAAGACATCAATTTAAATTCAAAAATTCCATCCGAAATTTAAAACCATCAATGAAATTTAAAACACATCAAATGAAATTTAAAACACAACAAATGACATTTAAAAGACATCAATTGAAATTTAAAATACACCAATCGAAATTCACACATTCAACACATCAAGGGAAATTTAAAACACATCAAACTAAATGTTCAACACATCAATTGAAATTCAAAGATTCCACTTGAAATTTAAAGACATCAGTGGAAATTTAAAACACATCAATTAAAATTAAAAGCACATCAATTGAAATTCAAAAATTCCACTCGAAATTTAAAGACACCAATGGAAATTTAAAACACATCAATTTATATTTCAAACCATTTAAAAGTCACCAGTTGAAATTCTAATTAAGAAAATCGGTTAATGAATTTTGTATTTCAACTGACGAATTTTAAATTGCAATTGAGGTCTTTTGAATTCCAATTGATCTTTTAAAATTAATGGTTTCGAAAAGCAGAACATCCACCCGATTGGATGAAATGATACACGTTGATAACCGTTATAATTTCGAGGTAATCGATGAATTTATTTACTTCGGATCTGCCGTGAACAGAAGCATTAATGGCAGCCTGGAAATCAAACGGAGAATTGTGCTTGCAAACAGGTGTTATTACGGGCTAAGCAAGCACTTCAGAGATAAGACCTTCCATCGAGACACGAAGATCCCACTATAGCAGACTCTCATACAACCTGTCTTGCTTTATGGCGTAGAATCCTGGGTCATATCGTATGCTGATGAAACATCATTGGGGGTTTTCGAGAGAAAAATGCTTCGAAAAATGTATGGTCCTATAATAGAAAATGGCAAGTATCGACGACAGATGAACCACGAGCTGTATAATCTGTATCCCGACATCGACGTAGTTATGCGTATCAAGATAACGTGTTTGCGCTGGCTAGGTCATGCCAGTAGAATGTATCAGAAAGAACCAGTGCGACAGCTATTCGAAGACGTACTCGAAGGACTTCGAAAAATAGGAGGACCAAGACTTCGCTGGAAAGACCAGGTGGAATATTGCCTGCGAGAGCATGGTGTTACCAACTGGAGTAGAAAAGCTGAAGATCGAGCTGATTGGAGAAAAATGAGGATTTTGTAAGACCCTTGACCTCTCTTGGTTGTTAGAGGCCTCCTAAGTAAGTAAATAAGGATTTAAAATCCCTATTGATATGTTTAAATTTCAACTGATGTGTTTGCAATTTCAATTCATATCTTTTAAATTTCTATTGATGATTTTTGAATTTCAAATGCAACAATTTCACAAATACAACAATTTTAGAGTAGAAAAGTAGAAAAATTTCCAACATATTCTATTTAAGAAAAAAAATTTTTATTTCTATTTTACAATTTATAATTTTACTAGCTGACCCGGCAAACTTCGTTTTGCCCAAAATTGGTTTTTTATAAAGCCGAAACTAATCCTGATTCAGATTAGAGGTGTGCGCGTGACACGATATTGTCGTGACACGTGTGACTCACGCGTGACCGTGAGTAAGATACAAATCAATCACGTGATCGTGAGTGTAATAAAATGTTAAAAAGTTTAGCCAAAAAATTTTTTTTTAATACAGGTCGCAAGTGACCGTGCGTGATCATTTTTTTGATCACGTGAACGTGCATGATCGTGAGTAACAAAAATTTTAACGCGCGTGATTGTTCGTGATTGCTATCTTGTCAACCGTGAGCGTGCGTGACCGTGACTAAAAATTTACTCACCTGCACATCTCTAATCCAGATGCGCCATCAGCACATACACACCATTTCCTACTGTACCATTATGTACTGCCATTGCGTACAGTGATATTTAGCCGAGGCACGAACCAAGAATAACGAAATAAGAATAAAAACCAACTAACGAATGCAGGACCACGCCCACTTAATATATCCCAAAATTAAAGTACCCTGTTCTCACAACCGACACCACAGCTGCATTCTGTGAAAATTTAAAAAAAGATCGCTCCATCCGCTTTGGCGTCTATACGGTACTAAAAATGCAAATAATCAATCAAACAAACAATCAAGCAATCAAACAATCAAACAAAAACAAACTTATTTTTATATATGTATATGCACCAAAAGTATATTTTTTGAAAAAATTTGGTAAATAGTAAAAAGTAATAATAAAATTCTTTATTCTAACGGTAAAGTATGAACAATATTTTTTGTCTCTCCATTTTCTGCAAAAACAAATAAATCGTTGGGTTTACCAACGCGTGAACATGCTACATAAAGCTGTCCGTGTGAGAAACATGAATTTTGTAAATCCAAGCCGCAGATTTGCATAGACTGGCCTTGCGCCTTATTGATAGTCATGGCAAATGCTAATCTAATCGGAAACTGTAATCTTTTGAATTGAATTGGCGAATCTGTTGGTATCATGGGAATTCTTGGTAACAAAATGTGTTCGCCTTTGTACTTTCCAGTAATAATAGTTGCTTCGATGACGTTTGCCAAAATTTTCTTAACTATTAGTCTTGTTCCATTGCATAGTTTCGGTGCATTAAGGTTTCGCAATAAAATTATGGGTGATCCAATTTTTAATTGTAGATGATGTGGAGGTAAGCCAGGTAAATCCAAAGAATTCAAAAATTCGGCTGGAAAGTTTACACCTTCATTCTCGTCTAGCACTGTATCAATTGATTTGAAAGAAAACGATGTACCTTCTAGAATATTTTGAATTTGTAAATTGATGGCGTCAACATCAACATTTTTGGCAGCTAAAATCGCACGTTGACTCAACCATGTATGGTTTTTGTGGTTATCTGTAATATTTGGAAAAACGTTTTCAATTAAAGCATCTCTTGATGGCATTAAGTGACAAAAATCGTCCGGAAATTTTATTGTTTGAGTTTTTGGATTGATAGTAATTTTACCATCACCAATGTCGAGCAACTGTTTCGAAAATCGTTCAGCAGACGGATCATTTTGAATTAGCACACGCATGTTAGTTGTTAGTTTCAATTTATGAACGTTGCGCCATAATGTTGATGCTTTGAAACATGCATTTATTTCGTCTGCAAACGTTGAACGTGGAATAATTGGCAAGGTTTGGCGAAAATCTCCAGATAGTAAAATTAGAGTACCACCAAAAAGTCTGTCATTGTTTTTTAAATCCTTCAATGTCCGATTTAGCGCTTCCAATGAATGTTTATGAGCCATTGTACATTCATCCCAGACAATGATATGACATTTTTGAAGAACTTTGCCCATACCGGAATGTTTTTTAACGTTGCAAATAGCATTTTCATTGTTGTGGCTGTTCAAAGGTAATTTCAATGCTGAATGCGCTGTTCTGCCTCCATCCAATAACGTTGCAGCAATTCCAGATGACGCTATGGCTAATGCAATGTTTCCTTGTGAACGTATTTGTGCTAGTATAAGCGAAATTAAGAAAGTCTTTCCAGTGCCGCCGGGTGCATCTAAAAAAAAAAAAAACACCTTCCTGTGTTGCTGTAGCATGCATAATTTTATCAAAAATTAATTTTTGTTCAGGTGCCAATTTTGGTATATTTGCTTGAACGTATTCATTGAGATCATCAAAATTAAATGTTTGTTCTCGCTGCATGTCACGATTAAATAAGTCACTCGCTGGACGATTAGGCGATGGCATTCCTAATTGCAAGAGTGTTTGATTCGAAATTATCATACATAGATCTTCCAGTTTTGTCAATGCTTCATTATAAATTTCTGGATAGAAATTTACATGAGCATCTCCATGAGTTGTTCGCATTGCGTACAGAATATCTTCACTCATAGAGTCTTTATATTTTTCCCATAGTTCTGCTGGGTTTGTTGGAAAACATGTGGTCAACAAAATAGAAAACAAACTTCGAATTTGCCTTGGTAATGAAATGAGAGCTGCATCCGCTAGAGTTTTATCCCAATGTGAATTACCTTCCAACAATTGTAATGCTAGGCATGCATCATGATAAGTCGCATGTGACAAACCATTGACTGTTTTTAAAAAAGAGAATGATGTTGCTCCTGGAACATTTATCAGCAACAATCGCAAGTAAAAGCATTCATGCTGTTTAGGATGTACGGTATACAATCGACCTAATGCATTACTCGAAAAAATACCTGGATGGCCTGCAACTGGTTTTCCTCTTTTTCGAAACTCCCATGCTTTTCTTGATTTGTTCCAAGTGAAATAAGTCGGAAGTTCAGAGTATAATAATGTTCTGGCAAATCTTCCATGCACAGTTTGTTGTTGACACAAATAGAAGAACTCTGTTAATGTTGTTTTCGGTGGTGTAAGTGCGCGTTCAGATACGTTTTGTTCTGTGAAGTAAACACGTTGTCCGTTCTCAATATGTATTGCCAAATGAATAACTGCGGGATCTCTTTCATGAATTGGAAATTAAAGGATTCGCCAGACAGCTTCATTGCTGCTTATATACCTGCCCATTTGGTAACGGGTAACTTCATCATTTACATTTACATCTTGAACGGCGAAGACGGCCATGTCGCTACCTTTGTGAACGTATTTGCATATGTACTTTATCGATTTAACGGAACTGCATAATTCCACGTTGATGTGTGCATTGTAGGGTTTAGATAATAGTGGAGAATATGGAACAACCCATCGATTATCTATTTCAATTTCATCGCATTGATTCCTCGCGGCTAACATAAATGAATTACCTCCACATTCAGTTGATCGGCGTCGATACAATGGGTAACCATCAATGCCAGTAATTGTATCGGATAATAAATTCTTAGGGAAACGTTTCGTACATTTTCCGTTATCCATACATGGTGAATTTGGATTTATTGAACCGCAAGGACCATGGATCATATTCTTACTAACAATTTGGAATAGATCTGGATCTACATGTGGATCAGGTATTTCTGCAGATATAATTTGATCTATTTCTTCTGGTCTTATTTTGTTTATTAACCAAATTAATATATGCGCATGGGGCAATCCTCGTTTTTGCCACTCGATTGAATACATCCAGCACTGCGTTTCTCCGAAAATGTGATGTTTGACTATTAAATCTATTAAAGATTTTAGTTTCTGCTTAAAAACGCGTGCTGTGATGTCGTGACGGTCACTTGGTGATTGGCCAGATATTAATAGTTTTTTAATTTCATCCCATTGGGGATTACATGTAAAAGTAATAAAAAAATCTGGGCTTCCATATGCTCGTACATACGCCATAGCATCTTGCATGTATTCCTGCATATGCCGAGGGCTACCTGTGAACGACGAAGGCAGAATGCACATTTGACCTATATTGTTGATATTTAAATTTGCATCCACATTATTGTTGATGGAATCACGCAAATGTATATATTCCTCCTATAACGAAGGCGTTCACTTTCAATCTATGCGTACATGTCCACAATGAATTGGTGATATAAGTTACGACATTTTAAAATATGATTGTCGTCGTTTTTTCGAATCATAATTCTATGGGCATAGAAATTCATTGCGCTCACTTTCTTATTTTTTTCTTGTCCTAGAACGCAATGAAATTTTTTTGTAAATAATAATAATATGTGTAAATATTAAAAGTGAAAAGTGTACCTGTTGATGGATCTGTTTGTTTTATATTGATGTGATATCCATCCTCGCCTTCCCAAAACATTAAAGGGTATTGAAATGCATCGTATGAACGATGGGTGTCTTGAATAACTTGTAGAGTGTTATTTCGGCGCATGATTCGAATATCTCTCTGTTCAAATGCATCACCAACCATAACAATGCCCACTTCATTAACAGTGGGAGCATTGAAACGACGCGCATGTTCACCCACTGGAACTTTGTCAGCTTTTATGACAATCATGTAATTGTCGTTTTGTAATCGTCCTGACACTTGTTTGAACACTTGAATGAGCTGATTCTTTTCAGATAAAAAACTTTCTAATGTTGAAACAATTGCTCGCTCTTGTACTCGCTCTATGTGATTATATTGACACCGTATATTAACTTGTTGCTCCTCATCTCCAACGAAATAGATTTGCAAATATTTTGGCGGTTCATTTGGCAAAGGAAGCAGGGATCCAATGTGATGGTACACTTGGCCCTGTATTTTGAATGTGGAATCGAAATTGCGACCTTGTCCGTCTGTGTTTGAAATGATTTTGGCAGCAAAAGATGTCATTTGAAAGCAGGAGTTAAACTTACGAATTTTTTTCAAAAACAATTTGGAGTCTGCGTTGTTGCCTTCCATAAGCGATTTTAATGGCTCTGGTGGTTGGTTCAAAGTAGGCAACACAACTTTTCCCGAAGAACAGCACATTCCTGCTGCCTCATTTTTGAATGTTAGCGCGTGACAATGCGTACATTCTTTATCCATATTGCCAATAATGATTTTTGAGTGTGTAGTGTATTCTATATCGGGATCATACTCGAAAGCAATTCGATTGAATGAAGATAGCGCCAATGCTCTGCTTGCTTGCATTCTTGATCTATTTGCGGATCAAGTTATATTTCTGGACGCATCATTTGCATTATTGCGTGATCTTCTTGCTGAATTTCGCAAATCAGCTAAACGCGCAGTTCGATGATCTTCAGATTCAACCGAACGGGCGGCCGCAGTTTGTACCATTTCTGCTGTTTCAGCTCTCTGTTCTTGCGTTAAATTTGCGCGGCTTCTTTGCCTATTTAAGGAACGGCGACTATATCTACCAATGTTTGCTCTTCGTGGTGGAGGAGGCATGATTAAACTGCAATATTTAACTTAGATTAAACAATAACATTCACAAAATTAACAAAACTTTGCTTTCACCTTAGCAATAAATATTAACTTTTTATATAAAAACGTCAGATCTGAACGATAAAAGCAATAGAATACATATTCACACCATAGGTTCTATGCAATGTTGTCAATTGTGCTGGCATTAAACCGGTTTTTTACATTTCTTAGTCCGCTTTTACATTGGGCAATTGTAAATGGCAATTCTGCATTTTTGTAGTTGAGTGAGGTGAGAAGAATAGAAGGGGGAAATTGCTATACCGTACTTGGCAAGTCGTTTTGTTCTTCTCATTTGTATTTTTAAAGAGAGAGTAATTTTGCCTTTCCTCTCTATATTGTGAGACAAATTTTTTTCTTGCTAAAGCCGACAGAATTGTCAAACTGATTTGTCTTGTGTAAAAACGAATGGCAATAACAAAAGCGAATCACAACAATTTTTGCAATTCGACTTGCCCTGTGTAAAAGCAGACTTATTGTCTTTTTGTTTTCAAGCCGCAAGTGGAGTGGGAGGAATATTAGAAAATATGTGGTGTGGGAATGAACGTTGATTTTTTTTCTTCTTATTGTGTGTGAATGTCAAAATAATGGATTTTTAATGTGTGATTTGGGTAGGAGGTACCACGCGCCTTTGTCCACTCTGCCCACATTTCCAGCAGAACTTATAATATGTACACCGGACCTTCGTACCAAATTTTATTCAAATACCATTAACAGGAGCAGAAATAATGGATTTTTAATTTGTAGTTTGTATGGGAGGTACCACGCCCAGTCCAAAATTCCGGGTCAAAACTACACATACACCTATTCGGGCACCAACCGAACCTATGGTGTGAATATGTTTCTTATTGCTCTTATCGTTTAGATCTGATGGTGTGACAAACATATGCACGAACGTTTTTATATACATATATAGATTAAATTTCAATTAGAAAAATGTTCCTGACCTTGTAAGCTTGTAGTATGAATTTCTCATACATTAACTAGAAACTAACGAAATCGCTCATAAAATTCAAACTGAAAAGAAATATGTTTTCTTATTGATAGCAAAGAAACTATGACCACTTTTATGACTATTTCAAACCACTGTGTGTCTGTGCACCCAACTATCGTGCTGTTGGTTTCACACAGATTCATTTGATTCCGATTTTCATTAGACTTCAACGTTGATGATGATGATGATGCCGATGATGATAAGGATTGCCTTTGACTTTCTTCATGCTGTGACTCGATTAGGCATTGACGTACAACAGGATAATTGAATGCCTACCAAAACCTAGAATTGACTTAAATGGAAAAAATCAAAGTAAATTTATGTTAAAATCTATTTCAATCCCTTAAACCAAGAGACAATTTTTTTTGGTTAACAACCTACAGAGTTTAAGTTTACATTTAAAAGAGTTTCCCTAACATAGTGCGCAAAAGATCGATTGTTTGAAGAGGTTTGTGACATGATCCTGCTGAAACCAAAGATTATCTAGGTTCATATTTTCCCTATAAAAGGTGCGTAATCATGGCTCTGTAGCGCTCGTCGTTGCTTAAAATGGCGTTCCCGGCAGCATTTTCGGAAAGAATGGATCAATGGCCACCACTCCAAAATCCACACCAAAATGCCACCCTCTGTGGATGCTTTGGCTTCTCGACAATGACATACGGGCTTACTGTCCAATTGCTGAATCAATTGAACCTTGTAAGCGAATACTCCGTGATTTCTGTACAAAAATTCCCATCATGTGACTAAGTAAAATGCCGAGTTTTTGAGATTGATGGCGACCCATTTTTTTTTGCATTGGGTGGCACAGCTTCGGCCACAGCAGACACATTATTGGCGGTACGTACAGTACGACGACGGGGGACTATGAGTGTTGTCCACTAGCAGACCAGTCTCACGAAATTTTTGCACAAAGTGAGTGATTCATTTCAGCCAAACGTTTTTTTTCGACAAACGCACTGTTTGGGCAACACAGAACTCACTAGGGAAATAAATTTGCAATATTTTCCAACGTTTTTCAAGCGTAAAGCAACCCATTTTGGTCCGCGTAGGTATGATACTGACTGATAGTCAATATTTCGAATAGAACAAATCTATCTGCGTCAAAAAAACATATGATTTGAAAAGATACCTGTACTTGGACCGACCACCCATTGTATAGCTACTATGCAAATGCAACTACATGCTGAAACTGCCCCAAACATAGTTTTATTTGTGTTACATACATATTGTTACGAAAATTGTTCTTTTTAGCGCTGTTTTATTTCCCGCTCATGAAACGAGATTCTTTTGAAATTACAATAAGCGCAACAGATTTCTACACGCTGAAAAATAACGGCCTCTCTAACATATTTTTCCAAACATATTCTGTAGGAACCATGTATATGTTTGGAATACACTTCAAACATTCATATGTTTGAAAGTCCCAAACTTACTTGTATTTAAATGCAAACAGTATCATGTTTACTGACAAACATGTATGCTTTTACGTGGAAACCCATGCGTTCTTCATCCCAAACATCCATATACTTACGTAGAAGCATTCGCGTGTTTCCCCAAACCTACATATATTTACGTGAAAACATATGCGAATTTTCTCCCAAATATAATAATATTTAGAAACGAATTATTCTTCGATTTCAATATATATGTATTATTTATTATAATTAATTTTAACAATATAAATCCACATTTAAAAATAATTAATACAAAAAATTAATAGATTTCAAAATTAATAGATGAAAGATTTTTTCAGAAGGTTTCAGCTATGCTTTGGTACAGAAACAAGATATTTCTATACAAATCAAGTTCATGCAAGCGAAGCGTGGATTAATTACTTGTGTTTTTTATTACATCTATGTCACAAATGGTCCGCCGTTCCGATTTTCGCAGTAAAGGCTCGGAGAGACAAAGGGCTTCACATTGTTGCCTTTTCCAGTTTCTTTCCTCAAAATCGTTTCTCACTTTGGTAGCACACATAACGGGGTTTTCAATAAGAGCGCTACAAAAGTTTTTTTAAATAAAACAAAACCACTTTTAGATACCAATGAAATTCTTTATTCCTGTGATGATGCCATTATGTATGGAACTCGATTTCTGTCGCATGGCCACCACGGGCACGCTTGCAGAAGTCCAGACGCTGAACCCAATTTTCGACGGTTTTCAAGCAAAAGTCGGCCGATACTGCTGCAATTTCTCGTTCGATATTCGTACGAAGTTCATCAATCGTCGCTGGCTTGTTGGCATAGACCATAGACTTTACGTAGCCCCACAGGAAATAATCTAACGGCGTCAAATCGCACGACCGAGGCGGCCAATCGACTGGGCCATTTCGTGAGATAACACGTTCACCAAACTTGGTTTCCAATAAATTGATTGTGGCATTCGCTATGTGGCTTGTGGCGCCATCCTGTTGGAACCACATGTCCTCCAAGTCCATATTATTCAATTGGGGCCAAAAATATTCGGTTATCATTGAACGGTAGCGATTCGCATTCACAGTAATGTGCCGGTCTTGATCATCACGGAAGAAGTACGGCCCAATGACGCCGCCGGCCCATAAACCGCACCAAACCGTAATTTTTTCGGGATGCAATGATGACTCATGGATTACGTGTGGATTGCTGTCTGACCAATAACGCATATTTTGCTTATTGACGAAGCCATTCAGCCAGAAATGAGCCTCATCGCTGAAGATGATTTTCCGATGAAAATCCGAATCATTTTCAAGTTGTTGCTCAGCCCAATTCACGAACATACGACGCTAATGGTGGTCAAGCGGCTTCAGTTCTTGCGTCAATTTGATCTTGTAAGGATGTGGGCCAAGATCTTTTCGCAAAATTCGCCACAACGACGTCACAGAGATGCCCAACGTTTGAGAACGACGTGTGAGAGACACATTTGGGCTTTCTTGGACTGAAGCCCCAGCGGCAGCAATATTCTCGACACTACGGGAACTTCTTTGTCTCACTGGTACTGTGCCTGTGGATTCAAATTTTTTCACTAGACGCTCAATTGTTGATCTGGTAGGACGATTATGACGACCATAAATTGGACGTAGCGCTCTTAAAGTTGAGGCCACTGACTCCAAATTTCGGTAGTAAATTTTAATAATTTCGACTCGTTGTTGGCTCGTATATCTTTCCATGATGAAATGGCAAACCTTACTGAAGAGACATGTCAAAAGAGCGGGAAAAAATATGTCGTCGTTTGCTGTACCTATCGATTTACTTTTGTAGCGTCTCTGTTGAAAAACCCGTTACATATATACGAAACACATCCCCAAACACCAAAGTAACATCACAAACCATTCAACCGTCCGAGCCTTCGTTCATTCTTTTTTCACTGATCAAGAGCTTTTGATATCCTCTGTCCAATGAACCATTGACGACTGAATACATGCAACTAGAAGGCAATACATCAGGTAAAATAATAAACACTTCATCTGCATTTACACGCATAGTTACAACCATAGAGTAAATATGGGTAGAGAAAATCTTTCACTCACCAAATTTCTGACATTTGTCCTCGTGTGATGTATACGTTTGATGTTGAAAAGAATTGCTTTACTAATACCGGATAGAGGCAATGGTTCAAAACAACGAACAAAATAACAACAACGGCATTTCGTTTTGTGTGTTAAAATTAATGTGTTAAATACAACACAAATGTATGCTAACAATAACAGTCAATAAAAAAGTTTAAAACACATTTAAATTTCACAGTTTTTCACCAAAATGGCATGAAAAATTAAAGCAAGAAGTTATTGTAATTCCACCTGGTGTATATCACTTTTCGTCAAACATCTCTCTATCACACCGACCGCATCACGAAGAGTGTGAAAGGAAACGTCAGATGAGACAAATGGCGGCTCTACTATAAATTTACTCTATGGTTACAACTCACATACACAGACAATAATGCAAAAATACAGATCCACACTTACACGATAGACTCTGTCTTTCTTTTATTCTCTTGCTATCGAGAGAGCATAGACAGTGCAATAAACACAGCTGTATTTGTATCACAAACATAAATATATGTGGGTCGCAAACACGTATATTATAACATATTAATCATTGTGTCTCAAACATGTAATATTGAATAGTAAACACAAAGTGTTTGGACACAAGTATATTATATTTGCGACAAGATCCAAACACACTTTATATTTGCATCCAAACAACAAAAAAATACGGATTTTTCAGCGTGTACACTCAGTGAACTAATTGCTTCAAAAGAGGTTCTAGGAACAGAAACTTCGGCTGTTGTCACCGAATTGCTGTTGGCACAACCGAATTGAGGTCATGACTGAATTTAGTTCCCACAACAAAAATTCGTTTGACGCAAGCTCGTTAATAATTGATTCGGTTGTAACAACTGAACCTGCAATTATATTCGTTCTGTTAATTACATTTTCTATAATTTCGGCTGCAACAACTGAATTTGTAATAAACTAAGGCGCAACAACCGAAATTAGTACTAAATTCGGTTGCAGCAACCGAATTTGACATCAATTCAGTTCTCACTATCGAAGTTGGTATCAATTCGGTCGCAATAACCTAATTTAGCGCTAAGTCGGTTGCAAATACCGAATTAGCGGTCATTTCGGTTGCTATAATTCTGTCGGTAGACCGGAATTCATTTTCAATTCAGTTGCCACAACTTAACTGTATAAATATTTCAAATCTGCTCCGGAGTTCTGTAACTTTTTACCGATAAAAATCGGTAGGTAATTTGTGTAAAATTAATAAAATTTCAATACACAATTTCTGAGATTTGTCAATTTAGCTACGGAATTTTATCATTAAAAAGTTACAGAATTCCTGGGCTGATGTTTAAAATTCAAAAAACAACTGTTATATTAAAGGAGTTAATGAATGCATTGTCACTGTCGAGGTGATATCAAGATTTTTGTGGATATTAAGAAACGTAATTACCAATATTCTAATTGTAGTTTTTGCGTTAAAAGTTAAGATTTCTTGCGGACAATTTCCACATTTGTCAGATTGCACTACAAGCAGAGGCCAACAGTTCTGAAGTTTTCAAGGGCGGCTATTTATGTGGAACGGCTTATCGCCTAAATCGACAAATATAATACGTGAAATTGGTGCGTAGGTCCATGATGACCGAAATTTCAGAAGTGTTTTCCTAAAGATTGTATAATAATATAAAGTGTATAATAATATAATATTTATGAAAATGCAGGAAAATAAATCACCAATAAATTAATAAACAAAAAGTTCAAAATTCAGTTGTCACACTATCTAAATCAAGATGTGATAACCACAAATTCGTCTGTGATAATCTCGAATTCGGTTGCGACAATCTCTAAGTTGGCTGTGACAACCTCGAATTTGGTTGTGACAACCTCGAATTTGGTTGTGACAACCTCGAATTTGGTTGTGACAAGCTCTAACTCGGATGTATCAACCTCTAATTCGGTTGCGACAGCTTCTAATTCGATTTTGACAGCCTCTAACTTGGATGTGACAACCTATAATTCAGATATGACAACCTATAATGAGGTTGTGACAACCTCTAACGAGGTTGTGACAACCTTAAATTCGGCTGCTATGATCTCTAGAGTGGTTTGGTCAACCTCAAAATTCGGTTACTGTTAATTCGGTTACTGTTATTTCGCTTGTACATTACAATAAGAATTTTTCTATAACACAATTTTCGATGTCGTTAACCGTCTAACCTGATACTGATCCCAATTTCATACTAGTTACCATCCTCGCAATCCGCGATATCAGCAGATTCGCGAACCTTTACAAGGTAACACAGTCTTCCCAAGCTTAGCATCTGTATAGACTTTATAACTAAAAAATGGTTTTCCGTTACATTCCATGAAGGGAGTAGTAAGAGCTTCTCACAACCAGTGAGCTGTGCGCGTTCAAGATTTACATTCAAAATGTGAAGTTTGAATGAACGGAACATAGAATAACACATACCTAGATAAACTTATTCTCTCATCTGACGCTTCATTTCACACTCTCATCGTAGGTTTGTGGAAATGAGAGCAAATTAAATTTAAAATTTACATACACCAGGTGGAGTTACAAAATATGTTCACTTAACTATTTCCTGTCGTTTTGGTGTAGAACTGAAAAATTTAAATATATTTTTTTCACTTTTTTGTTGATTTTTATCGTTGGTATACATTTGTATTGTATTTAACACAACTAGTTTGCCACAAAAACACGAAATTCGGGTGTAGTTCCTTTGTGGATCGCTGTATACTATTGCCACCATCTGGTATTATTGAACCCATATTTTCCACCCTCCACTGTGTAATTTCCATCGTACCTATGACGTTTAATTTATTGAGCGAATAAAAACTTCTATAGTATGTGTTATTCTATGGAACGGAATAAAATAATGAAATGAAAAAATCTAATTAAAATAATTTTTTTTTTAAATTTTATGTTAGTTGTCAAATAATTCCATATACTTTACCGTGTCTTGTGAAACAAGCGCTTCTTCTGGAAAAATTATTTGCATTTCTCTCGTCCGGTTTTTAACACTTTTGCACAAGAAACTAAAGAGATACTTCCTCTCATATTTCTTTTCCTTTTTTTAACTGACACACCGAACCAACTAAGCGGTTTTAACTATTGTAATTGTTAAACAGGTACACGGAACTATTGAAGAATAATGTCAAAATGAAGGTAATGAACTATGTACTTGTAAATATATCACAGTAGTACATACGTATTTGTAGTTGTAAAGGAGAAGAAGATACACTCATTTTATATAAGTGCGATAGAGGCAATAGGGTTAATGTGGAGAGTTGTTAGTACAAATATACATATGGTAAATTGTCGACTCCAATTACAAGTATAGTAAAGCTGAAATTGTAAATGTGTTATTTTTGGGCGCAATTGTGTGTCCATTGTTTGCACAAAAAGTAGAATGTTCCCAGGGAACATATGTATATGTGTAATAATTATTATTATTAATAATGTAATGTGAACTTTATTCCAAACATATATATGGTAGATTGTAAAAATATTCAAATTATGTGTAACCAAAGTCAAAAATTAATTTTTTCTGGTCTTAGTTCAGACCCCAGATCATGAAAACGTAAACACGTTTAAAGGGGAACAACAGGGAACCCCTATGAACGTACGTTTTATTTTTATTTGTTTAGATAGAACTTACGAAATGGTTAGCTGTCAAACGAGCTGTCATACTGCGGCCACTTTTTGACGTTAATAGCTTAATAGTCCATATGAACTGTGAATTAACTATATCAGTTCAGTTCAACTTGTGGTTTTAGTTCAATCGGAGCGAATAATCGTGAAAATGGTCTGATTTTGGAAAATTTCTAAAGTGTTTTGGATACTGTGATATTTGTTTATACTAAATCGCCCTATTGAATATCGACTTAACGATTGGGTTATTCCGTTTCTGAAATATTGGTATTTCGGTAATGTTTTTACATTTTGGAACAAAATTGGTGATAACGCTGTAGTTATTGTGTAGAAGCCATATCCATTCCACAAATATTGCAACATTAGGCACCTCTGTACGAATTGAGTGAGAAAAAGAGAGCATAAACTAGTAACTGGCGGAGAGAACTGTATAAAAGCTGCTGAAACAAGTTAGCAAGTCAAAATTTCTCTTCACTCAAATGCCAACAAACACGACGAGTGAAACCCTAGTCATTCTCTGCTCTCTCTCTCTTGCGCTCTTCACTGAATATTTCAATGCACAAGCAGCTTTTTAATAGTATTATTGTATATAACAATACAAATTCCCACCATTTGAAGTAAAATTACATAAACTATGCAAAAAGTATGAAACAATCAAAATATGACGCGTGAGAGAAATGCCTTTGAGTGAATTTCTAGCACTTTTTGGTCCTCTTTTACCAGGCTTGCCAAATTGCGCACATCTTCTGGTCGTCTACTTCAAGATCGTCTTTGCTTCATCCAGTTCACAAGAGTGAGTCGTTCAATTGAACTCGTTCGTTGGTGAACTATACAGCTCTAAGCAGTACACTCCGACGATTCACTTTACTTTATAAGAATTACTTTATTATGAATTATCCAAATTTTCTATGAAAATCAGTCATCGATTCGAGCATCTTACAGACGTGTATGGATGTATATCATACCACATACTATCTACCCAGTAAACAATTTGTTCCGAATTCGGTCAGAAATCAGTCAGATACTCTGCACAATTTGCCGAGTCTGATGCCGATGTTGGTCAGACAACGTACAGAAAATCATATGGGCGGTTGACAACAATTCGGAAAGTTTTGTCGGAGGAATTTCGGAAGAGTGTGCAGAGTTATCGGACAGATTTCGGTGAGAATTCTGATGGATTTTTAGATTTAGCTGAATGATGTCGGCATAAAGTCTAATTAAACATCCGATAATTGTCCGATTTATTCGATAATTTTCTAACCCTTTGTCCTATTTGTCGTACCAATTTCGGAGAGAACTATTGTCGGGACAATTTTAGAGAGACGTCTGAACAAACATGCGAGAATCTTCCGACTTTTCAGATCATTTTCTGACCATCTGTCAGATTTTTCGTACCAATTAATAATACAAATTAATTATTATTTTCATTTGACGACGGCGACGTCTTAAGCGTTTCTTTGTAACTGAAGACAACAAATGATGCAGACAAAACAACAATTTAATTCACCGAAACTATACAGTACAAACATATTCGGGGAATTCTCTTACTGGCGCATGGGTACGGAATGAAAATAAAATCAAATAGAATAAAAAATTCCCTTCAGAGAATGTGCAGAAACGTCGCATGATTTTCGAATGGAATTTCAGAGAATGTGCAGTACTGGCTGATAGAGAATGTAAGAATGTAATGGAAATCTCGTTTAAATAACTGAAGGAATTTCAGATATTTCTGCTAATTGTCTGATATAATTTAAGAGAACTTACAGACGTCGGACACGTCTGAAACAATTGTTTATTGGGTAAATGACGCAATAACACCAACACGTCGAACGAATGTGCATACTGACGAGAATATCACCACTGTAAACGGAAGTGTGGAAGAAGTTCCAAATTTAACGATTCGTCGTCGGTCGCGGGGATTGGAGCTGTGTCCGTGTGGACAATTTTGCGCAAAGATCTTAACCTACACCCGTATAAGATCCAGCTGGTGCAGTAATTAAAACCACGAGACCATCATGTGCGTCCTTTTTTCGCCGAGTGGGCTCTAGATCATTTGCGATGTTTCATCGCAAAATTGCGTTCAGCGATGATGCTCATTTTTGGCTCAATGTGTTTTGTTAATAAACAAAATTGCCGTACATGAGGTGAGACCAATCCACAACAGACCCTACAGACTCCATTTCATGCAGAAAAAAACCATTCGGTGCAGTTTTCACGCTGGTGGCATTATCGGACTCTATTTCATCAAAATTGAAGCCGGAGCTCGCGTTACGGTTGCTGCACTATGATCAGTTATTTTGTGTTTGAAATTATAGACGACATTGATCCGGGCGAGACGTAGTTTCAACGTCATGGTGCTACGTGCCATACGGCGACCGTAATCATGGATTTGTTGAAATTATAATTTGGCGATAAGTTGATTTCGAGAAATGGACCAAGGTCGCGCGATTTGACAATTTTCTTCTTTGACGATATTTCTTCTGAGGCTACGTGAAGTCACTGGTATTTGCTGATAAACCACTATAATAATTGTGGTTCGTGTTATTCGTGACATACGACCAGCAATGCTCGAAAATGCGACCCAAAATTGGATGTCGAGAATGCGCTTCTGCAGGAACAGCCGCGTTGGCTATATACCCGAAACTACTTTCAACTATTAGAGCTGTTTACTTCCGAATACTCTTTAAAAATGTATTAACAGTATCTTTGTCTTTACTGTACTAATCTCGAATCCATTCTAGCAGTCACTTTAATCGGCAGACTACTCTAATGTTGAGTCTCGTCTGCTGAGATTGTTTAATACATTAGCAACACGCACAAGAGAAACACGTACATGTGTTAGTGTTATTCCAAGTACTGTACCCAGTATTGTACCGTCACCAAAATATGATAGAAATGCCACAGATTATTCACCGCTTATTCACCAGAGGCCGCATGCTGTTTCCCTACAACCATTTTTCACTCGGATGCGTCGAAAAACACTCAAAAATAGTTTTTTCAATTCTGTTGTTTGGATTTGAAAATAAATCATAGATAATCGCTTTGAAATTTTTGGATAATAAAGTAAAGGGTTATCCATTTCGTGGTTTCAAAAGTTTAGGGCTGGAATTCGATATCTGTCAAACTAAGTTGTTAAACCATTTTTTTTCTTTTCAGTTGAAAGTCTGACATTGACGAAAATGGATCGCTTAACTATCACACACCGCATACAAATTATTAAAATCTGCTACAAAAATGGTGATTCTGGCACAGCCACATATCGTGTTTTAAGAGGAGATTATGGTTTACATAATCGTCCGTCCAACTACGCAAGCAATTGGCAAAATTGTGAAGAAATTTGAAGAGACTGGAGCGGTTACAGATATTGTAAGGCTTGTGCATCATCGTTTCGCTCGTTCCGCTGAAAATATCGCTGCTGTAAGTGAAAGCGCTGCCGAAAACCCGAATGTGTCGATTCCTCGTCGTTCTCAGGAATTTGGACTGTCTTATGGCACATTATGGCGTATTTTGCATTTGGATCTACACCTAAATCCATATAAAGTCCAGCTCATACAACAACTGAAGCCAGCTGGCCATTCACAACGTCGTAGATACGTGGAATGGGTGCTTGAACAACAGGCGGTGGACGGCGATTTTTCGAACAAAATTTTCTTCAGCGATGAAGCACATTTCTCACTCGGTGGGTATGTTTATAAACAAAATTGTCGTATTTGGGGTTCTGAGAATCCTCAAGTAATTGAAGAGAGGCCATTACATCCAGAAAAAGTCACTGTTTGGTGCGCTCTTTGGTCCTAAGGTGTGACTGGACCTTACTTCTTCGAAAACGACGATGGAACGACTGTCACCGTCAATTCGGAGCGTTATGGTTATATGATAACCGACTTTTTTTTTGCCTGCTATTGAAGAATACGACTTGGAGAATATGTGGTTTCAACAAGACGGTGCCACATGCCACACAACTCGAGCGAATATGGCTGTATTGCAAGAGACATTACCTGGCCGCATAATTTCTCGTCGTGGCGATATCAACTGGCCACCAAGATCAAGCGATTTGACACCATTTGACCTTTTTTGTGGGGCTACGCGAAAGACCGTGTTTATGCAGATAAACCTTTAACTCTTGAGCACTTAAGAACCAACATTCGTCATGTTATGGCTGAGATACCGCCCAATATGTGTCAAAAAGTGGTCGAAAATTACCTGAAAAGAATCAATGCTTGCAACACTTCGCGTGGTGGTCATTTAAATTATGGAGTGTTTCACACATAATGTCCACGTTCAAACTTTATAATAAAAAAGAAATATCATGGAAAAAAATATTTTCTACGTCTTTTATTTACGTTTACTTTTTAAAACCGCAAAATGGATAACCCTTTACAATAGTAAAAAAAGCATGGTTAAATAGTTTTATCAATAGTTTTTTCCCAGCGAAATTTGCATATTTCCACCATTTCTGCGCCATCTAGATAATTTCCCTTGACTTTCAAATCCACCACATAGATTTCACCATCTATGGTATTTCTATCATATTTGCGTTCAGTTAGTTAATTAGTTAGTTAGTTAGAATAAAGTTGTGCGATGCAGAGTGTTCAAAAGCACTCTGATCCTTCCCAAGTCAGTACACTTACACTTAAGCCGCTGATTCGACCGGTCGTGCGCTCTCAATTTCACCTACTAAGTCACTATACCTCTCGTAGGAATTCGGTGATATTCATGAAATTCCTTAAGATATTCCAGTCCATACTCACGAGATTGGTCATGTCCAATATTATACTGTCCGAGAGATACCCGGATCTAGCTTATACGAAGGCCGGGCACAGTAAATGCTAAATCATCCAATCGCCCACTATTCGCCACTAGTCCAATACGGTGCAGGAGGTGGGACCGTAATACCGAATAGCCCGTTAAGACTCCCATTTTTTCGGGAATATATTTATTTATTTATTTAATTGTTATTTCCTGCACAACAAGATTTAAAATCTTATCATTATAGTACAGGACATTAATTTGTTAACAAAAATATTGATTAAGATATATTTTTTAGCTTTTGCATAATAATGTCTAGGAAATTGTTATTTGTAGTAATCAAAAATGTTTTGCTCATTTCAGGCTTTCCTAGTTTCAGCAAACTTTTTGTGCTCGATCCATCTGGGTCTCGCCATAGGATCTTTGAGCTCCCGCCTGCAGTTTTCTGGTTCCACGGGGTTATGTGGGTCGATTCCGCCCATTTACCCAACTCAGCCGTCGTCACCACAAAAGGCTTCACGCCCTCTAGGCTCACCGTTTGGTGTTGCCTGGCTTTCGTTGCCAAGAAGTTCGCACACTCATTGCCGATTATTCCACTATATCCCGGCACCCAGATGATGTTGAGTCTGCCGTGCATAGAATAATCGTTAATTACCTTCTTATAGTCCAGGATCGTTCTAGATGTGACAAATTCCGACAATATTGCCCTAATTTCCATTTGGCTATCCGTGAAGATATTCGCTTCGGCTGGGTTTGTATTTTCGCCGAGCTATTTGAAGCACTCCGTAATCGCCCGAACATCCGCTTGAAAGTTCGTATTGTGATCCGGTAGGCATGGTGGATTTCGGTTGCCGGATTTTCAATAAAAAAAACCTAGACCCGTTCTTTCCCCTAGCTTTAAGCCATTCGTGTAACAGTGAGTCCCATTTGGTGTTTGTGGTAGAGTCTCTTGCGTGTAACCTGCCTAAGCCTCCATTATCCGTTGGTGTTTCGACTTAAGATCCCTGTTGATTCCTTCACCTATTGTCTGTAGGCATTTTGCCGCAGAGATTACGGCCTCATACATGACCCTAATCTCGATTGGCTGGATATATAAAATAGTCTCCATGATCCTTGTAGAGGTTGTCCTCATTGCATCGCTAATACCTATGCATTCGTTGAACCCTCTGGAGTATTGCGATATTGCATTTCCTCTCAATCCACAAATTTGGATCCAGTCCAGAATTGTGGATCCTCCACCATACTACAGAAGCATGTGTTAGTACGGGACTAATTACGATTCTATAGAGCCAGTGTGCTATTGTCGGGTTGAAGCCCCATTTGGATCCTAAAGCCCTTCTGCATAACGACCAACATCTGTAGGCCTTATTGGCCCTGTCTTCTATGTGGTGCTTCCAATTCAATTTTCGATCTAAGATTACCCCTAAGTATTTAACCCTATGGGATATTTTAATCTTCTTTTCCAAGAATCGTGGCTCTTAAAACTCTGAGATTTTCGGTTTCCTTGTGAATAGACATATTTCCGTTTTCTCCGGGTTCACATTTAAGCCCCTTGGCTGTTCCCAGTTGTGGGCTGTATTCAGTGCCCTCTCGGCCTGTCAGCTTAATTATATATAATTATATTAAATAATTATATTAACCAATTATATATACATATATTAGGGCGGGCCAAATTTTTTGTTGATTAGAGCCGCCCCCTAGGATGATTCTATGGACAATTCTAAGCAACTTTGGTGAAGTCCCATAGGTCTATCTCGATTTTCGAGTCCCCACTTTTCAAAAAATGATTTTTTCCCTATAACAACATTTTGATTCAAAATTCGATTTTTTATTCATCGTTATATTATCTTTTTTATGTGTATATGGGGGGTTTTTGGGGTCGAGAAATTCATTTCTGATCTTTATTTTTACCTATGACCACCGCCAGAGGGCGTTTCATGCATATTTTAACTATTTTTCGTCTATTTTCCGAGAAAAATTATAAGTTTTTCGGTAATATTGATGTTTATTTTATTTTTTCCAACAGAAATTCAACCTAAAAAATAAGAACATGTGTAAAAAAAATCAATTTAGTGGAAGAAAAGCGAAATAAGTTATTTTTGAAAGTCTTTCTTGTTTTCAAGTCTGGGGTATTTTGCAGGGCTTTCTGATGTAACTGCCATAACACTGTGTCGACTTTTTTCTAAAACACGTTTAGAAACGCTAGCCAGCAATTGAACATGTCTTTCCGTTGCTTGTATGTGTACCGGAATTCTTGGATCAGGCAATGGTGGATCATCGTATTCTAAATATTGTTCCAAATGATCATACGGAATGGTATGCGTAAACGGTGGTTCGAATAAGACATCATCTTTATTTAAATCAATCATATTCGTATAATCTGTACAATTAAAGTTTATCAAAGGTTTTTGATAAACTCTAAGATGTGCCGGGTCGCACAGATTTCTTCGGTAGTGTAAAATTTTTTTGATTGCGATGTTTCGTGTCTCTTTTTTATCATCAAATAACATCGCTAACATCAATGTCTTGCATAAGAGATGTTGCGAGTGCTGCTGCTATTCTATCAGACACACCAAATCGATCACACATCGCAGCGAAGTTCGAAGCATCGTATCTGGGAGTATACGGTCCTCGTATCATTGGCGGAACATCTTGTGGATTTGAACTTGGCTCATCTGTATCAGTACTTGGTTCATATGTTAAATGGGTCTCTTCAACGCTTGTTGGTATTATTGTTGACGTTGGAGCTGGCCCTTCAACTTCTGGCACGAATTCCGATATCGTCAATCTACTGACATTAAACTCTCGCATAAACTCTTTCAAATGATCTGGAATCAATCCACATGAGCATAATGCTGCCTTCAAGTCACATTGACATTTGCCGATGTAAAATAATTCTTTTGTAGATTGCACGAACGTTCTGAATGTGGCGATTTTTGGATGTTTATTTTCGATTTGATACTTGTCAATCAATGTACCCAATTTTCTAACAACACTTTTTTTTGTTAGAATTTCAACATTAAGTGGACTCCAAATTTGAATCAATTTGCCTGTTACGTGCGGTACGAATGTTTTATACGAAAACATTTTGTTTTGGAGTTTAGCACGTTCGCCAAAGAAATAAAAAAAAATCTTAAAATATCCTGTTTCGTTGGCAGATTGAGTCCACTCAAATCACAAGATGCACCGAAAACAGCAACATCGTGCGAAGGCAAATGCTTCAAATGATTTTCGGTACTCGTTGATGTTGTTGCGGTTTGCGATGTAGACGGCAATGCATTTGGATCCATTGTATACTTTTACTAAAAGAATTAAAAAATAACTGAAATTAGTATATTTTAAAAATTTGGTTCGAATATATTTTTTCCACCTACAAATTGGTAAATACACAGTGGTAAAAATGGTGAGAATTTTATTTAAATTCAAATATCAAATTTTGATTTGAAACGAAAAACGAAAAAAAAACCGTTTTTAATTGACTTACTTAAAATTAACAACAATAAATGTCAGAGATAAAAAGTCAGCAAAGCAGCAGAAACAATTTTGGTTGAAATTAAAATATGCATGAAACGCCCTCTGGCGGTGGTCATAGGCAAAAATAAAGATCAGAAATGAATTTCTCGATCCCAAAAACCCCCCATATACACATTAAAAATATAATATAACGATGAATAAAAAATCGAATTTTGGATCAAAATGATGTTATAGGGAAAAAATCATTTTTTGAAAAGTGGTTCCTTCACCAAAGTTGCTTATAATTGTCCATAGAATCATCCTAGGGGGCGGCTCTAATCGAATTTTTCGGCTCCATACAAATTGGCCCGCCCTAATATATATGTATATAATTATAATTGATTAAGATCCTTCCCCGAAGAAGTATTATATCATAGTCTGCATAGCAAACTGGTTTACGTCCTTCATTGGTACGCTTCCTTAGAAGACTGCGTATTGTGAGGACCCATAAGAGTGGTGATATTATCCTCCCTTGTGGAGTTCCACGCAGTACCGTGTCTCTAATATTTCTATCATGGAATCGCAGTTTATCCATCTATCCCTTAGCATATGATGGATCCAGTCTTTTAATGCCCGGTCTACTTAAACTAGTCTAAGGATTGGATGAGTGTTTCGTTCCGGACATTGTTAAATGCTCCCTCTACATGTATGCATACAGAGAGTGTGTACAATTTATCATTAAGAGATTTCTCTACTGATCGGTCTTTGACGTATGCGTGTTGCTTGAACTTCAGCATATCGTCCGTGATTTCACTTTTCGCCATGTCGTCCACTATTCCCTACAGGGTTTTGAGTAGACACGAGGTAAGATTAATTGGCCTGTAAGCCTTCACAGTTGCGGAGCTTGCCCTTACAGGTTTGAGTATAAATACTACCCTAGCCTACTGCCAATTCTTTGGTGTGTAGGTGAATTTTAAGCATGAGGTGAAAATTCTCTCCAAATGTGTTGTTATTTGGTCATCAACCTCATGTTGTAGGATAGCCGGAAAAATTCCATCCGGTCCCGCCACTTTTTATGGGCAGAAGATCTTTATAGCTTTTTTTTACGATTTAGTCGGTTATGATTGGTGTCTGATGCACTATATTTTCACGTTGTTGTCATTCCCCTGTGGCTTCCGCGTTCCCATTTGGAAAGTGTGTATTCATCAGGTGTCTTAACGTTTGTTCCATTTTCTCCATACTCTTACCCGTGTCGTCTACTAGCGTTTCCACCTGGACGTGAGTCGGACAGAGGAATTATATCTTCGACATGCAGCTGACGCTATCCATCTGTTCACTGAATATTCTCCAGGAGTTACGTTTCGCCTTTTTCAATATTGCGTTGTATTCACTGAGTTTTCTTTTATAGTCCTCCCAGTAGCCTGGTAGTTTCTTACGCGTGGCCTTGTTGTAAAGTCTACGTACCCACTTCCCAAGATTTCGTATTTTCCCTGTAACCCAAGGGTATTCTTGGGCCGATTTCCTTTTTCGAAGTGGGCAGCTGTCTCCGAAAGACTTTACCAGTACCTGCGTGGTCCTTGTCACTTTATCATCCAATTCGTCCCTACTACAGTAGTCGAGTTGAGAATGATTTAGTCGATTCCTAAGTAGGCTTCTGAACTTTGTATTTTTGTGTGAACTTTTTTGTTTTATTTTTTACAATTTCAATTTCCAACACGGCTTGGTGTCTGTCCATCTTTTGCCCTGTTCACTTAATATTTCGACGATAATATGATTTACATCATTAGACGTATAATGACGGTCTCTTAATTAATTCATCTAATGTTGCATTTCATTACACTCAGTAACGCATCCCTGAGTAGTTGTTCTACATCTTCTTTCATGGATTTCTTTTCAAATCATCGTTAAATATTTTCATTGTTTTCCAGCAGAAAGGATATGAATCAGGATACCTACTATGATGTATGAATGCAATAAGTCTGGGATAGAAAAGTATGAAAGGAATAAGTATGTTGTTTGAATAACATTTTTTTCCAGAGCTGTCCTCTTTCCATTATGGATACAATTACAAATACACAGTATTCGGAAATCATATTCTTGCAGTTACATGGTACAAACATTCGTATTATTGCATATTGCAAATAAATTCAATATTAATCAATAGTATATGTTGTAAACACAATAATTAAAAAAGCAGCCCCAGCAACATATTGCAGGAACCATGTACATGTTTGCAGTCATTGGTTTTATGAATTGAAGATGTTTTGTTTGTTTCTTTGTTTTGTTTCTTTGTTGTCTGTCACGTTTCTGTTTTAACACACAAATCCACATTTTGGTTACAAAAACATATGCTATAACCTATTAATCATTGTGTCTAAAACATGTAATATTTAATAGAAAACACAATGTGTTTGGATACAAGTATTTTATATTTGCGACAAGCTACAAACACGTTATATTTGTATCCAAACGAAAAAAATTACAGATTTTCAGCGTGTAGAATTTTAGGTCCCAGCGCCCTCACTTCTTCTCGGATATTGGCCTTAAGCTGTTGGACAGTTCTTGGCTCATTGCCATACACCCTACACGTTAGGTGGCCCCAAAGAAAACTATAGTGAATCGTTGAATCGGACCTTCGCGGTGGCCAGTTAAAATACGACAATCGCCATATTAATCGACCGCCAAAAATTTCGCGCAGGAGAATCATAGTTGAACGAGCTGTTTGAGCTGTAGCTATAGTATCACAATTCTGGATTGACAATTGGGTTTACAAATTTTTCAATTATTGCGCAGTATTGAATGTCATTCATATTATCCATAAATTCATAAAAATATGGTCCAATGATCCTGTCTGACTCAAATGTTATTTCATACTGTGCATCAGAGTGGGTGTATTTGATGTTCAACAAGTATTCTTGGAATTTGTAGCCCCATATTCTGCCAGTTTGTTTATTCACGTGAGCATTGAGGTAAAAATTAAGGCCGTCGGTGGCGCAATGGTTAGTGTGCGCGCCTCTTGTACAGGAGATCCTGGGTTCGATTCCTGCTCCGACCACCTTAAAATTTCTTTCGACGACGGTCACCTCGCTTAGTGACGGCGGCACTATCGAGTATTTAGGCATGAAAAAGCTTTTCAAAATACCGTTCGGAACCGGTGTAAAACTGTAGGTCCCAATCAGTGAGTATAAAAACTATAAAGCGCACAGCTCACTGATTGTGAGAAGCTCTTCCCAATTCCATCATGGAATGTAATTGGAAATCAACTATGTACTAGAAACAGTAAACGGAGTTTTTTTTGCCTCCTCGATTCGTATAACCGAATATGTATTATTTACACTGTTAATCACATACACTGCAAAAGAATTTATATATGTCCACAGGAATAACTGAATGTATTACATATCTACTTAAAAAACACTCATACCCACATAAGGTGTAGATCTGTACGTGCCCAACGAGCCATCGGTGAATGCAACCAACATTTTCCGGGAATTTTCAGGAATAACTTTTTTTTTTCTAAGTTAGCATTTCCGTTTTCCATGAATACACGGTGGCTTTTTGGTGATTAATTAAAATATATAAGAGTGGAAAAGAAAAACCTTCATGTTACTCGCATTTTCTACTTTTGTGGGCTGAAAGAGGAAAACTGAATGAAAACCACGAAATAATGAAAATGATTTCATGAATAGGTTAGAAACATTAAATTGTAGTGGAGTTGACAAAACCCATTTCAGAAGAAACTCGTTTGCAACTACCTGTTCCATTTAATTAATGAAAATATATATATTTTTGAAAAATAAGTTTTAATAAAAACTCTTGAGTTTTTTTATGTGCGAAAGTTATTCATATGTTTTTGTCAAATATCAGTCTGCTTTGATTTGGTGATATTCGGCAGGAACAACTGCTGGCAAATGCAGCGAATACAATTTACACATACCCTTAGATTAAGGAGTGGCCAGTTTAAAAAAAATTCGAGATTAATTATAAATCAGATTTTCATAACAGATTTCGAAATGTACATTTATTTAATCCTGGCTTGGTAAATGTACGTTCACAGCTCGCTCGTTTGCTTGTCATGAGTCGTTTAACGGAGAGTCGAAAAACGTATTTACTCGTTAGCCGTGAGATGTAAAAAGATAACCAAAATATACTACTGTACAGGACGAGCAAAAAAGAAAATAAAAAAGAGGACGCATCCGCGAGCGTACTGCGTGAGATTGTTATATTTATTTCTGCAACGAGCAGCTCGCTCGCCGCACGAGTGATGTAAAAGCTATTAAGTACACTGAAAACATGATGAATTTGTGCATTGTCCTGATGTAAACGTTCACCAATTTCCAATCTATGATACATTTCATTGGATAAATGTAAAATTTTGCATCACTTATTCTACAGATTCGTTCATCAATTCAATGTAAATGAGATATCAGTTTTCTGCAAAATTGCCGCAAAATTTAATGCATGCCATTCATTGAGTTAATGTAAAGAATAAATTAGTAAAATGTACTTGTTACCACAAATTTATGAAATTATTTGATAAATTTTACGGAAATTATGCCTTACTTGCATGAAAACTTGTCATCATTTTGATGGTTTTTTACATTGAATTGATATAATTCATTTCATTGTATTAAAACATCGCCGCATTAATTATATTTAAACTATTGTTCAATCCAACGTATTGATTACGGTAACTCTAAGTACAGTATGTCACTGCTGCATTCCTCCAGTTTTATATCAGTAGTGGAGGGCATTGAGAACACTTCGTTCATGGTACAATAATATGTTCATGGTAAAGTCGTAAGAACAGCTGTTTTCCTTTTTTTTATGAGGTTCTTCGCTTCGGCTGTCACACTCCCATGTATATTGATTTTGTACTCTTTTGCATTCTTGTGTTGTTGGTATGTATTTGTGTAGAGTTTGACAGCTGAAGAGAATAGAACGACGACAAAATGCCTGTTGTTGCTGCCTACAACAACAACAACGCGCGCTGCTATTACCATGAAGATATTGTTGTACCATGACTTCGTTTTGGATATTTGAGAGCTGTTTTTGTTCAGTGAGTGCCATAGATTAATTTATACATAGATTTGTCATAGGGAAGCGAACTTGTGGAAGTTCAGTTCTGTCGGTTTGACAATCACAGCTGAAATTGTTACTGTGAATGTTCAAAATGTGTAAATATATGAACATCGTGAATGCACAAAACTAAAAATGTAGGAATTTTGTTCGATGTTGTTGACAGAAGTTCGTTTCCTCATTGTAGAAGCCCAAAGAGAAATGTCAGATGAGATGGATAACAAATCTATATATAAATAAATCTATGGTCAGTGACACCATAGAGGAAATTAGAATAGAGAAAACATTTCTCTCATCTGACGTCTCATTGCACACTCTTCATCATGGGTTTGTGCAAATGAAATATGTTAGACAGAAATTGACTTACACCAGGTGAAGTTACAGTAATTGTTAACTTAACTTCTTCAAGACGTTTTGGAATAGGACTGTGAAATTTTACACTTTTTTCTTAACTTTTATTGTTAGCATACATTTGTGTTGTATTAAATACAACTATTTTTCGACATAAACATGAAATGACGTTGGTGTTGTCTTGTTGGATGTTTTGTACTAATGCCTCTATCTGGTATTATGGAACCCATGCATTCCCCCATCCAACGTTGACACGACATCATACCTAAAAAAACCATTTCCCATTATATCCCATGAAGGGATTGGGGAGAGCTTCTCACAACCAGTGAGCTGTGGGCTTTTTAATTTTTCACTCACTCATTGGGACCTACAGTTTTACACCGGTTCCGAATAGTATTTTGAGAAGCTTTTGATAGATAGTTTCACCATCACTAAGCGAGGTGACTGTCATCGAAGGAAATGTAAGGTAGTCAGAGCAGAGATCGAACCCACGTTCTCATGCACAAGAGCTGCGCACACAAGCCATTGCGACATTCCAGGCAATTGCGTAGCGGATGCGTTATCTAGACAGGGCACTACGGCACTGGTTCTTCCGGCAAAAGAAGGTGTTAGTCTGCCAATCTCTATCTGTCGTTTGCAGATCAGGCAGTGGGCCCATAATATGTTCAAGGACAAGTGGCGACTTACTTCAACTTGCAAACAAACCAGGGTCCTCTGGCCACAGGTGGACAGGAAGAGGACTAAGCAATTACTTAACTTGCCGAGAGGCAGGTTATCCACAATGATAGGAACACTTACGGGACATTGTCTTGTAGGAAAACACGCCCTAAGATTGGGACATAGAAACTCCACTTTCTGTAGATGTTGCATGGAGGACGAAACACCTTCCCTTGGATTGCCCTGCTCTGGCAGGACTGAGAAGTAGGATACGGAACACATTTAGTTAGCATCGTAGCCCTACAGGATATTCCTGTAGGTCTTATAGACAAATTCATTGAAAGGGCAAATTGGCTAGACGACTAGTCAATAGTTGCTATTAAGGAAACTGCAGGTATCACAATGGGCTTTTTTAGCCTAAGTGTGCTAGACAGCGTGCTGTCTATCGATCTATTGCTATTCCCAAACTGTGAAAGGCATCTCCCTCAGGTCCTAAAGATTTTAAGCCTCTAAGCATGTCATCTTACTTCCTGAAGATTAGAACGCCTGACAGATGGATACTTGCGGGAGAGTATTTATGTAAGATTGGTATATGCTGTATAGTATGCGTACTGTACTGCAAGGGCAGATCTATTGGAACAACACTGCAAGAACTAGTGGGATAAATAGATAAGTCGATGCCTGGTAAGGAGTATACGTTGGTAGTCTTTCTTGACATTGAGGATGCATTATATAACATCACTCCTAATGCGATATAATTATCGCTACCGGTCCATAAGGTGAATGAGGATCTTATGGGGCTTGTATACCAGCGGCTCACCAGGAGACACCTCGGACACCTCGACGTCTACGAGGTATGAGGTATGTTAACAGAGGCACGCCTATAGAAGGAATTTTGTCTGCACTTCTTTGAAACCTTGCGCTGTATGAAATACTGGCCTCTTTCAGAAATGCGGGAGCGAAAATTGTTGCTTTCGCGGATGATTTGGAATTAGATATAAGGGACAAGTATCCCAGTACCCTAAGGGGCATTCGCCAGGGTAGCTTACGGACTTTAGGCAGCTATGTAGGTGGGTAAAAATTGACTAGGTATAAACACGGCCAAGATCGAGCTGGTTCTTTCTACACGGAGATATCAAATACCTACCACGGAAACTATCACATTGAATGCTTCTGAAATTAGACCTGCAGAGTGACCCATACAGCTGGGTGTTAGTTTGGACAGCAATCTTAGTTTCAGGCCCAACATAGTGGCAATGGGGAAGAAGGCCATTAGGGCAATGTGTTGTAAATGGAGAGAGAATGGTTCAGCGGATTTATACAGCGCATGAGAAAATTTTTATTTATGCAGACGGCATGCCAAAAGCTATAAGGGTCAAATATCCCAGTGCCCTAATGGACATTCTCCAAGGTTGCTTACCGACTTTAGGCAGATGGGCGGATGCAAATGGGCCAGCTGTGAATACGGGCAAGACTGACCTGGTTCTTTTTACACGGAGATATCAAATACCTATCATGGAAACTACCACATTGAATGGTTGTGAAATAAGGCCTGCGATTGTACCAAATACCTGGGTGTTATTTTGGAGATCAAGGTTAGTTTCAGACCCAATATAGTGGTGAGAGCGAAGAAAGCGACTATAGCCCTAAATACGTACAAGAGTACTATGGGTTGTAAGTGGGGATTTCTCCGAGGATTATTTTGTGAATCTATAGAGTGGTGGTGGTGAGTCCGATGATGCTCTATGAGGTTATCATGTAATGGCAGGTACTTGAGAAACCCATCTATTTGACATTACTGGGTAGGGTTCTCATACAATGATAACGATGTGCATCACGGGTGGTCTGTGCACAACTCCCACTGATGATCCGAGTGTAATGTGATGAACTGAGTGTAATGTGAGGTTGTCTCTACCCCTGCCACCAGGTTAAGACAACTGTCACAATGGGTAATGGTCAGATTCTAACATTCAACAGTGCTAGAAGATACTCCCAACATTTCTGTAGTTGTCGATTACTCGAAAGCGGAACCACAATTAGATTGGAAATACCATAGTATCATAACAGAAAGGTATTCCTAGATCAAAGGAATTGCTGGTATGGAGGTTTATCTGAATTCCTATACGGATATTGTTTTCGATTAAAATTAAAAGTTGTTACATTTTTTACAATTTAAATTTCTGTCGCCCTTGAAAAAGCACCCTTTATACAGGGTGGCGCCGAATGAGCTATATGGCATAAATGGTTTATAACTTTTTTATTTATGCGATTATTATAATTTTTTTTTTAAATACAGTATACAGGAATACAGGAATGTTTTGCAATTAGCTTTGAAAAATGATATCCTATAAGTGACGTCCATTTTCTGCTTCGCACATACGTGCTCTTTTTAGCATATTTTCCATAACTTTTCGCAGAATTTCGGGTGTAATGGCCATGATTTCATTTTGAATGTTGGTTTTTAGTTGGAGAATGGTTCTTGGTTTGTTAACGTACACTCTTTCTTTCAAATATCCCCAAAGAAAACTGTCAGGAGCTGTTAAATCTAGAGAACGTGGAGGCCAGTTAAAATCGCTTGTGCGCGAAATAATGTGTTCGCCGAATATGTCCCTTAACAAAGCCATTGAGGTACGTGCAGTATGTGTTGTGGCTCCGTCTTGTTGAAACCAAAAGTTTGGATGGTTTTCCACAGCTGGCCTAATACAATTTTCCAACATCGTCCTATATGCAGCACCGTTGACAGAGATTGAGACACCACTTTCATTTTCAAAAAACAAGTGGGCCAATTATCCTTTCGGAGGATACACCGCACCAAACAGTACACTTAAGTGGGTGTAATTCTCGCTGATGCACTGCTCTTGGATTTTCCGTAGCCCAAATCCTGCAGTTTTGCTTGTTGACATACCCATTTAACAGGAAATGGGCTTCATCGCTTATTGCCAAATTGTGAATAAAGCCTGGATTTTCCTCCGCTTTTGAATTCAATTATTTGTGCACGTTGTTCGATCGTGTAATGATTCATAATTAATTCCCCAAGTTTTCTTAACAAATTTCTAAAAAAAAAAAATTTAAAAATAATAATTAAAAAAGTTATAAAGAATTCAAACCATATAGCTCATTCGGCGCCACCCTGTATATACAAACTTGTAGGAGAAATTTTACATCTGCGAATTAGTATCGATCGAAAACCCCTAAGTATCAATTCATACTGAAATTTCAATTTCAGAAAGCTTCCGTTGGCGCTAGAGTTTAATCTCGCTAGCCCGAGGTATTACAATGGCCGAGTAAGTATATGCACGGTGTTCACAACTGCCATCCAGACCTATCCTAACCTTATCACAAATTACATATAATTGACTATAATTTGTACCTAATAGTACATAAAATTGACTACAAAGTACATAGCATTTTCCAGAAAGTGAATTATAGACAATACCAGAAAGTACATAAAGTGCATCATAAATGTACCCAAATATCATGGTGCACATAGTACATAAAGTGCACAATATGGTACATAAGGTGTACCCAAAATGTACTGAAAGTGCTTCGAAGATGTACCAAAAAGTACATTAAGTGTAACACACATTTATAAAGTGAAGTGTACCAAAATGTTTCCAAACATTGCGATAATAAGAATAAAGTGTTCGATAAGAATATAAAGTGTACCAAAGTGTGTAGAAAAATTTACCAAAAACTACACAAAGTGTAACGAAACTACATAATGTGTAGCAAAAAAGGTACATACGAGGAGGGATCAATAAGTTCGTGACTTTTTGAATGAAACACAGTTTTCTTTTGGAAAAAAAATTTATTTTTCAACACAATCTCCTTTCAGCTCAATACACTTAGTCCAACGTTTCTCCAATATTTGTTACCCTTCCAAAAAATAGGATTTTTCGAGGTCCATAACATAGGCATTTGTTTGATCAATAATTTTATCGTTGGAGCTAAATCTCTTTCCACCGAGCCATTTCTTTAGGTTTGGAAATAGGAAATAGTCACTGGGGGCTAAATTCCGAGAATATGGCGGATGAGGTATCAATTCGTAGCCCAATTAAGCAACTACAAACAATCATTTGAAGTTGCCACATGATTACGTTTATGGTCAATTGAGAGCAAACGCGGCACCCATCTTGCAGACACCTTTCTTAAACCTAACTGATCATTTAAAATCGAAACCACACTGCCATATGAAATTCCTATAGCATGAACAATCTCACGCACTTTTACTCTTCGATCGGGCAACACCATATCGTGGATTTTTTCAACATTTTCGGGTGTATTCACCTCAATTGGCCTTCCAGAACGTTCAGCGTCATTTGTACTTATGCGACCACAACGAAAGTCAGTAAACCACTTTTTTACCATTGAAATCCATGGTGCAGAGTCCCCATAGTATTTATCAAGCCTCGTAGAGTGTGCACCTAAATGTGAGTTTTTGAGAAGTGTTAGGGACTGTTTCAATGCACGCTCGCGTGCGTTTGCGATGCCCGGTTTAAACATTGGGATTTGTATTTAATATTAAAAAACCAAAATTGATAAAAGTCAGTTACAAACTACATTTGTAATTTAATTGGGAAACTACACTGAAAAAATAATTGATAATCCGTACTATGAAAAAGTTTCATATATAGTTTACATTAAATTAATACAAAATGTCATTGATATTATACAAATTTTCCTTAAATTAACGATTATGTTTTTCAAAACTAATTCATCGTCATTGAATTGACGAATTTTTTTACATCATTTTGATAAATTTTTGTAAACTTAATTTTAAATTATTTTTAGTAGAATTTTCTATACAATTAGCTTTTTAGGTCATCATTTCTTTACGTCTTGTCTAAATTATATTAAGGAATTGTTTGAGGCAATTTAATCGTTCTTCTACGAAGTTTACCCGTTGGCGACGGCCGCGGCAGACGGCTCGAATTCCAATCGGTTTTCATTTCTGGATGCTACGATTGTTGCGCCCATGATATATCTATTCCAAGTGGTAGCATTATTGCATTATTTTTTGTTTGATGTAATTGAGGTCGGAACTTGTCAAATTCAAATGTATTTGGTTTTGTTTTTATACTTTTTTGTTCAGTTTTATTGTGATTATTGAGCGACATTTTGTAACTTTTATGTATGACGTAAACATGTGGCACTGACTGAACAAAAAACCTCTCTCAAATTTCTAAAATGGAGTGTCCTCCATGCTCTCCTCTAATTAAAAATAAATCGTTTCCCATTACATCCAACGAAGGGATTGCGGAGAGCTTCTCACAAACAGTGAGCTATGTGCTTTCTAGTTTTATACTCACTGAATGGGACTTACAGTTTTACACCGGTTCCGAACGATTCTCGCATTTACAAGAGGCGCGCACTATAACCATTGAACCACCGACGCACAGTGGCGCCATTTGAGTTTTTTCGTTGCAAAAATCATATCTTTTGAACCGAATAAGATAATTGAACAATTTAAAAGCATATGATAGATAACTGTTCAGCTTGTGAAATAAGTGTTTGGAAAGGGTGCTAGGGTTTATAGGTGCTTACTTCTGGGTTATCAAAGTTAAAATTTGTAGAAAAATAAATTTTATGGCAAGGAAAAAAAATTATTTTTTAAATTTTTAGATTGTTTTTATTTTTTTAGGGTTTTATGTTTTAAAATTAAAAACCAAAAAAAAATGTAAAAAAATTTATTTATTTTTTCAACTTTCTGTAAAATATTTTCATCACAATTCGTAACAGAAGTTGTATCTAAAAGACTGATCATTTCTAAAGCATAATTATTTACTAACTCTATTCGTGACTTCACATGCCGTAGGGAAGAAATAAGTGGATCGGAAGATGCTGCCAACATGTTGAAGAGGTCCTCATTTTGCCTTATCCTTGATGCTTTGAATGTGTTTTGCAATCAATATTTTTTTATAAAATTTGTTAAGAGACTCCTGAGCTTCTTCAGAAAGCTCTCCAATTGGCAAAGACTGGTACTCAATTATATCTTTGCCATGTGCCAATATTTTATGGACGGTCGGGGTCAGCTTCTTCTGTGGATACATTTCTGCTCAAAGAGATGCAGTTGTCGATGCATATTCTCCATATTTTGTAGAATTAACACTTTCTTTGCAGTTTAAAACATTCAAGATCGTTCCCAATCTTTTCACGATTTGAATGTCAATTCCAGTGATTCTAGATACTGCCTCATCAGTTTCAAAAAATCTCCTAGAAGTGTTTCCATCGTTTGAGTTACCGTATCCGCACTTGGGACAGTCTACTTTTAGTCCAACTTGTTTAAAAAAAGCATCCTGTATTTGATTTTTTCTGATCTTTTCCTTATCCTTAATTGATGTAGATTCATCGATATTTTCATCTTGTTGTGGTAGGGTATACGCCAGTTTTAGTAAGAACTCCAGACACCTTATCCTTGCGTGCAATGGTAACATTCCATATTCGTAATTCTCCTCGTTTGTAGAATCGTTTAAATTACCCAAGTTCTTCTGACTCGTTTTGCAAATCGGATATGACAATATTGAGGTTGTTCCTGTCAGTTCGATTAGGAACTATTGTTCCTCTCAGTTACCTGTTACCTGGATACATGTGGATTTAGGCTGAATTATGCAATTTTGATATTATGCACGTGTCCAAATAAGATTTGTGCCTACCTGTAGGGACCATAAGTCAATATTGTTCTTGACCATTTGTACGTCAAAGTAATTTTTAAGTGTGCATCCCGTGTCTGTAACAGAGTATTGGGAGCATACTTTGCCAGAGACTCTCAGGTAGATAACCGACTTAAAATTCAATTTTCAAACTATTATATCAAACTAACTGTCAGTCAAAACATGTAAGGAATGCACGCCATACAATTTCTGCAACCATGTCTTTTTAAAATTTTTTCCCTGTAGAAGTCAAATGGGCACGTACGGGCACATAAAACCTTTTGAATTATATAAAGGAATAATCAAAGAACATATTTTGAAAATATGACAGAGGTAAAAAGATATAAATTTTTTTTTTCCCGTCAAAGTTGAAAAATAGTGAAAAAAGGGATAGTTTTTAAATAGTGATTTACCTAGAGAACACAAAGCAAAGAGTACATTTTTTTTATTATTATACATTTAATAAATACATCAATCAACTGGATGGAAATAAAGATGATTCGTTACCTAGTTTTCGTGATATTACACCTGAAATCTCAACAAATTAACTAAAAATGGTGTATTTTTTGAAAACCGAAAATCGGTCAACTTTGAACGGTTATATCTTCTAAACAAAAAATCTGATATCATTAAGGGTAGCATATTTGAAATCAGTGAAATATTTTCTATAAGATGGGTTTATTCAAAATTTCGTAGACGCACATGCAAATTTTGATTTTTGCAACCTCGTTTTCTCTACGGGCGCAACTGTGCGACGGCCACCCATGCTCTACTCTATTGAAGTAAGCAGCAGAGACAGAGACACCCTGAACTTTGAGTTAACGTAATTAATACATTCGGTGAATAGAAGTTTGAAGATAATTAATAAAAATCAATTGAATGCAAAAAAAATCATCAAATTGATGACAAGTTTTCATGCAATTGAAGTATAATTCTCATAAATATGATCAAATAATATCATATATATGAGCAAACAAGTACATTTTAGTAATTCAAGCTTTACATTAACTAAATTAATAACATGCATTTAATTTGCGACATATTTGCGTCAAACTGATGTCTCATATACATTCAATTAATAGACGAATTTGAAGAGGAATTTAAAGCTTTGCATTTATATTCAAAAAATGTATCGTAAGTTGGAAACTGATGAACATTTTCATCAGGACAATGTACAAATTCATTATTTTCATGCAAGCTTTTCTTTTAGTGTGCCAATTAAACTGCTGAAACAATTATAATTACGAATTAATTAATTCAATAATAAGATTGTTTTTATTATCATAAAAGAGGTGACTGAAAACCAGACGGTGCAGGATTTGTATTCTGGTACGTCATATATACAAATATTTTTGACGTATCTCCTAAATTGCTGGAAAGCTTTAAAGACCATGTCTCCTAGCCACAACGTCGACAATGAAATAGTACATCCTTCATGAAAATTTCAATTTGCTGTATATGGTCTATGTCGTTTTGCCTTCCTCTTTCACTGAAGTAACATAGCCTTAGTGGCATTCATGACGCAACTTTCATGGAACGTGATGTTTTATATAGAAACTGTCCAGGAAATAAAACATGAATAAGTGCAAAGTACCCGTTGTTCTGGGACTTTTTCCTGTTTTTCATTTGACATTAATTAACAACGTTTGTTTTGTAATTTTTCAACACAATTTTTTACGTTGTCACAAAACAACTCATAACTAACATTACTCGCATAACCTTATTGCGTAAAACGCAAAGCTTATGAACCACATCGGAAATTCAACAAATTCTATTTTATTGTGAACAGGAGGAAGATTTATATTACTTGAATGTTGCAACATGAAATTGGAGAACGTAAAGAGAAAGAATATAGGTTGTGAACTTATTGCAGTTTTACTATAAGGGGGGATTATATCGTCACAATTCACAGTCTCCTAAGGATTCCTACCTACCAAAGACCTTATAAAAGGCTGCTATGAAGACGAAGTTGCAATACTTCTTAGGAGAAAGGGTTTTAATTGATTAAGCAGAGAGGCGGAGAGTGCACTGAATACAGCGTATAACTGGGCACAGCCAAGCGGTTAAAATGTGAACTCGAAAAAACATGGAAAACGAAAATCTCAGAGTTTGAAGAGCCTCGATTACTAGATAAGACGATTAAAATATCCGATAAGGTTAAATATCACTGTGTGTAATTTTTTAAGTCATGGCAAAATAACCATATACGGACACCACTACGTGATAAAAGACTAAAAAAAAAGACCCGTTTTTCCCAATTTTTCCCAAAGTCATGCACTTTTTTTTTTATGAGCCGCCAAAGATTTGGGGCCTCGGTATCATTTTCGTAAAAATGTGATCATTTTCGCAGGCTCATATCTTGCAAACCGTTCAGAATTTCGATTTACTCTCTGAGGCAAAGTTGTAGCTCTTGTCATAAAGAACAAAAATTGCGAACATATAAAATCAAAAAAACTTCACCTTCCAGATCAAAATCGCAAAAAAATTCGATTTTTTTTTACCTTTTTTCCCGTGTTCAGGTCCATAGGTAGCAAACCGTTCAAAATTCAAGGAAACAATCAACTACAAAAATTTACCTAAGATCTCAATAAACAAATTTCTAGAACATATAAACTTCCTGGGAATTATTCTTAACACCGTTTTTTAATTTCATTTGTTTTTTATTTACTTCGACATTGAGATAAATTTTCGGCAAATTTTTCACTTTTGCGTGCTACCTAATCAGTGTTAAGAATCATCTCTAGGAAGTTTATATGTTCTAGAAATTTGAGTAAATCGAAAATTCAGAGAGTAAATCGAAATTCTGAACGGTTTGCAAGATATGAGCCTGAGAAAATGATCACATTTTTACGAAAATGATACCGAGGCCCCAAATCTTTGGCGGCCCATAAAAAAAAAGTGCATGACTTTGGGAAAAATTGGGAGACACGGGTCTTTTTTTTTTTTAGTCTTTTATCACGTAGTGGTGTCCGTATATGGTTATTTTTTTTCGTGTTGCACTGTGTATTTAGGAGAAATCTTAGATCGGAAATTGAATTGGAAGCAGCACATATAAAGAACAGGGCAAATAACGCCTACATATGACAGTCGCTATGAGAAGGGCTATAGGATCTAAATGGCAGCGCGGAAATTACACATTGGTTGTACCTAAGCGTAATTACGTAAACATACGCTTCCATAATATGGTGGAGCGACATTGCAAAAGATTCAACCTTTGTGCTGCAATCAGGGTTCCTATACCGTGGGTAATGGGTTACCCATACCTACAGGATAATGGGGAAAATAATGGGTAATTGCCAACCACAATGGGGAATTACCCACCACTATTACCCATTACACTTGTGGAATTACCCATTACCCACGGCGATGGGGTTATGTATGGTCTTATCAGCGAAGACATGCAAACAACAACAACAACAGACATTTTGTTTTGGTTGTGCACTTACCTTCTGTCAAATTCACCACAAATATACATATACCAACAACAAAAGTAAACAACGAAGTACAACAACAAAATTCATATGTACTGGCAGTTGGCAAGTGCCACCGAACGAACAAAATCAAATCAGCTGTTTTAGCAACACAACCTTGCCTAGTTCAAACATGGGGTAAACACACAAATCCATTCACATTCGTGTGTGTTTTATGGCGTAGTATACCAACCCAGCAGCGGAAGGAGTTGGCTTGCTTGCGTTCTAGCATTCCTATTAAAGCAGTTAGAAGCCCGATCCTACAAATACAATTTCCAATTAATATATGGCGCCAGATTAAGGGGAGACCTGCACTTTTCCCTTCTCATGATAGGCATGCTCGTTGGCATTTAGAGATAATTTTTCGTAGAAGGCCTTCCATTTCAGGTCTTCTGGTAAGCCTGCTAATGGAAGGTATTCTAAGAGGACAGCAAAGGAAGGCCTGCATGGAGGAAGGTAAAATATCATTTTTAAATAGAGTCAGGAAAAAATAAAAAATAGTCCATATGTATAATGTTCAGACACTTTAATGACTCCCAGCAGGCAGGGCCTTCTGACAGTTCTGCATTCGGAAGGGATAATATGAAATCTGGCTGCATTTGAATCAGCGGTGCAATGAGAACAAGCCTGACAAGGGCTATAGAACTATTGTATGCAGCCAATTGAGATCAGGTATTTTGCTGCCCTTATAGAAAAATAGGTGAATGGATCAACAGGGTTCACAAGTCGAAACATCATTGAATAATGACTGGTTACACGCAAAATGCTAGTGAATTCGACCGAATATCCAAACTAAGGATTAAGGTGAAACGCGTGACTATCTAGGGATGCTTTGCAGTATGGTACCCTGGCACAAACACCAATTGCAACCCGCTGTTATACGGCTGGTTCAAAGCTAGGGGAAAGAACAGGTAAAGGATTTTTCATTGAAACTCCGGCGACCAAAATTTACCTACGCCTCCCTTATCACAATACGAGATTTCAAGCGAAAGTTCGGGTGATTACTGAAGGCAGTACATGTGGCGACAATACCACGAGCCCAACGAACGTGAATATCATGACGGATAGCCGGATGGCAATTAAGGTAATATCATCGAAACTTGTCAAATCTAGAACGGTCCTTGACTGCAAAAAGATGATCAATCATTATTCTGCACACGACAGACTTAACATTGTCTGGGTACCGGGACACAGTGAAGTTGTCTGTGATGAGCATGCGAAAATTCTGGCTACAAAGTGAGAATAATTCAAACTGAGAGCCTGGAGGGCGACGTACGATGAGTTGAGCCAATGGGCGGAATCGTCCCACAGAGTCCTGTGGAATCAGTAAACAGTGGGAAGGAGCACACAAGGATCCTATGGGAAGACCCGGATGGGTTGAAAACAAAAGGCTTGCTGAAACTGGGTAAATTTGAAATGAGTAAGATGATGGGAGTCTTAGCTGGACACAAGGGCTCACGAGTCCACCGAAACCCTATTGGGCAAGTGCATTGGAGCATGGCGATGGAGTGCGATGGAGCATTTCTTATGTCAGTAGCCGGCTTTCGCACAAGCCAGATCCACGTACCTCTCGGACAGTAAAATACTGAACATAAACAATCTTATGGGAATAGACTGGAAGTTTTTGAGGAACTTCGTGCACAGCACCGAATTCCTATGAGGGTGTAATGACTAGATAGGGCAAAATGAGAGCGCACAATAGGTAGAATCAGCGGCTTAAGTGCATGTCTACGGACATGGGACGAATCAGAGGGTCATATCGCACCCCTCTTTTTCAAACTAACTGACTAAATAACTACTGGAGTTCTCTAATGTTGCATGCATTGATTTATGCTGTACGAAATTCAGGCAGTTAAATCCTTAACGCAAGCAGTCATGTGTTGTTTTCATAAATTATGCCGGTTGTTGTCATGCGGGTCGACAATAATGCATGTATGGCCGTCATTTGTATGTTCTCTCCTCCTGACTTTGGTTTCCTGTTCTAAGGGCAGACTCCTTCTAATCCGTGACAATGACTGACGCTTATGTGAAATTGGTTGCGTTGTCGTTAGGGAAACCATGTGAAAAACTATGCAGAAATAGCTTTGAAATGGAATGGCAACAAAGTTGAACGAACAACAAATAATTACACAAAATCACAAAGGATATGGAGAGAGGGATAGAGACGAATAATAAAATTGAATAACAAGAGAAATGAAATGCTGTTTAAGTGGCAGCACAAATGTCAATTTTCAGGGGTTTTGCGGGAGTTCACACTTTAATGGTGGAGAGAGAGTGAAGGACGTGACTGAAACGCAGCGTATGACAAAATATTGTATTTACTATAATTTCTATAAAATTTTAATAATTTTATAAAAATTGTATTTGAATGAAATATAGAATAATTTTCCAAAATATATCGTATGTAAGCACAACTTTATTCTTCACCATATGCAGTATAATAAACCATAACCACAATTTCGTTAGTTGTTTTAGAGATACAGCCATTACTTTGGTGGCAACTTTAACTGCATCCTCAGCATAACTGCATGATGAAGAAATTTGAAAAACATATTGCTCAACCAACAACTTTTTGCAGGAATCCAGCTGTTTGTTTGTCCTTTCGAAATGTTTAAATAAGTGTATATTTTGCCAACGGAAACGGAAGTTCTTGGCTTGGATTTCAACGACGACAGTGCTGCCGGGACACCAACAGTAATAGATTTAAATATCAAGTTTGTAGGTTGAAGGAAACTTCCTTAAGGCAAACGAAGTCTTAAACTATAAAACAAGAAAACAAATAGATATTTCTGTTGAAAACAGCAGTTACTTGTAACAGACAAAATAACTACACACAAAATTCGAAAACAAAAACTTGGAAATTTTACTTTATTTTTTCTGTTTCCTTTTCGTTTTGTCGTTTCGCTATTTAAAGTTTTACGAAAGTACAACCGGCCAAGAAGGAATTTATTGCATTTGAATATTAAGATGACGTTGGAAAATGTTGCGGGGTAGGACAAAGTTTAACGCGTGATTATGACAGGCGAATATGAGTTGGAGGAAACTTGTGTTTAACATTAGCTAAACCAAAAAAAAAGGCAGAGCAAGCAGATATCATTGGGTGGCTGTCACGACTATAAAAGCCGGTATTTCGGCACTTCTCTGTTTTAATTGTCCCAGGAAACTTCAATATAGATGAGGGTATTGAGCAAATACTGGACGATAGCACCTAAATAAAGCGAAGTTAAAACTGAAATTTCACAGCTTAAGAACAACAAAGTCGCTGGTGTTGGCGAACTACTGGCTGAGCTGATTAAAGCTGGCGGTTATGAGTTGTAAAGATGCATGCATCAGCTTATATGCGAAATCTGGCTAGACGAATGCATGCCCGACGATTGGTGCCTTTTCCAAAAAAGGCGACCCGAGTGTATGTACCATCTATCGTTGCATAAGGCTTTCATCCAACGCACACAAGGTCCTCTCGAGCGTTATGTGCAGAAGGCTAAAGCCGTTTGATATGGACCTAATCGTAGCTTATCAGTGTGGCTTTAGGCTTGGAAAATGTCTGGGCTTTTTAAAGCGGTGCAAGAAATACTTCACTGCATCTGATCTTCTCAATATCTACACCACCTACATCAGGCTAAAGATGGAATATAACGCCCATATATGGGCAGGTGCTCCTAGGACATCTTTGGAGCTTCTCGACCGTGTCCTGAGGAGAGCGATGGTGTTGATAGGGTACAGTAGGGTATACAACTCTTTTGTCTCCCTTGAGCATCGTCGAAATGTGGGTTGCGTGTCGCTGTTCTATCGATATTTCCACGGTATGTGTTCCTCGGACATCCGTCAACTTATGCCAGTTGTGAGGATATGTAGCCGAAGCAAACGGCTTTCCACGAACACACTATAGGGAGAATTCGTTCTTCAGCCGTACAGTACAATAAACTTCCGGCTAGTGTATTTCCCACCAATTGTGACATACAAACATTCAAGGCAAATGTCAACAGACACTACTCCCTCTTTCCACCCTCCACTACCTCAATTTTCCTTCGCCAACACAATGCATTGCATTTATAGGGGGCATCCCCTGAGTGTTGGTTTGATAAAAAAAAAACAATTGTGGCCCTCCAAAACGTCAGTTATTGGTGGTTTATCACGTATCCCTACAAGAAATAATCGATATGTATCAAATCGCACGACCTTGGATGCCAATGAAATGGACTATTTCTCATAATCTATGTCTTTTCTGAAAGGTGTGTTAGAAAGAATAACGAAATGACGTCCCAGCTACAATTCTGATAATCGAAAATAGAACCTTGATCCTACGCAGAAATTTTCTATGGCCTGTACAAAAAAATGGTGATGATCAGGGGCAAAACCGAGCGATGTTTTGTGATACCACGTTCATGTACTTTATAATTTTGACTATTCGTTGAGTTCCCAACTCCACTGTCGCACAGTGTAATCCAAAACATTTGTGGTTCTTCATTTTATATGTAAGTGTCAGATGAACGACAATTTCTATATTAAAAATCCATGAAATATAAATTAAGGATGGACTGCTGTAGAAAAAATCGGAATAAAACAGCAATCTTTATTATTTAACGTTACCATATTCTGTCGTTGCTCCTTTTTGTATCCGCTTTCGTTGCTATTTGTCTGTGGTTTTATTACTTTTCCGTTCCCTTATCATGTGATCCTCGAAGGAACTAAAGTGTTTTTTTTTCGAAAACAACTGACGTGTCTCACAAACATTTTAAGACTTTAGACTTAGGTAAGATGGCTGGGTACCGACAATTTCCGTGTTACTTTTGTTGCCTTATGATGATGAAAGGCGGGATATCTGGGGTTGTAGCTTAACATTTTTGTTGTTGCCCGAAAAAGTTTTATGTCCTTTTTTTGTTTTGTTTTCAGCTTGAAATTTCTCGTGAAATTATATGACTGAGTTTGTTAGGGATTCAAATAAAAAAAGGAAAACAAGATTTAAGTTAAAGCGAATATCTAAAGGAAACGCTACCTTTATATGCACGATAAATAGCAACAAGTTTGCTCAACCTCTCCTTGTTTGACCAGGGCATAAAATGGATTTAAATTTCTTAAGGATAATGGAAAAAGATACCAAAGCAAAAAAAAAAAATCAAGCAAAAAAAAAAAAAAAGAATAAAAGATTTACCCAAAACGGAATACAACAATTTTACGATTCACTTAATAATGGGAAGAGCTGCTTTTAATGGAAATTCGTAAAAAATGGAATATTTTGTTCCTGTCCGGAAATTGAATTTAAAATTACATCTTTAGCAGCAATAAAATATCCTTACACACGTAACAAAGCAACGAGGGAAACCAGAAGTATAAATACAATTCCAGTTACATTTCCAAATTCTACGATTGTGTCTTATTACGGAAGGACAACAATTGGTGTAGAACTTGCATTCTGTTGATTCGAATTCTTTTGCGATTGATTTAATTTCTATTATGTTTTACTTTTATTTGAATGTTATTTATTGCATTGAAATTTAATTCAGCTACCAATTTGTCTATTAACATGATAATTTAAGAAAATCCTCCGATAAATCCCGGCCGACTATTCCAATCGTGTTGACCAGGTACAAATGTAGATTCCGCAGCCTTTAGCTTTAAAACATATATCCATTTAAAGCCTGCAATTTGAACAAAGGAGCTGGAAACTAAAATACTTTTTTCATTCCGTATTTAATATTTGTCCACGGGTTCCATATTCTGTAGTCCGATAAATTGGAAGAATGCTCATTATATTTGGAAGATAAGTTCAATATAGTATATACAATTTCGCAATCAGTAATCAATATATAGTTACAATATTGAAACCTACTTTTCATAGATTTTCGGCTACGAATAACACTGCTATTAATATAATCAAATTTTGAAGAACCGAGTTGATATAAGGACCCGCACATCCTTTTTAATTTATAATGAGCTTTTTTATAAAACCAATTCCTTAAAGGAGCAGCTTGACTGTAGGTTGTACAATTCCAAACTTAACGAAAATGGCAAAGAGGCAATAGCTTGAAAGAGGAAGTCTGGGAACCTTTTCTGTGACGCCATTTCCCGGGATATACATAATCTAAGGCCGAAAATAGTGAGCTGCTTGGACTGCCCAATGAAGGAATCATTTCTGGCCACTCCCAACTGAGTGGCTATAAGAAATTTTCCACCTCCACGGTCAGTCCCATGATTGATCACCTGGTAATTGATGGAAGACACTCTACTAGTGTAACGAACGTACGTGTGATTCGAGGAGCTAATATCGATGCGGGTCTCTACTTTGTTGCGGCAAAGGTTCGCACAAGCTTGAGCAGAGCAAAAGTCATACGGAACCAGACATATAGAAAGTTGGACATCGGAAAGCTGCAAGTACCAGAGATAGCTACGACCGAAGCTGTCGCAGTCCTTTGCCAACTGTATTATATGACGCAGTTTTTTCCTTGTGCAGCCATGTCCTGTCCATCGCATTTCCTGCAGAGCGGTAATGTCAGCCTTATAACTCTTTCGAGGACATCTGCAAAGTGGATGCTTGCCTCGGATCTATAGACTTCTTACATTCCCAGTGCATATCCCTAAATCGTGGCCCTTATAACGTTTCCGGGGCTTGTTTATGTTTTCTCTTTGGTTTTCATATATTCACTGTCATTGTGAACGGTGGCGGGAGGCAAACTCAGTCCATCGGGTTTTTGCATTTATTTGATTGCAGCCGCCCATTATGGATCAGTCGCTGACCAGGATGCAATATGTCGAACCTGAATTTTGTTCTTTTGGTATTTATCCACCGTTCGTACATATGTTGGGTCATCCGTCGTCTAAGGACAAAAGAATATGCCAGATATCTTGATAAGCTTTAGTGACGGCTGCTCATTCGTTTCGCCTTCTCTAACAGAGAATGGCTAACGGAGGTTTCCGATAAAGCCATTGCCTAAGACATACTGCATGGAAGTAGTGAGCTGCTTGGACGCCGCAATGAAGGAATCATTTCTGGTAACTCCCAAGTGAATGGCTATCAGAAACTTTTCACCTCAACGGACAGTCCAATGACCACGATTCCGATGGGACTGTTTGCATTTTTTGCGAAATCAATGCCATGTATCAACATTTGATGCACGGTGGTAGGCAGATAGTACCATGGATAAAGTTTAAAATATAACTGGGTAGTATCTTTTAGCAACTTATCGAAATGTTGAACATTTATATGTTTACTACTGTTTGTAAAATTAGTGAAAAGTTTTGAACCGAATCTATAACCACTTTTGTAATCTCGGAAGCAATTTTGACACAAAAAAAAAAGTTATGTCTTTTTTTGTCATCATTACTAGTGCCATATCCATGTTGGGCTTATCTACTTCCAGGCCCATTTTGAGCTTAAAAAGAGTTTCCACTTTTTGTTTCTTTTCAGACATTCCGTTCTTCACTTCTTCATTGGAATTTTATAAGATATATGGAGTACACATTCAAACATTTTTGTTCGTGCATAGAGTATAGCAATCCATGTTTGTTCAATTCGTCAGATTTCTTCCATTCGCAACTTTTATCAGAATTCATTTTGGAAAATTGAGCATCACATATGTTACATGAAGCACAACTTTTATTGTTTGTTAAATCATGTAACACAGCTCCACCAATCATTGCTAACTTTGGAGAAAAATGGACACTTGAAGCAGCGCGCTTATGTTACTTTATGTATTTTACTATGAATTATGTTATTTGTTTGTCTATTCCTACTTTGAGTTTAAGAATAATTGAGTTTAATCTTTATCCTTTTATAATTTTTGAACATAAAGGTAACGCACTTTTTATAAATACAGCACTGAGTACTTTTGAGGAACAGCGGATCACATTTCAATGTAACGGTCATATTGTAATACAACACTATGTTTTTACTACTGTTTACTATTTTTAACAACTGTGTATTTCTATAGCAAAAACGATGTACAAGTAGGCAGTCAAAATTTCTCTTCACTCAAATGCCAACAAACAAAACGAGTGAAACCCTAGTACTTCTCTACTCTCTCTCTTACTCTCTTCATTGAATATTTCAATACACGGGCAGCTTTTTGATAGTGTTATTGTAGATAACTATACAAATTCCAACCATGTTGAAGTAAAATTACATAAACTAGGCAGAAAGTGTGAAATAATCAAGATATGACGCGTGTGAGAAATACCTTTGAGTTAATTTCTAGCACTTTTTGAAGATGTTCCCTTAAAAAGTGCAGACGGGGCATCAGCAGTTAGCTGTTATCCGCAAAATGCGTGTAACCTACGCTCAAGGCATCCTGAATCTCAACGAAGAGTTGGACGATTTTTCATCGAAAATTATCATAAGCGATGAGGGTCATTTCCATCTTAGCGGTTACGTGAATAAACAAAATAATCGTTCTTGGGCACCATAAACGGTATCATCCACGGAGAACCATTAATCCCACTCAAAGTTACTGCGTGGTGTGCTGTTTACGCTGGAGGAGTCAGCGGACTAATTTTTTGGAACGAAATTTCTTATCGCACGCTACGGGATGTGGGCTAAATGAAAAAAAAATAAACAACTTTTTTATCACTATTATGCTACAACCCAGTACTATCAACTATATTGGTGGGTACTTTTGCTTTGGTTTGTGTCTAGACTAACATATGTTGGGAAATCTCTTGATAATGGAAAGTTTTCTAGGTGGAGCCTGTAACCATTCTTTATTATATATTGCAGTTTTGAACTCAATAAAAAGTTAATTTAGAAAATTCAAAGTGAAAGAAGTTTAAAAAAGACAATTTTTTTTAATAAGTGCCTTTTCTTAAAAAAAGTAAATTTTCTCAACAAAAAATGCCTATTCATATTCTTAAACAAAATACCTTTTCTTAAAAAAAATAACTTATCTTAAAGAAGTACCTTTGTTTAAAAAATGTACATTTTCATACAAAAAGTACCTTTTCCTAAAAAAGTATTTTTTTTTAAATAAGTACCTTTTCAAAAGTACATTTTCTTTAAAGGGTACCTTTTATGTGAAACAAAATAAATTTCCTTGAGATAGGGACCTACTCTTAAAAATGTACCCATTCTTGAAAAAAGGGCCAATTTAGAAAAAAAAATTCCCTTTTTCTAAAATAAAACTTCCCTTCAAAAAAATTCCTTCTCTTAAAAAAATATCTTTTCTTTTAAAATTAATTTTCTTCAAAGTACCATTTCTTAAATATTAAATAATACCGTTTCTTTTCTTTACTTGAGGTAAGTGGACTTTCTGAAAATAAGTAAATTTTCTTAAAAAAATAAACTTTTCCTAAAAAGAGTACCTTTCTTCTTTAAAAATTTCCTGTTCTTTAAAAAATTACTTCTCTGTAAAAAAAAATCATACTCTTATGGCTTTTTCTTGCATGCTTCTTCTTAAAAATAGTACCTTTTCTTAGAGAAAAACATTAACTTTTAATAAAAGAAGTACCTCTTTATGAAAGAGGACCTTTTCGGGAAAGTTCTTTCTTACAAAAAGGTCCTAAAAATATAGGTTTTTTTTTTAAAAAAGATAACATTCTTAAAAAAAATAATCCAATGAGTGTTCGAACTCACGGGTGATGTGATAACAACTTTTTTGTTACACCGTACCTGTTTGATTTCTATGAACTTACATTGGAAAAGTTTTTCTATTTACTTATATTGGAAAATAAAAGACAGCGTTCAATCATATGATGACGTTACATTTAAATAATGTTACTACTTAAAATTATTTAAAGACAAGTGCAAGCACATGTGTCATAATTTTCTTGCTTAATACTTTTTGTTTCATTCCCACAAAAAACAAAGAGAATGCAAAGCAATAGACACATGTGCATACATTAGACTTGTATCGAACTCGTTCAGTAGTTCTCGAACTCGTTCATTTAAAGTGCCCCGACAGAACAATCACGAACATACTCGCCACGTCGAACATGTGCATTATGTTTGTGAGGGTGATGTCTGGTCACCCTAAATGAACTACATAATTCATGAACTACCCAACTCTACATACATACATTGTTATGTTCGTACATAAGCTACACAAGTTCACACAATTTTCGTTGCTCTCTTGCTATCTCATTTTTATATACGTACGAGGGTTGAATTTTATGTTTCGGGATTACAGAACAAAAACAAATATTAATCATCGAAAACCACCTTTTTGTTTTTCAAAATATTCCCCATAAAGATTAATAAACTTTTGCATGCGTTTGAACCAATTGGCGAAACACTTTTACCACTCTGATTGAGGTATCTCCAAAACATGCATTCTGAATGCATGTGTCGAAAAACGTTGACCTCTCAGTTTGTTTTTTACGTACGGGAACTAAAAGAAGTCATTCGGTGCCAAGTCAGGACTATACGGCGGATGACCCATCAAATCGATGTTTTGGGTGCTCAAAAATGCAGTTGTTTCAGCCGATGTGTGAGAGCTCGCATTGTCGTGGTGAAGAGTGATCTGTCTTCGGCGGTTGGTTTTCCTGATTTCTTGGAAGACAACTGGCAAACAAATAGTTGTGTACCACTCAGACTTCACTGTTCTGCGTTCACTGTTCTGCGTTGTTCTAGTGGCACGGTTGCGACATGTCCGGGTTTTCCGAAAAAACAGGCGACCATTTGCTTGGAACAACTATTGTTGGATTTGGCTCATCTTGAAACACCCATACAGTTGACTGCTGTTTACTTTCGGGCTCATACGCATAAATCCGGGATTCATCACCTGTCACGATGTCACAAACGTGTTTCGAAGCAGCGCGATCGTATTTTTGGAGCATTTCTTTCGACCAATCGACACGAGCCTTTTTTTGAGCGATTAACAAATTGTGTGGGATCCAACGCGAACAAATTTTTTGGACAGTCAAATGTTTATGCCATATTGAATGTATGCTGGTGCCACTAATGCCTAAGGTTGTCTCAATCTCACGATAGGTCACATGACGATCTTGCAGAATTAGTTCGCGCACATCAGCAATGGTTTTCAGAACAACAGCTGATTTTTGACGGCCTTCACGAAATTCGTCTTGGAGTGAACTACGACCATGATAGAATTCACCATAAAATCGATAAACACTGGTCCTTAATGGGGCTTCATCGCCAAAAATTGAATGAAGTTCATCCATGCACTGTTGCTGTGTTAATCCACGTCGAAAGTTGTAAAAAATAGTCGCACGAAAATGTTCACGATTTAATTCCATTTTTGGGCCGAGATGAATCATTTAAGTTACTGTAAACAACACAAATAGCGCTCGTATGTCGAAACGTTCTGAGTACACAAAACCTCAAAAATGTCCAACTTTACGATAGAGCGGTCAGTTGCCAGATTGCAACACTGAAACATGAAATTCAACCCTCGTATAACCACGTCATTATGTATTCTCTTTGCTCTGAGAGTGCTCCGCACCCAAACAAGACAACTATTCGCTGCTGCTACGTCAGTGTGTGTTTTTTTTTCGCAGTCGTACAAATCTGTATTCTATATAGGGGTGGGTCACCCTTATCATTTAGGGTTATGAAAAATAGATGTTAGCCGATTCTGAGCACTACCCTATATCCACACAAAATTTCATACAAATCAGTCCAGCTCTTTCGGAGTAGTTTAACGCCAAACAATCTGTGATCGCAGTCGGACAAACTGCATTTTGATGTGTTCACTTTGTGAGTTTAGTCCCTACCCGCGCCTATAGATGTTAACACATCAAAGATTTTCTTAAAAAAAGTTTGTCTTTTTAAAAAGGCATATTTTCTTAAAGATCTATTTAAATTATCGTATTATTCAAACGGCGCCTTATGCATCTTGGAACTAACTAGTACATAATATATAGCGAAAGAAACTCCCTTCCAACCGGGTGTCCCCTGACACCTCATGTAATTTTTTGAGAACGCCGCGGCCCAACCGACGGCTGTGGACGGCGCGCGCTCTACAGAGCCATGATTATCGATTTTTTTCTTCCTCAATTGGATGAATTGGGTCTGGAGGGCATGTGATTCCAACGACGCACACTGCTCGAGCCACAACCGTTATTCTGAAGGAAGCATTTCCGGGTCGCTTAATCTCTCGTTTTAGTGATTTGCACTGGTCGGCCAGATCACCCGATTTAATAGTTCCAGACTACTTTTTACGGGGTTTTTTGAAGTCTCGGGTTTACGTCAACAAGCCTCAGACTCTTGAAGCCCTTAAGAAGAATATTCGCCAAGAATGCGAAAAACTGTCACCCAAAGTTCTGGCAAGAGTGATGGAAAATGTCATAAAACGAGCCCGTATAGTCATCAACTCTGGCGACGGCCACTTGGCCGATATCATTTTCTTAAGTTGATGAAATGAATTCTAATGGATTAAATAAACAAATTTCATAAGCAGAACCAAAGTTTTTCATTAAAAAAAAATTATAGCAAAAGAACTTTGGGTGATTACTTTTGCCCCACCTTGTATTTCCAAATTTTCCTCAAGCATAATGCGATTCATTTCGTAACTTTTAACTAGTAATCTGTCACTTTATAAATGTAAAATTGTCCATCTGCTTCGAAATAACGGGAGGATTTACATTTTTATGATTATTTAGCTTTTTAACGTAGAATATGAAGAAATAGTTTTATTTTCTCGTCATACACCATATGATTTATAAAACAAGGACAAAGGCAAAAAACTAAATCCTACATCCAATGTCAAATGGATTGTCACCAAATGTCAAACCTAGGTATGTTGTGTTTGCCTACATCATTAAAATTAATTATTATTTTCTTTTAATTAAAATAAAATAATAATAAAGATATTGCTTTGTTCTATTGTAATGTGCATTAGGATGACAATTGTTTTCAAAGTCTTCTGTTAAGTCACACAAAGGACAAAACCAGGAATTTTTATCAAAAGCGCCAACGTCACTCACTATTGCGATTAAAAGCGTTTTTCGTGATGAAGAAAACGTAGTAGAAATATTTTATGAGCAAAGGGTTCTTTCCTGGAATATTTCGTGACTTTATGTGGCCACGGCAAACGTGTTATACACCCTCAAAAGGATTAAAATGTATATCTATGATTAAATGCATGGAAGAAACATTAAACACAGTCCTTAATTGCAAGAAAATTCAGTAGAATTTAACACATTAATTAAGCATAACAGCCACATCTACTTGCGTATACACACAACGAAGTGAGTAGCATAATCGCAAATTATGTACTTGAATATGTTTGCTTGGCACATACTTGGTCATATGCATACTGTGACCACAGTGGACCCTTTGGAGAGTATCCATTGTGAAACTGCAATTCAGAACCCGGAGGCTTGTCTTTGCTTGCGGAGACATCCTTACACATGATGAAGCTGCTAATAGTCAAACAAACTGATACCAGTACTAACTGTCATACAAAAGGGTAGCTGGACAGGGGAACAGTGCGGTGAGAATGTTGTGTAAACCCAAAGGGACAGTGTGCATCTTTACTCTAGTTATACGGTTGATAATGAGAATGGACAACATGTGTACATAGTTTTTAGGCAATAAAGCTGAGTAGGAAAAAAAGGATGCATGAGTAATTAAGAGAACCATAAAATTGTATGCATTCGCCCATTTGAGTTTTGGGGAAATCAGGTAGTCCTTGTGAGATTAAATAGTACGAGCACAGCTGAAAGTTGTCCAACTATAACGTGTCTATCGCTTTTCCAACAGCACGACCAACTGGTTTTGTAGGCCTTTTGTATTGCGTCCGTAAATGCGAAAAAAAATATGATTTAGTAACCAGTGGAAGTTTTATGTTATTAGACTGTATCGATTAACACTTTTGATATTTTCGAATTTGATACACACTGAAAAATTTGATTTTTTGTTGTTGATTGGATGCAAAGATAACGTGTTTGTAGCTTATCGCAAGTATAGTATACTTGTCCCAAAAACATTGTGTTTGCTATTCAATATAATATTTTTGGGACACAATGATTAATAGATTATAACATATGTAATTGAAACCCAAATGTGCTTTTGTTAGTTGAAAACTGCTGATAACACTGCTGTCTGTCACGATAAAGAAACAAAAAGCTGCAGATCTTCAATTCATGAAAACAATGCCTGCAAACATGTACATGGTTCCTGCAATATGTTACTGGAGCCTTTATTTTTCAGCATGTAAACGAATTTTGAATGATAATGATGAAACATATTTTCGAATTAAAATAGTGTTAGAATCGAGCATCGATTAGACGTTTGTAACCCTATTTGAACTATGATATTATAAATAAAAACTCTTCTGATACATTAGTTTTAAAACTGTGCTGCACGCTGAAAATGTGTCTTATTTTGTTGTTTGCATGCAAATATAACGTATTTGTAGTGTGTATACTTGTGTCCAAACACATTGTGTTTACTATTCAATAAAACATGTTTGGGACACAATGCTTAATAGGTTATAATATATGTATTTATGTGGGTTTGTTTGTTGAAAACTGCTGAAAACACTGCTGTCTATCACAATAAAGAAACAAAAAGTAGCAGGTCTTCAATTCGCGAAAGCAATGCTTACAAACATGTACATGGTTCCTGTAATATGTTGCTGTGGCTGATATTTTTCAGCGTGTGGTGACTCTGGACATTTTCGCCTCTATTCCAAGACCTAGTAATTATTTGTGTCTATACGCTGAACAATAAAATTCCATTGTGACATATTTTCCCAAGCATATTTTGCACGGAACCATACATGAAACATACACCAATCATTCATATGTTTGCAAGACCCAAACTCACTTGTATTTACATGTAAACATTAGCATGTTTACTGACAAATATGTATTCTTTGACGTGGACACATATGTGTGCTTCATTCCAAACATCCTTATAGTTCCGTGATAGCATTTGCGTGTTTCCACCCAAACCTCCATAGACATACCTGGAAACATGTGTGTATTTCTTCCCAAACATAATCATAATTAGAAACTAATTATTTTTTGATTTCAATATATTCAGAGGGTTTCGACTTCGACAAACGTTTAAAATACGAAACACAAATAATATACTTATGTAGTTACAAACCTCGTACATGCAAGCAAAGCTCGGTGTAAATAGTAAAGGCTTGGCCAGGCAAAGGACTTCACGATGTTGCTCTTTTCAGTTTCTTTCCTCAAAACCGTTTATCACTTTGGTAGTACCCATATGTATATACGAAACACATACACACAACATTGTGAGCGGAAAGAGAGCAACTTACCCATACAAACTCAAATTATGTTGTATGCGGTGGCAGTGTATTTACAAAGTTTGGTGTGTTGCATATGGATGTTGCGTGTCGAAAAGTATTGCTGTAATAATACCAGATATAGGCAATGGCTCGAAGCAATGGACAAGAAAACAGCAACAGCATTTCCTTTTGTGCGTTAAAATTTTTGTGTAAATACACCATAAATATATATGTAGATCTCGGAATATTCACTTACAAGGTCCAATTGACCTAGAAGGCAAATGACCATTCACTTCGATATAACTTCCCAGTTTGGGCCTTGCGGAACCTCCAATCGAGCATCGAATTTGGTCGGAAAATCATCTTTCTGAAGAGGCGCATTTTCATCTCGGCTGTTATGTCAACAAACAAAATTGTCGCATCTGGCGGTCGGAAAACCCGCAAGCAATTGTCGAGAAGCCACTCCACAGGGAGTGGCAGATTGTTATGGATTTTAGAGCGGTGGCATCATTGGCCCATTGTTTTCGAAAATGCTGCCCGAAACGCGATTTCAGTCAACGGCGAGCGCTACATTTTATGGATTAAAATGAAAGATATAATCTTTTGTGTCATCAGGATGGCGCACCGTGTTACACAGCTCATCAAACAATTTGTTTTTTGCCGACCAAGTTCGGGAATCGTGTTATCAGCCATCTTGACTATTTCAATTGGCCACCTTGCAGCTGCAATTTGGCCCATTTCTACTTTATCTTGTGCCGTTAAACACCGATGCTATGTACATAATCCAGAAACTATCAACACCCTTAAGGCTAATATAGTCCGAGCCATTCATGAGCTAGAACCAGAAACCGTCAACAAAATCTTGGAAAATTGGACTGGCAGAATGAGCTACTGCGATGTCGGCCGCTGGAGCCACATGAATGAAATCGTGTTCTATAAATATAGGGAATATTTGTTGTCTATAATAAAGCCATAATATACCGAATGAAATGGAGTTTAGTTCATTTTATTTAATTTTGAAAAACATACTTGTATTTGGATCACCCTGTATAAATTGTGGTCTCATGCCACTAAATGGGAAGGGCAGACGGTGGCGTTATATAGAACGTATTTTCAGTCTTGAAAAATACATCACTCCTGGTGTCTGCGAACTAGAAGTCCAAAATCATTCGAAGCAATCACGCTTGATTACTAAGAACTCGATCCCTACAATCATTCAAAGCCGACGATCTATTGCCGATGACTATAGCAAGCGCCTGATGATCAAGTTACCCGAACTTGTAGTTATGTATTTCGGGTGTCAAGACATTAATAAGAATTCTGCAGTAACACACATTAAGGCTATTTTTTTATTCCATTAAGCTAACGCCACTTATGACGTTCTAAATAAAACGATCCACACTTAATACTACGAAACGTGGCAACATTTGCTGTAATGGGTGAAGAAAATGAGATACGGCAACACGTTTGTAGCCAGTGCCAACAAATACATGGTCGCAGCAGATATTGTTGTAGTTGTAGTTTATTTTTGTTCATTCGTTTCAGTTGTCAAACTCTACACAAATATATACCAACCAATTACCAAGCATACAAAAAAGTATAAAAACAAAATACATATGATTTTGATAAGTGAAACGAAAAATTACATGGAACAAATGTAATCACCTGTTTAAACGACTATACCTGATAGATAATTAAACCATGATCAATATGTATAACCATAGTAAAAATATCAAGTAGTCGCAGTAGATACCACAATTGTGGGCAACAACAACAGACATTTTGTTTTGGTTTAGGCTCTCCTCATGTCAAATTCAACACATACGTATACCAACAAATAAATGCAAACAGAAAAGTACAACAACAAAACCTTTGAATCTGACAGAAGCGGCCAACTAAACAACAAGAAAAACTTTAAATCAGCTGTCTACTGAGTTTACCTTCTCATTCTACCATGTGTATAACATTGACTGAGCGGTCTTGTGAACAATTTAATTCCAATTTTGTTTTCAATCGGAAATAAAAATCTATCCCTTAAATTTAGAGATATAAAAGTATACGTAGTCTTCCATTAAATAAAATAATTTTAATGAACTTGAAATGTGTAAGACATTTTGCAAATTTCTGCTTTTGAGTCTCTCCTTCTGGATAACATTTTCATTCGCATGAAATGATAACAAAATTTATCTAACGGTGCGTTTACACGGGACAGTTCAAGACCGGACAGTTGATAATATGTATTAGTTGTCAACAAGAGAAAAATTTGTTGTGTGACGTATGTGTCCAGCCAGTTATGAAGACAGAACAGTTTTAAGCAACCGTCGATACTGTCGTTTCTTCTAAATTTCGAGCTCTGATTTTGATTAGCTTTTGTTCACATTTGCTTGAAATCTCAATTTACTAAAAGAAGATTGCTACATATATTATTTATACATGTTTATATCTACATAGTATGTGTTGCCAAATAATATTTCAATAAAACTCCAAATTACCAAATAAAACTAAATTTTCCCAATTTCTACGATCGCTTGCTATTGTGTTTTGCCCTATTTCTCCACACAGAAAAAAATATTCCCGAATTAATTTCAATTACTGATTTGCTTGAAAACAGAGATAGAATTCAATTATTTCATTATTTGACTCAATCATTTGAATACTTGGTTCAACAATTTTGCATTTTATAAAGCGAAGAAGATCAATTAAAATTTCACTGGAATCAAGTACTTGTGTACTTGAAATTACAACATTCTTTATATGTTATTTGACGTTTTTTTGTTCGATTTTTAAGGCGAATTTTTGTTGTTGTCAGGGAGAACAAGTGGAAGATGCGCATCACCAAAAATCCGTTACAAACGGTGTTTTGTTATTGCAATCGGCACTCGTCAACACAATGACAGCAACAACACATGTGCTACAAAATTATTGCGAAATCAAAACACATCTTTGAGAATTTACAAATAAATGTTCAAACGAAAAAAAGACATACCATAAGCAAAAACAAGAAAATGCATGGGCACACACGCGCAATGCAAACATTCTAGCAGTAGTGGAATAGAGAAGAAAAAATTACCGATTTCGATTGAAAGCGAACACCGACTTTTGATTACCAGAATACTCAAGTTGAGTACGCTAGTAATCAAAACATTATATAATTTCGATTAAACGCTCACTCAACTTGATTACGCGCGTAGTCAAAACATTATGTAATTTTGATTAAGCACTCACTCAACTTGATTACACGCGTAATTGAAATTTTGCATAAAAAATTGATTAAAGTCATGCTTAACTCAATTACTAATTTAATCAACAATATTAAGAAATTTTGATTAAATCTGTGCTCAAATAAATATTTGCTTTAATTGAAAACTTTTCAATTACGATCTTACAATTCGAGTAATTGAATTTACAAAAATCGTCATTGGCGGAAATCCAAGTATAAAAATAATTGAATTGACAAATATAGTAATTGATTTGAGCATTCGCTTTTTTCTGTGCAGATTACAATGAAGCTGATGTACTCGATGTACTCTGCAAATTTCAAATGTATACATGTTTATATGTATGTATGCGATGTTTTGCTTTGTTTTTCACAAATTACCACGAAATGTCACCGATCTGACCAATTACGTCAAATCGCTTGCCGAAGTTACTGTCGTCGAAAAATCAGAGACAGTGGCGAAGCAAGTGGCAGAAGTGTAAGTGTGGTAGTAAAATAGTAAGAATGTTTTGCTACTGTCGGAGCGAAACTGTCCCGTGTAAACGCCAGGTAAGATAACTTTTTGTTGCCATTTCTAGAAATTGAACATGTGGCAACATTGTCATTGCTCTAGTCGGAATTTAAGTGCGAAATTAAAGTGTTGCTTAATATCGCTTAGCTGTCCCGTACAAATTAAGCTATAATTAACTTTAGCGGGATAAAAAAAAACACTTATTGTGTGCGGTAGTTATCGCAATTCAAAACCGGGTTGCCGATGTTGTGTGTATCATACACCCACGACAGAGTGCCAATTGGTTTCTCTCTGAGTTTTGTTATGGATGAGTGTGACTGTGTTGTCACATAAATGTACGAATGGATTATGGAAGGTTTTGTTCTAATTGCAGGCAACAACAACAGACATTTTATTTTTAATTTCAGCCAAAAAGACAGTCAAAATGTATCTTTACTCAAATGCCAACAAACGAAACGAGTGAACTCTTAATCATTCTGTGCTCTCTCTCTCTCTTACTCTCTTCATTGAATATTTCAATACACGAGCAGCTTTTTGATAGTGTTACTGTATATAACTATACAAATTCCAACCACGTTGAAGTAAAATTGCATAAACTATGCAAAAGGTATGAAATAATCAAGATATGACGCTAGAGAGAAATGCGTTTGCATTGAATTTGTTCTCTTTTACAAGGGTTGCCAAATTGCGCACATCTTCTCGATTGTCTTTGATGGCCCTCAAATTTCGAATGCTGGATTGATATAGTTAAAATAATATCAAATAGTAATATCAAAAAAGTTTTAAAAACGAATCACTCTACTATATCTAACCGTAGTTTTAGTTGATGTAATTTTTTTCTCCAATTGCGTTTAGGCATTCAATGAATCCTTTATCTTTGCTAGACATGACATAAAATAAACAAACAAAAGTATCTAGGAGGTTTAGTCAATTATGACCTAAATGGTGCAAAATACTTTATGTTCAATCCCAGAAAGGATATTTCTGTGCTGGCAGATGTAATCACTGGGTACAGTATGATAGACAGGCGCGCGTCGAAACTAGGAAGCTCAGCTTATGATTAATACAGGTGGATTAGAAAGAGGGGAAATAGAGTGTGGAATATGTAGTCTACTCCTACCCGGTACTTCGTATAAATTGGATGACGTTCCTAGAACTCGTTTTAGTTGTAATTTCAAAAAAAAAACGAAGTTTTGCTTCTAGCAGCTTTTTGTCTGTTCCATAATTTGGTGCATCGGGGATTATTCTAACTTTGTGTTTACCAACAACCAAAGACATCAGGATGGGGAAACGTCTAACTTAAATGTCATTTAAATATATCAGCTAAGCGCCCAACCAGTGAGTTGTTCGCTGTCTATATTACTCTCACTGATTGAGACCTACAGTTTTACACTGGTTCCGAAAGGTATTTGGAGAAGCTTTTTCATGGCGGAATTTTCATTTTATGGAAAATTTAAAAATCATCCCTGGTGAACGTAGAGCACGACGAAAGTTCAGGCAATAACAATTGCCTGTAAGAATTGTGTTGTCTTTTAGGCAATCACAAAAATCATTTCTAATGGGGATCGATGGTTTTCTGGAGATGGAAAGAAGTTGTTTGCAAATGTTTTCTTGTGTGTTTTGCTTGCGATAGTTTTTTTTCAACACTTGCATAGTGGAAAATTCTCAATTCTCAATGAGTTTTCGTTCGCATTTAGGTTAATGCAATTTTCAAAAGCAGCATTCCAAACAACCGCTGCTGAAGATCTGTGGCTTTATCTGAAATAGCTATACGGTTTGCCAGGACCCATGAGGATGTACTATTTTGCAAAATTTATTTTTTGAACAAACTATATATCTATTAATAGAGATTCAGAGATAGTGAAATAAAAATATACCAATAAAAAGACAGAATAAATAATAATCATCCCTAAAGTGTTGCATATTAAAATCCAATGAAAATTAATAAATCCCAACACTGGTTTATATGAATCTTTAAATTTGTTCCCATTACTGTTTGAAACTAATTGCGGCCAAGTGGGCGCCGCCTTGATTGATGATCATTAGAGCTCGGTTACCGCGTTTTCAGTCATAGTGGCGAGAATTTCGAGATATAAGATCTCGCAATGTTGTAGGATATTCTCTGTCATATTTACCAGAGTCTCTGACTTCCAAAGAAAGTAGTATAGAGTGGTGAACTCTGGAGGTCTCTCCCGCTACTGCACGTCACCAAAACATTTATGCTTTCTAAACGAAACCACAGGTTTTTCCAAAGGAGCTCGATCACTGACATACTGTGCTTCAAATTAGATGAATGCGGGCCAAAATTCCAGCCGCCTACAAAGTGAAGTCGGCATCGAAACTTGCATATGCCGCTACAGGGTTCAATGCCGACTTCAATTTGTCGGCGGCGGCATTTTTAGATTTTGACCGGCGCACAGTGGGCTGGATTTCGGGAAAGTGGGCAAAACTAGGGAAATGCGGGTACTTAAAATGTGGAAGGTGATTCTTTAGTTTTTGAACTCGCTGATTTCAAATCTGAAATAAAAATGTTGAAAAAACAAAATGGCGGACCGGAAGTGCCTATTTACGGTACTAAAAAGTATCCGATTTCAAAGAAAATCGCTAAATGTATGGTTTTAAACTCGTTGATTTCAAATCTGAAATAAAAATTTTGAAAAAACAAAATGGCGGACCGGAAGTGCCTATTTACGGTACTAAAAGTATCCGATTTCAAAGAAAATCGCTAAATGTATGGTTTTAAACTCGCTGATTTCAAATCTGAAATAAAAATTTTGAACAAAAAACTCACAAACAACAACTGTTATTATTGTTATTATTGTTATATGATTGATAAATTTTAAGGACAAAAAAAAATTAATCGTCGTCGTCAGAAGAATTATTGGAAGAACCAGAAGACTCGTCAATCGAGTATTCAGTCGGCTCCTGTAATCCAAATTTATAGCGCGAACTATCAATACCGAGTAAAAGTTTCAAAGCTTCTGGGACTAAGTTTTTCCCTCTCTTGGGATACCTTTTACCAGCAGCATCGAGTTGCCCTGCAGAAATCAGTTTTATTCTGGTAGCTAATGCTAATTCATCCACGCTACGTAATTCGCTCGTGTCTAAGGCTATTCTGTTTCTTGTTCTTCTCGCTGATTTCAAATCTGAAATAAAAATTTTGAACAAAAAACTCACAAACAACTGTTATTATTGTTATTATTGTTATATGATTGATAAATTTTAAGGACAAAAAAAAAAATTAATCGTCGTCGTCAGAAGAATTATTGGAAGAACTAGAAGATTCGTCAATCGAGTATTCAGTCGGCTTCTGTAATCCAAATTTATAGCGCGAACTATCAGTACCGAGTAAAAGTTTCAAAGCTTCTGGGACTAAGTTTTTACCTCTCTTGGGATACCTTTTATCAGCAGCATCGAGTTGTCCTGCAGAAATCAGTTTTATTCTGGTAGCTAATGCTAATTCATCCACGCTACGTAATTCGCTCGTGTCTAAGGCTATTCTGTTTCTTGTTCGTCGACTTGATTCCTCAAAAGTCGATCGTGGTCGGCCATGTTTACCTGCAGCCATAGAAGTTGACGATGTCCCTACATGTGTAATAGAATTCTGAGAAAAAAAGAACATTAAATTGTCTGAATTAGCCCACAAGTCGAGTTTTGTAGAAATTAATTAAATTACTTACGAATATAGTTACTGAAGTTTTCAACCAAGTTTCATATTTCTTCTGAAAATGAATATTATTTCGATGGGCTTCTTGCCATTTCTTATATAAATTTCCAACCAGTTTTTGTAGTGCTGCTTTGGAATCACTACAAATCGAAAAATTGATCGATAATTTCGACGCAACTTTCTCCTCGAAAATCGCAACTTGCTGAGTGAAACTTGTTCTCAAGTTATCTCTCAGTATTTCGAAAATTTCGTTGTAACTGCACGTGTAATGCGTAGTATGCGTGTCTGAATTCAAACAAAGATTATAAATATTATTATAAATTAAGAATACATTTAACTTACTTTCATCTGTATCCATTCTGAACGGTCGTATTTTCACACTTTAACTTTCGTATATATGATCTGCTCTGTAATCCACGAAGGTTTCTTTACAACTGCACTTTCAATGTAAAGTAATTCAAAATGACGAGCTGACGAGAATGGCAGAAAAATCAACGATTATTCAAACGCCCACCCATGTATGACAGAAAAGTAAAGTAAAGTTAGAAATAAGTGTGGAGTACCTTCATATTTTGCTTCTCAACGCAAAACTGCGCCAAATTAGCAGCTGGAATCTTTACTATTCGAATCTTAATAATATTTTGTACCCCTTAAACAAAAACCAGCCTGGGGAACCCTGGGGAAAAAAATATATTCCACTTCTTAGTTACGTTATTTTATTCACAGGCAGCCTTGAAATGCAGATATTCAGCGCCCATTTTAATATGTTACATACAATATTTACAATTATTGACTCATACGAAAATAATGTGTGAACCTTCAACATTACCGTCGATTAATCCGTTTTCAAATCGGCCGCGTGGAATTGAAAATATTTCACTTGACGCGAGTCGAATATTTCGAGCCAAGAAACAGCAAGCACAACGCTAGAAAATTGTCATATTCTAAATATCGTCACCTGCTGAATTCGAAAGCTAGAGATCTGTTATTTCGGCATCAAGTGTAGAAACATGTTTTCTAACGATTGCAAAAAACAAAATGAAAAAAATCGAAAGTTAATTTTTTGGATTTTGCCCATTTTTCTGAAATCCAGCCCTCTGTGCGGCGGCGGCTGAAATTTCTGCTCGTATTCATCTAATTTGAACACATCGTATCAGTACTCTAGCTCGTTTGGAAAAAGTTGTGGTTTCCTTTAGGAAGCATTAGTGTCACAGGGTTTCCCTTAATAACATTGCTGTCAAAGGTTTGTTGGTGAAAACTTTTTGTCACAGGGTCCTTTCAGAAAACTGTGTTCTCATAGGGTTTCTTAGAAAGCTTTATTGTTAACGCTTTTTTTTTAAACAAATTTGCTCTCAAAAGCCTCGTATAGAAATCTCTGTTGTCAAAAGTCTTTTTAAGAAAACTTTATTGTCCATGGTTTATTTAAGAAATGTGTGTTGCCAAAAGGGCATAAAACTATTTTAGCAGCAAAACAAGATCTGCACCATAATATCACCAACGTTAAAGGCTTTTGCGCTGAGTTGAAAAATAAGTTTTTTTTTCGGGCTAGGTCCAACTTCTTGAGATATAGGCCTTTAAAGCTTGAGTATATAATCGGTCATATCTCAGGTATTTACCATCGGTTGTGCTTGAAATATGTATCCTTACAAAGCCCTTGTGAAACTCTATAATTCTGTATATAAATATATTTCCTTTTATTAACCCATTGAGGCCTCATTTGAAAAATGTTTTTTAACCTCACTTTTTTGGTTTAATCAACTTGTTGTTCTTGTCTCTTGGTGTTGTTGTCTTTTGTCGTTGTTGTTGATGTCTTTTATTTGTGTTGTCCTTTGTTGTAGTTTTTACACATCAAAATAGAAAAATTATTTCTAAACACTCGCGCGATTTTTCTGATTTTGTCACACATCGACTTAAGGTACAGAGGGAATTTGATCCCCCCTGCCTGAGCCTGGCCGGGCGACTAGGTGGTATATAAATTTAACGATTTATGAAATTTATTTCATCAGGATCGGATAATAAATGGCAGAGTTATGCGCCATTATACATTCAAGCTTTGGAGACCTATATTTCGGAAAATATGGACTTCCGGAAATTTTTTTATTTTTTTCGAATCCGCATTTAATGCTCTACCAGGCAAAAAAAAAACGAAAAACATCCAATTTTGCTGCTAAAAGAAATGTGCTTCCGGAAATGTTTCGGCGGTAAGAGATTTGGGTCAAATGAAGAGCCTTTTTCCTCCCAAACTGCACAAAAGCGGAAAACGAGATAGATATAGGTATAGTGGCCTTCAGTGGTACAATGGTGTAGTGTGCACAGCTCTTGTATATGCTAATGTGGGTTCTATCCCTGGGGATTCCTAGGATCTGCGTATTTTCTAAAAATCTTACTTTTTAGCCTACATAAAACAATAATCTCAGTTGATTCCATATCAAACACTCACTGACTGGTCATACATACCTCTAATTTTGGCTGCCAAAGTTTTAGGGTATTTACTTTTGTATAGAGTTGGTCATTTTCAAATAGATTATAGTAAAATTTTGCACTTTTGGCAGCCTTCCTTGAAAAATCCTCCACTGGCGGCATTTTTTTTTGTAATTTTCCACGTTAGTTCAAAACACTCATACGCCACCTGTCACTTTTGTAAAATGGAAATTGTTGAGCAAATCAACATGAAAAAGTAATACAAGTTATAGCTGAAAAATCCAATAGATGTAACTGTAATGACCATGTGCATGTACATTTATTTGCAAAAACTCATCAACCTGAATGCGTCACCTGACAAATACCAGAGGCAAAGAAAACAATCAAAAATATATATATCCTTACAAATTGTCCAGCCATACATAACAAACATTGAAAAAGAGAAAATATTGAAATCATTTTTCAATTATAATTCGAGTACTGTATTTTTGCGCCAGACTGGAAACGCAGCAAAAAACAATACATTGAACTACAACTCAGCGTCATGTTGGAAACGAGATGACTGTGGTAGTCAGTGGCATTGGCGTAGTCAGGTTGTTGCCGACAAATTGAATGATTAATGTTTGGTCAGAATAATATTCAAACCCACCCCCCCCCCCCCCCTTCCACCCCAAATATTCCACTCAATTTTATATCATCAAGCCGCTGTCCAACCGAAAACAGAGACATAAAATGAAATTTTAACAAATATCGAATTCAATGTGGTAGAGAGTCAATCCAATGCAAAATTAAAAAAAAAAGACATCCACAGAACTTAAGCTTAGTATTGATATAAAAAAGACAATGGACACAAAAAATGTACAAAAGCTTGATAAAAAGTTGAACAAAAATATCAGCAGGCGGCCAAACAACACCAATGTATGATTAACTGCCTATAGAAACACCATGAAACCATTAATTCGTCCTGGTTTTTTGCTATCGCAAGCGAATGTTCGACTTCAGCGACAGCTATCAGCATGGGTACGGATACAGACACAGGCACTACACCAACACCACCTCAGAGACTACGACCAGCAGCAGCAAAAACATCCCCACCATTAACAAACCATGTCCGCCATCGCCACCATTGTGCTTACAAAAGGGATTGATTGCTGACGTTGTAACTCCGTTGTCAGGATCTGTTGTTGAGTAAGTGGTTGCAAGTCGTAAATTGTACGGGATATTCTTTTTTTTCACATTGATTGCACTTTAGTTTGACTTAAATTTATTGGAAAATCATATTAAAGATGAAGGAGAATTTAATGAGTGAATGGCAACTCAATCGTAATCGAATAAAAACTGCTGAATTCAAATGTAGAATTAATTGTAATCAATTGCTTATTTACAAAAATCATATTTATTAATATTTGGAATGAGAATTAAAATTTTATGAAATAATTTTCTATTTGTAAATCGTATTTAACTAACTGGACTTACATCGATTAAAATTATATACCTTTATGTGAAATTATGCTTATATAGATAGGGTTTTCCAATAAGGACTTGACAACTTTTTTTTTTAAATAAAACGCAAACCATTTGATATATTTCCAAAACTTTATGATCGACTTGAAACACAATCAAAACATTTATGAATGGATCACGACTTCGTTCATATGGCCACCGCAGTCACGTCGGCAGCGGTCGATTCGTTGGACACAATTTTCGATGATTCGGTCACACATTTCGGGCGTAACGGCCGCTATTTCGCGTTCAATGTTGGCTCTGAGTTCTTCCAACGTCGTCGGCTTGTTGGCATAGACCAATGATTTGAAGTAGCCTCAAAGAAAAAAGTCTAGAGGCGTTAAATCGCACGAATGAGGCAGCCAATTAACTGGTCCATTTCTTGAAATAACACGCTCACCAAACTTACTTTTCAATAAACCGATTGTAGCGTGTGCTGTGTGGCTTGTGGCACCGTCCTGTTGAAACCACATACCTCCAAGTCCATGTTTTCCAATTCGGGCCAAAAATAATCGGTAATCATGGCGCGATAACGATCGCCATTCACAGTAACGTGACGATCGTTATTGTCGACGGAAAAATATGGCCCAATGACGCCGCCGGCATGCAAACCGCAAACAGTTATTTTTTGTGGATGAAGTGGTGATTCATGAAGCACATGTGGATTTTCACCAAACCAATAATGCCTTATTGACGAACCCATTGAGCCAAAAATCAGCTTCGTCACTGAAGATGATTTTGCGATGAAATTCATCATCTTGGCGCATCTTCTCCAGAGCCCAAACGGAGAACGTACGTCGCGTCTAATGGTCCATCGGCTTCAATTCTTGAGTCAGATTGATCTTGTATGGGTGTAAACCAAGATCTTTACGCAAAATTCGCCACAAAGTGGTCTTGGCGATGTCCAGTTCATGAGAAAAGCGCGGAATCGATTGATTTGGATCGTTTGCTGCGGATGCCTGAACGGCAGCGATATTTTCGTCACTTCGACCAACCCGTTGTCTCACTGGCACGGCAGCATCACACGATAAGACTCAAATTTTTGCACTAATCTTATTATTGCTTGTCTACTCGGGCGAGAATAACCATCGAAAATTGGAGTTAAGGCTCTTAAAGTTGCGGTCACCGGTACCGGTAATTTGCATACGTTGTTCGTTCGTGTACTTTACCACGATGAAAATGTTGAGTTTACTGGGAAAAAAAAGGAAAGTAGCAGTTAGATGATCAGTGAAATAGTGCGTTCACAAATTAAATTGAAAGTTGGCAAGTACCTATTGGAAAACCCTTTATAAGTAGTTTTAACCCACATCACCTAGAACTCTCTGATAAATATTTTAAAATTCGAGGTAACAGTTCCACAGAAAACGACAATCGAGACACTGCGTAATACACGCAGGGTGATCCGGGTCAGTTTGGGTTAGGTTGAGGATTCTGAGGAATTGTGTTTCCTTTCATAATTGATCTCCGTCCATATAGTACAAGGGGTTTCGGTGAAACAGCAGTTAGACCTGTTAGCTGCGAATTTGATACAGGATAGAACGTAAAGGAAACCGAGCGACAGGCGAATTTAAAAAACAGACTTCATATTGGATTTTATTGACACTTCAAACTTTTAAAATAAATTAAAATTAAATTTAAAAGCAAATTTAATTAAAATTCATAGCAATAAATTAGTTTTTATTTGAACGATCACAAGAATTATCTTTTATTTATTTATTATTATTTCTATTACGAACAAACTTTGGCATAAATACAAACTGTATCAAAACAGTCATTAGCCCAGTGTAGTGTATTCAAAAAACCGGATTTTCAAAAATGTCGGGTTTCGGTTTCTTCGAATATTCCAATTTTGGCGAAACCGGTTTTCGGTTAAACCGAGATGTAGAAACCGGTTAATAACCGGTTTCGATTTTACTAACCAAATGATTAATTATTCCTTTTATAAACCTCGTTTATTTTTAAGTCAGTCTTTTTGCATTTTGATATCAATTACCGAGTACATAGCCATGATAAGCTTGTCAAAATTCGATCGGAACCGGCGTAAAACTGCAGGTCCCGACCAGAGTGTGTAAGCGTATGCCTTCATGGGATGCATTGGGAACTAAAGTGTGGGCAATGTAAAATTTGGAATTTAATTTCGGTTTAAAAATCACACCAGAGGTAATCACAATAGAATTAGAGGTTCTCAGAATGGAATAGGAAGTTTTCACAACCGAAATAGTGGTTGGCGCAACCGGGTTAGAGGTTGCCAGAGCCGAATTAAAGTTTGTTACAACCAAATTAGCTGTTGTCTCAACCGAATTATTGGTTGTACCGTGTTGATGGTTGATGGTTGTACCGAACTATTGGTTGCCATAACCGAAATATTGGTTGCCGTAACCGAATTATTAGATGCTACAACCGAATTAGGGGCTGTCACGACAGTATTAGAGGTTTTCACAACCCAGTTAGTGCTTGCTGCAACCGAACTAGAGTTTGATACAACGGAATTTAGAGGGTTCCACCATCAAATTTCGAGGATATCACAATGTAATTACATTTTTGTTAAGGTTAAGGCTATCGAATTTGATTTTAAGGTGAGACTGACCAATCTCCATGTTTGTTCTATTAATCGAAAACCCACTTCAAGTTTGAAATATATGGAATTATGTTGTAGTAATCGAATTTAAAATGAATTCCCTTGAAACAATAGAATAGAATCCCTTGAAACAATATTTTTTCACAAATACGGTTATTGTTATTGAATTAACGCCAAATTTGGTTGTGGCAACCGAGTTAAAGCCAAAGGCAATTGAGGCGACCGAATTGATACGAAACTCGAGGGTTGCAACCGACTTGATGCCAATTTCGGTGGTTGTGAACGGATTGTTGCCAAATTCGGCAGTTGCAAACGAATTTTTTGACATATTCTGTTATTGCAAACGAATTGAAGTCACATTCGGATATTGTTAATAAAGTAGTACAAAATTTGGATTTTGTTGTAAACGAATTGGAACCATATTCGATTGTTGAAACCGAAATTATAGAAAATTTATTTGCATTTCAATTGTGGGGACTAAATTCGGTCATGATAACCTCGATTTGGTTCTGACAACCGCAATTCTATGGCAACCACCATATTTATGGTTGCTACAACCTATTTTCTTAGACTTCTCCAATCCGTGTCCTTTAATTCATCTAAACACGGTATTGCATCGCCTGAGAGATGCTAGAGCCTTTATATTTAACCTATGACAGAGGTGTTCCATCGCCTCGGTATCCACCTCGCAAGCCCTATATTTATTTGTATGGGTACGTTCAATTTTATGCAAATATGCACACTGAGTGGAGTGCCCACTTAGGATACTTATGATTCGGCTCAGTTCTGGTTAGCCTAGCTCAATCAGCCCTCTGTTCTTGTTCCCAACCGGGTCGCTCCAAATGATCTTTGCCATTCTGCTTTTCGATGTCCTCCTTGCATGCTCTACGTTAATTTGCAGTAGCCGCTTTAAGTTTCTGCTGATGTGCCTGCAGAGTGGAATACTCAGTTATGCTCAGTTCGAGTTTGCACACATTTAAAAGCCCTCTGGTCTGGTTCCCATCCAGGCTAAAAAATAAATGGTTTCCCATTACATTTCATAATGAAATTGGGGAGAACTTCTCACAACCAGTGAGCTATGGGCTTTTTTAGTTTCATACTCACTGATTGGTACCTACAGTTTTTCACCGGTTCCGAATGGTATTTTAGAAGCTTTTTCATGGCTAAATTCTCGATAGTGTCGCCGTCACTATGCTAGGTGACCGCCGTCGAAAGAAATTTAAGGTGGCCAGAGCAGCGATCGAACCCAGCATATGAAGAACAAGAGGCGCGCACACTAGCCATTCCACCACCGATGTTCACCACCTCCCATCCTGGCTACTCCACAGAATTTTTGCCATTCTGCTCCATCATTTCGATGTCCTCTCCGCCCAACTCTCATTTGCATCGGCCCGCTTTATTTCAATCCATATGTGGCCGCAAAGTGGAGTCCCAAGTTAGGATAGCCATAAGAGGGATTAGTTCCAGTACGTTTAGCTTTATCAGCCCTCTGGTGTTGTTTCCTTCCGGGCCCTTCACGCCTATTCTTGAAAATCGGTCTATATGACCTGGAAAGGTTTTGCCTTTTCCCTATTTACATACTCACAGAACTAATTGTTTGAAGGTCGTTGGTAGCAACCGCAGATTTGGCTGCTACCATCGAATTGCAGTTGCCATAACCGAATTGAGCTTGTCATGACCGAATTTTGTCCACACAATTCGATTGAAACAACCTCGTTTCATAATTGGTCCGGCCATGACAACAGCATTTCAAATTATATATAAATATATATAATATTTTATACATAAATATTTTACAGAAAATTGAAAAAATAAATTTAATAATTTTAAAACATAAAAACCTTAAAAAGGCACTAAAAAATCTAAAATTGGTAAAAATACATTTTGTAGTTACCATACAATTGATTTGTTCCATAAATTTTAATTGTGATAACTCATAGGTTAGCTCCTCTCCAAACACTCATTTCATTGACTGAACAATTATCTATCATTTGCCATTTAAATTATTCGATTATCTTATTGGGTTCAAAAGATATGATGTTTGCAACGAAAAAACTCAAATGGCGCCACTGTGCGTCGATCAAATAGTTATTTAGTTTTTAGCTATTTGCGTTTAGTATGAGACACCTCCTAATTACTGGAGGGGTTTTCAGCAAATTTTATAGGTATTCATCTTTTACTTATTTATTAAATTGGGGGTAACTCGTTATAGGAAAGAGCAACACTGTGCGGCAGGCATAAAGTGGGCTGAAATTGTGCAATGATTGTTTCTTGGCCGACCAAATAACCCCTACAAATGGATAAAGAACTCTCAAACATATTTTGAACAACTTAGTTCTTAGAGATAAAAAAAAAAATACTACTAACCCGCTGAAAATCGTTAGCTTAGGGGGTTTAACCTTGAAACGTTTTTTGCAGGGAAAATTTTTCAATCTAATTATATTGATTTCAATATATTTATTACTATGAATCTTCTATTTGACTACATTGCTACTTCTATCTATTCAACATGGTTGCACTGACTAGTTAACACAAAGTACAATCGTAGTAAAATATGGGGTTCCCCATGTTGTGAATGAAGTGCTTTTCTCTTTGTTTTCTTTAATGCCATGACTTACAAATCCTACAAAGTCATCATCTTCGTCGTCACCTTCCTGATGTGGTCCTTCTATAAAATGCAGCTGATATGGCGGAAGGAGTTACAAGATCTTGTTAATGCTAACCACGTACTATTACCCTGAAGATTGTTATGAATGTTGTCAGTTCAATTGTGAATGTTATTTGTATTTCCAGCATCACTTGGTAAGTGGGTTATTCTTCTATGTCACAGGATGACTGCAAATTATTAGCAAGGACATATGTGATTCTGGGTGCGGACGCTTTCATTTAATACAGAAATTGTATGGTACTGAAGTAAATGACGAAGTCGTGAAAGGACATTATCAAAAAGTTGAAAAACATTGAATTATGTAAAGCTAAGAAATCCAGTCGACGTGAGTTTTGAAGATGTAATACATTTGAAATAAGAAAAAAAATACAAATTGGGTAGTTTTAAACTTTTCCAAATATACCGAAATTTTGAATGATTTCAATTTCAGTAAAATATTCGAATTACGGACATTTTCACAATGTTTAGTTGGAGCTGACCTACAATTAAAAATACAATATATAATGATATTTATAGTGATCGGCAATGGTAGTTAGTATGACGATTATAGTGATTAGTCTGTATGAAACTCAGACATGGTAATAATGGGGGATAAATTTAAAAATAAAACAACACATTTATTTCTTTTACAATTTTAGTGAGTTTTTGGTAAAAATATCGCATTTTCTGCATCGTATGTCATTTTGAATTTTATGTAAGTTATAAAATACCATATTATTGTTGAAATATTAAACAAAATATACACAGTTCTTTTAGGATACACAGTGCAACACGAAACAATATAACCGTATACGGACACCACAACGTGATAAAAGACAAAAACAAAAAGACCCGCGTCTCCCAGTTTTTTCCAAAGTCCGGCACTTTTTTTTATGGGCCTCCAAAGATATGGGGCCTTGGTATCATTTTTGAAAAATAGTGATAATTTTGTCAGGCTTATATCGTACAAACCGTTCGGAATTTTGATTTACTTTCTGAGGAAAAGTTGTAGTTGCTATAAAGAACAAAAATTGTGAATCTTCATCTGCAAGGTCAATTTTAAAAATAGATTTTTTACCCTTTTGCCCCTGTTCAGGTCCATAGGTAGCAAACCATTCAAACTTCATCTTCAAGGACAAAATCTCAAAAACCCTTAAAACATTTGATTTTTTTTTACGTTTTCTCCCTGTTCAGGTCCATAGGTCCAACTGTTCAAAATTCAAGCAAACAAAGAACTATAAAAATGTACCTAAGATCTCAATAAACAACTTTCTAGAACATATGAACTTCCTAGGAGTGATTCTTATATTGTGTGCTGCGGCCCTTGTTGCGTGTGCTGAGCTTACTGCTTTGCCATGTGCTGCCGCGGTCGGTGAAATAGCATGGTATCTGAGTGTTGAAGATCTTAGGTATATTTTTGTAGTTGATTGTTTCTTTGAATTTTGAACAGTTGGACCTATGGACCTGAACAGGGAGAAAAGGTAAAAAAAATCAAATTTTTTAAGGTTTTTTGAGATTTTGTCCTTGAAGATGAAGTTTTTTTTGAGTTTATGTGATAACAATTTTTATTCTCTATAACAAGGGCTACAACTTTCCCTCAGAGAGCAAATCAAAATTCCGAACGAATTGCAAGATATGAGCCTGACAAAATGTTCACTTTTTTGCAAAACTGACACCGAGGCCCCAAAACTTTGAGGCCCATAAAAAAAATTCATGACTATCTTAGGAACTCCTAAATTTGATGAAATTTCTCGATTTAAACAAATTTCCAAACAAATTTCCCACCAAATCTTAACATCAACGAGGTTTGGTCTAAAATAAACGTTCTAAAACTGCCACCGCCCTGAAGAACATTTATACATTTTATTCAAATAGGAAGAAGTTCCACCAATAATGTATTTATTTTAGTTGATTTAATTATGGTACTTCCTGTTTATGAACTTGTCTGTAGATTTGAGGCTAAATCAGATTGTTGTTGTGTAAACTGGATGATAAAATTCAAATTGTTTTAAATTTTGGAAAAAGTTGTGGGACCATTAAACATCACAATGTTCGAGTACGAGCTGTGGATCTTTCAACAGGACTCTGCTTCAGCGTATAAGGCAAGAACCACTCAAGAGTGGTTAAAATTTAATTTATCAAAGTTTATTTCAACGAATGATTGACTATCGTGTAGTCCTGACCTGACTACTTTAGACTATAAGTTGTGATCCCGTTTAGAGGTCATGGTCTGCACTACTCGTTACCCAAATTTGGAATCTCTTATGCGTAAACTTATCTCCACAGTGAACTATTTGAACTAGAACTATTGTCCCTATAGACCAGACTTCGACATTTGCGGTATTTTGAATAATCTTTCTTTGTTTTGTTCTTAAATAGCTCTAGATTTAGCAGCTCTATATTTAGTATATTTAGTATATTTAGTAAACAACAACTGTACTACCTGGTCCTAAAATATAAGCAACTAATTGGGCTGACGTTACGTGGTAAAAAGTTGACTTTTCTGTGGAAAATCCCATATACAGGGTGATTCAGGAAGTTCCGGACAAATTTCTCCAGCGTATTCCTTGGCTCATTTCATGAAGAAAACTCCACTCGGACCATGTCCGAAAATGCAAGGGTGCGAAATGGAAGCGGGTTCAAAATTTTCGGTTTGGCGGTCGGAAAGTTGCTAACTTTTGAGCCAGTGGTCGGATTTTTTGTTTTTGGGCTTGTTGGAAAGGTCTTTAAGAGGCCTTTCAGAATCAATAATCATCAAAAAGTAGAAAAAAGTCAAATCGCCGAGATACAGATGGAAAAATAAATTCACATAATGGAAAAATAAATTCACATACAAATTTCAATAAAATAAAATCTTAAACGTGTTAATTTACAAAAACAAATAAATGTGTGCTGTTATTTCGCTTCCAAAAACAAAAACAAACATTTTTGCATTTCAGTAAAATGGTCATAACTTTGGAACGGTAATACCTCTGGGCTCCGATTAGGTCATTTTGGAAAGGTAAGAGGTATGGCTATCAGAAAAAAACATAAGTTACCTGCCATCTGGCTGGTTATGTGAATTTTTTTCCCATTTTTTTCCGAAAGCCCTGTATCTCGGCGATTTGATTTATTTCTACTCTTTTTATCCGACCACTGGCTCAGAAGTTAGCAACTTTACCCTACTACCCTCCGACCACCAATCCGAAAATTTTGAACCCTCTGCCATTTCGCACCCTTGCATTTTCGGACATGGTCCTAGTGGTTTTTTCTTCATGAAATGAGCCAAGGAATACGCTGCAGAAATTTGTCCTGAACTTCCTGAATCACCCTGTATAGGCCGAAAAAACAAACGTTGCTTTGTATGATCCCAATAAATACTGCGACAATTTCCCTATTTTTTTTTTGCTTTTTTAATCAAGTACTAGTTAAACAGTTTTCATTCCCACAAACTTTTACTTTCATCTTTAACTCATGACAAAATTAAATCCTTGCAAAGAACGCAAAACCTTGGCAGGATTCAGTTTCCATTTAATAATCCTTCGTGATTACTTACATACTTAAGAGTTTGAATGTATTGCATGTGCATGGAAGCTAAGAGTACAAGATGAATGCACATAAATGAAAATTTCGCTATCGATGTAAATTCACACATCATTAAACACTCGCTGTAGTTCAAGCGAAATGCTTGTTTACTTCCACAAAGGAGAATTCAAAAAAAAAAAAAAAATTGTGCTGTGCAAAAAATTGCTAGCGAAACTTTGATGGCGTATCAAGGCAACCGGATTCTTAAGTTACTGCATCTTTAGATTCCTATCGTCAGTTTTAATATCTTGCCTCGCATAATGATGGCTAACACGTAGTATAACATACATACATACATTCATCCATTGTCATGCATTAACAGTGAAAAATGAGGTTAAGTTGAAATGCATTAAATGTATATGTCATCATCTTAATTCGTGTGTTTTACGAAGGGAATTTATTATGCCTTGTCTACATTAATAGTTCCAAGATAATTTCTACTTTCACTCTCAGCTTAAGAGAACAAGTGCACTGGTGCACAGTTGGGTATGCGAGAAGATTCAGGAAGGTTAACGACGTCTCAGCCTCCCCCCGGACTTTAAAAATTTAATTTTATAAGAATTTAAATTTAATTCAAATTAGACTGTCGCAAATTGAAGTACAATTTCCCAACAAAATATTCGATTGCGGAGAATGAGTCGTGGAACGTCTTATACTGTAGATCTGCTTTTGCTATTCTAGGTACCAATATCGGTTATATTTGTTCGAGTTTGTTCCAAAACCAACCGGGTTTTTATGCAAAACTAGAATGTGTTTCAGTTGTCACGATAGTAGCAACAAAACGGATGATAAGGGGGTTAAGGTTCGATTATCAGCAGAGTTTAAACTGTTTGTTTTTTTAAATATCTTATATTATTTTTTAAAATTTTTGAAATGAAAATTAATTGGCATTAATTTAAAATTATTAAAAACTGGGCAAAAAATAACATTGCATATAAATACTGACAAGCAGGGTTCGTATTTCGGAGGTAATGGGTTACCCTGTAGTTACTCACGGCGATGGGGAATTACCCATCACGATTACCCATTACCCACAGGGCAATGGGGAAAATTACGGGTAGTTACCGACGGCGATGGGTTATGGGTTTCATATTGATCGAAAATATGAAAAAATTGGAAAAAAATTCTATATATCGCAATCGGAGTGTCCAATCGAAAAAACAACCAATTTTTTCAGGGTTTTAAGGGTTTTTTCATAAAGTGGTCCAATTCGTGTGGAAGATTTTTTTAAAAAAATCGACAAAATAAGAAAATCGCTAAATTAAAAAAGTGGCTATAACTCGGACACGGTGCGTTCAATCGAAAAAATAATAAAATGTTTACCTTGATAAGACGCTTTATCCAGTGAGTGTGTTCAATATAGCATCACGAATTTTTTCGATTGGACGCACCACACTTTCCGATTTATACCCACTTTTTTAGTTTAGCGATTTTCTTATTGTGGCGGTTTTTGAAAAAACATCCTTCCATACGAACATGTCTTAGAAACTCCAAAAAAATTGATTATTTTTTCGATTGGCCGCTCCGATTTCGAGATATAGACATAAGGGCGTTTTAGCGATTTTTTATTACAAAAATTGTAGTTGAAGCGATTTTATGTAAAAACAGTGATGCCATATCGAAGACATCCATTCGTTGAAGCCTCCTCTGAAGGTAAAATTTGTATTATATTTTCGATTGGATGCACCGTTTCCGAGTTATAGTTACTTTTTTATTTTAGCGATTTTCTTATTTTGGGGATTTTTTGAAAAAAAAATTCTTCCATACGAATTGGACCAATTTATGAGAAACCCTTAGAAACGCTCAAAGATTGGCTGTTTTCCGATTGGACGCTACGTTTCCGAGATATAGAATTTTTTTCATATTTTCGTTCAAAAATGTGGATGGGTTACCCTTAGTAAATACGAACTCTCCTGACAAGTTTCTCCTAGGGCGACATCTACATATAAAGCCGATTTACTATAGCTTTTCCAATTGTAATTCAGAAAATGTGATCTGAAATTCAGAAAAGAATTAAATTTTAGAAATTCTAATTTAAATTTCGAAAATATAAATTATTATTCAGAATTTCCATTTGTAATTCATAAAATATCAATTAGAAACAAGAAACTATCAATTAACATTCAGAAAACATTGATTGAAGTTCCGAAAATATCATTTGAACTTCAGGAAACATCGAAGTAAATTCGGAAATTGGGAATTGAAATTCGCAAACTATCAATTAAAATGCATAAAATATCAATTTAAGTTAAGATTGGAAAATCTGAGAATTTCAAATAAAAACCAAAAAATATCACTTGAAATTCACAAACATCCATCGATATTATGAAAATGTCACATGAAATTCGGAATTGGGAATTGAAATTCAGAAAATAGCAATTATAATTCATAAAATATCAATTGTAATTAGGAAACCATCAAATGACATTTACAAAAAATCAATTGAAATTAAGACAAATGAATATAACGAAATAAAACCTCAATTGAAATTTTTCTGAATTTCAATTTATATTTCCTGAATTTCAATTTATATTTGCTGAATTACAATTAATGTTTTCCGAATTTCAACTCATATTTTCCGAGTTTCAGTTGAATTTTTTCTGTATTTCTAGTGATATTTTCTGAGCTAAAGCTTAAGTTTACTAAATTTTAATTGATTTTTTCTTAATTTGAATTGAAGTTTCAGACTTTCCAACTGAAATTCTAAATCTCAATTGGTATTTTCTGAATTTCAATTGAAAATTCTGAATGCCATTGTTCGATTTTTATATTCAATTGGAAATTCCCAATTTCCAGTGTAATTTTCCCAATTACAATTGACGACGGTGTAAAAGAACTGTATTGGCCAGGAAGTATTCTAAACGTTATTACATGTATACAAATTTTTGTTTACTCGATTACCAAATTTTCCCCGATTAGGATTCGAACCAAGGCACTTTGATTTTTCAGTCGCGTCTCTATGCACCGACCATGGAAGACATTACATTTAAACGAACAATAACAACACTTGCGTCGTTTCTTCTGAGAAACAGCATATCGCGTGTTTTGGCTATAGATTTATTTTGTGTTTCTCGGAACCAGTAATGGAATGGTTATTACACAGTAAGTTGTGCTGCAACATATGATGTTATGTTCCTAAAATTTACCCTACCCTAGCAGCTGCACCAGATATTATAGAAATGTCAAGGTAAAATCCGCGTTCTAAAACAATCAGACGGATAGTTTAGAAGTTCTGATATTATTACCACTTTTTTGCAATCGGCCCCACTGTGTGTCGCCGCATTCCGATAAACCGTTCCGTTCCTCAGTGAATTGCGCCAGACCAGGAATTCATAGGTAATAATTGTACGAACAGTAGTAGTATGAAACCTTTGTGCTGTTTTCAGATATACTCCTCAAATTTTCCCAATCGAAGTTCAGTCGCTTTTTCATTTACGTATTCCTCAGAATTCCGTTTCCAGTTTAGTTTCTGGTCAAGCACAATACCGAGATAGTTGGCCTCAGAAGATAAAGACAATTTGCCACACCGTCTAGCCTAAGTCTGATAAATTCATTAGAATTAAAACAAAATAAATAAAATAAACGGTTTCCCATTACATCCCATGAAGGGATTAGGGAGAGCTTCTTACAATCAGTGAGCTGTACACTTTATAGCTTCGAACTCACTGATTGGGACCTACAGTTTTACACCGATTCCGAACGGTATTTTTGAGAAGCTTTTTCATGAGTACTCGATAATGTCGACATCACTAAGCAAGGTGACCGTCGTAGAAAGAAATGTAAGGTGGTCTGAGCAGGGATCGAACCCACGTTCTCATGCACACTAGCCGCGCACACTACCATTGCACCACCGATGGCCATAATTAGAATTAGTGACGGAATTTGTGAATACTGGTTTGTTTTATAAAATTTTCATGTAAACCCATAATAAAGGGTGTCTCAGTAAGACTGCCATTTTTAAGTTTAGCGTAATTTTATTTCTGTGCAAGTGGTAACTCCGAAATTAGGCAGCTGTCACATATGTTTATTCCGATTATAAAGAATGGAGCGTTTTAAGAAAGAAAAACGTGATGTAATTGTGAAGACTTATGACAAATATTTGGAAAGATATGCTCTCAAACTCCGAAGAATTTTCAGTTGAGAGAAGAATTTTCAGTTTCCATCTGAATGGCTTCGTGAATACACAAACTTTTCGAATTTGGGGCTCAGAAAATCCTCATGCAATCCACAAAATTGGTGAAATCTCGAGTTTATACGAATAAACCAAAAACAATTCCTGAGCTCAAATCCGAGATCCAACGTGTCATCGGTGAGATACAGCTACATCTCTGTGAAAAAGTCATGGAAAGTTTCATGAAAAGAGTAATGGCCTGTTATCAGAGCCGTGGAGGCGTTTGACGGATGTTTTATTCCATACTTAATCGGAACATGTCTTCTTTACAATCCAATAAAAAATCACAAATTGCTCAAAAAATACGTGTTTTTATTTCCGGATTAAAAAGTCCATTCTTTTTAAATTAAATTTAAAAGTTAAATTTATTGAATTTTGAAAATATGAAACTACGACATCAATGAAGAAACTCTTCATAATAAGGCGTTATTTTCAAGAGATGCCATCTACAAAATCAATTTATTTAGGAGAACGGAAAAATAGTTTTAATTTTAAGCGTGAAGATATAAACGCCGTCATTGTAACTTTAACCCTTTGACGACCACACGTTGACGGCTGAAGCCATGTAATTTTATTGATAATTTTCGTGATCCGTGATCTAATAATAGCTTCGCCGCAAAAAATGGGACCGACATTTTTTTTAGTTGGTTAAATTTTTTTTCCATTTTAGCTAAACAGCACACATGTTTGCCAAACATATGTTCGGTCCACGTAAGCACGCAGAAGTTCGACCTTAGTTTGAGGTTTATCCCACGTGCGCCCACTTATTCTGCCTGTTGAATCAATTTATATTAATACCACTTTTGAACCCATTTTGATGGGTCGTAGGGGTCAAATCGTATCAGCTAGAGAATTGACGCCTACTACGTTCTTAGTGCCCGTACCGTTTTTTCTGTATAATTATAGGAGTCAAATATCTTAGGGTAAACATACTTGCATGTGGCCGTCAAAGATTTAATGGGATTACTAAATTCTTCAAATACATAATTTTTAAAATTTTGCGTTTATGAAGAGAGAGCAACTTTTGCAATTTATCTGTTCATAAATACAGCGGGAATTTAAAGCATGGTGTCTGTTATTATTATTCGGATTGCAGTATATTAACTAGGGTTACCAAATTTTCTCTAGGATTGCCACAGTTTATATAGGGTTGTCGGAATTTCTTGTGGCAACTCTGCTATTATTATTCAGATTGCAGTATATTAACTAGGGTTACCAAATTTTCTCTAGGATTGCCACAGTTTATATAGGGTTGTCGGAATTCCTTGTGGCAACTCTAGGCGTTTTTATATTATTTTCATGCTTTCAACCTCATTCTTGGCACTTATACAGTGACAGTTATAATAAGTGAAATTATTGGTCCCTTTTATGCGATTCTCAATTTACTTTACTGTTGAATATTAACCTTTCGAGTTATGATTTTGCTTTATTTTGTTTTGTATGTAGGCCATCTAATACTTTTTGTTTATTTGAAGTATGTAGTTCTGTAAATACTATTAAATGTAAGAAAATGTGTAAGGATAGATTTAAGTTATCGAATGAGAAACTTTTTGTAAAATACATTTCGAAAAATTGTTTAAAATTATGTAATTCAAAAGTTGAATATTGTGTCTACCGTGGTAACGAGAGACTCTTGTGGAAAAATGTGTCCACCTAAGTAGAGTTTTTCAGAAATTCAAAAATTATTTAAAAATTATGTGAAATAATAAAATGCAGTGATATTTTGCAAATTACAATAAACGTTGAAACGCAACCATCTTTTTAATCAAACTAAATTTGATGTTGTAGCAGAACATGTTCAAGTTTAAATTACAGAACCACACGAAAGAAGTGTTTGCAGTTCTTTGCTGCAACAACACAATTTTCATTGCTGCAACGAAAAAATTGATTTTTTATTTTGGAGAGAAAATACATTTTCAAAATGTAAGCGATTGGAATTTAAAGCAGGGTTCGTATTTCGTGGGTATTGGATTACCCTGGGTAACCCATTATTATTGCCGTGGGAATGGGTAGCAATCGTTTACCCATAACCCACAGGGTATGGGGAAAATAATGGCTAGTTACCCACGACGAGGGGGAATTACCCATCACGATTACCCATTACCCTCAGAGTAATGGGGAAAATAATGTGTAGTTACCCACGACAGTGGGGAATTACCCTTACGGTTACCCATTACCCTATGGGTAATGTGGAAAATAATAAGTAGTTACCCACGACGATGGGGAATTACCCATCACCCAATGGGCATTTACCCATTACCCACGACGATGGATAATGAGTTTCCCAAGGTAACCCATCTCCATTTTTAATCGAAAATATGAAAAAAATTAGAAAAAATTCTATATCTCGGAAACGAAGCGCCCAATCGAAAAAATATCCAATTTTTGAGAGGTTCTAAGGGTTTTTATAAAGTGCTCCAATTCGCATGGAAGAATTTTTTTAAAAAAATCGTAGAAAAAGAAAACCTCAAAGTTAAAAATGTGCCTATAACTTGGAAATGGTGCGTCCACGCGCAAAAATAATATTTTTTCCTCGAATGGAGGCTTTAACCAATGGACGTCTTCAATATGCCATCAGATTTTTAAGAAATCGCTAACACATATGAGCGATTTCTTATTCGAAAAATTTTAGTTTTAGCAATTTTTTTTAAACTGATGGCATATTGAAGACATCCATTGGTTGAAGCCTGCTATAGATGTCAAAAATTTATTATTTTTACTGTATTTCAGCGATTTTCTTATTTTAGCTATTTTTTGAAAAACTATTCTTCCATACGAATTGGACAACTATATGAAAAACCCTTAGAAACCCGCGAAATTTTAAAATTTTGCGATTAGACCTGCCTGCGTTTCCGAGATACGGGCGGATCAATAAGTCCGTGACTTTTTGAACTTCCCTCGTAGTTATAAATATGAAATGCAACACTGTTCCCATCAAGTACCAGCTGTTAATAGACTACTGTAAATTGTGAGCAAGTTCCGTTTAACAGCTGCGTTTAACGGCTGTTCAAAACATACAACCTCGTGCATTTTTTTAAAAATGGATAAAAGTGATTTTCTAGTGCTCAGTAAACATTATTTTTTGCGAAACAAAACCGTCAATCAAACCAAGGAAAAGCTTGATAAATACTATGGGGACTCTGCACCATCGATTTCAATGGTAAAAAAAGTGGTTTACTGACTTTCGTTGTGGTCGCACAAGAACAAATGCCGCTGAACGTTCTGGACAGCCAATTGAGGTCAATACACCCGAAAATTACGAAACAGTCCACAATATGGTGTTGCCCGATCGAAGAGTAAAAGTGCGTGAGATTGTTGATGCCATAGCCATTTCATATGTCAATGTGGTTTCGATTTTAAATGGTCAGTTGGGTTTAAGAGAGCTGTCTGCAAGATGGGTGCCGCGTTTGCTCTCAATTGACCATAAACGTAATCGTGTGACAACTTCTAAGTATTGTTTGGAGTTGTTTATCCGCAATTCGAAGGAGGTTTTGCGGCGTTTTGTAACTGTGGATGAAACATGGATCAGGGATTTAAACAATGGGTTTCTCCGGGTGAACCGGCTCCGAAGAAGGGCAAGGTAAATTTGTCGGCCGATAAAGTGATGGCAACAGTGTTTTGGGATGCACGCGGGATAATCCACATCGATTACCTTCAAAAGGGAAAAACAATGTCAACTTATTGGACCGATTTAACGACGATTTAAAAAAAGACACAATATGGCTAAGAAAAAAGTTAGTTTTCATCTAGATTATGCACGGGTGCACACGTGTGTAGTCTCATTGGCAAAATTCCAGGAATTGGGCTACGAATTGGTATTTCATCGACCATATTCTCCGGATTTAGTCTCCAGTGACTATTTCCTATTTCCAAGCCTAAAGAAATGGCTCGGTGGAAAGAGAATTAGCTCCAATGATGAAGTTAGTGATCAAACAAATGTTTATTTTATGGACCCCGAAAAATGAGGGTAGGGACAGGTATACAAAAATTGGAGAAACGTTGGACTAAGTGTATTGCGCTAAAAGGAGATTATGTTGAAATTTTTTTTTTCAAAAAAAACTGTGTTTCATTCAGAAAGTCACGGACTTATTGATCCGCCTTGTACAGAAATTTTTTCTAATTTTTTCATATGTCAAATCAAAAATGGGAATGGTTTACCCTGAGAAACCCATTACCCATCATTGCGGTTAACTACCCTACCCATTATTTTCTCCATAACCTGTGGGCAATGGGTAAAAGTTCATTAGACATTACCCACGGCGATGACTATGGGTTACACATTATGGGGTAAATACGAACTCTGATTTAAACTTTTGGAATTTCTTTTGATTTATTAAGGGAACATATGTCTCAGAACAAACCTGTATGGCATTTAGTTACCACTCAGTCAGCCTAAAAATTAATAGCGCACTAGCCTCTGATTACGAGAAGTTCTCTTCAATCTCTTTATGAGATACAATGGCAAAATACTATTTGATAGATTTTTAGTTGATTGTCAGATATATGACGAAATGCTATTTTTGGCTTAATATTTAAAACGGATTGTGTTAATTTATTTCGTTGATGTTCAACCAATAATTAGTTATTTAAACTGTTATTGTATAGACGGTTCTGAAGTCAGACCTAAATGGCTTCATTACAAAATCAGTGATACTCTATGTCAGTACTACCTTCCATCTTACTTCACGCTTACGCCCCCTTCTCTTTGTGCTCGACCTCTTTGTTAACTTTGTTGGATTTGAAATCCATTTTTCTACATTTCATTGCGTTAATATCGTTTTGTATTCATGTCAATATTATTACTGTTTGTTTTCCTTTTCGTTTGAAACTGCTTCAATAAGCATTACAGTCTATTCCTTCAGCTTATTGAGTTTTATTACATTGACCATTAATGTCCTTGTGTAGCAACATTTTAGACGTCGCACTGTTGTCGTTGCCAAATCCATTTCCATTGAACGAGACCAAACATTTATTGAATACATATTTGCCATCATTAGTTCCAAGTCATTAGACGATTACATTGAAGGAAACCCAATTTGGTCTGGACTTTACATTCAATATAATGCGAATATCGATGCAGAGGTTAAACAATTGAACAAACAACAATAAATGTTGGTTAGGACAAATATAACAATCGTAGTAAATGCTGAAACTTTTTGCTAGACAGTGTGTAATCCTGCTTGTAATTTAGGCAGAATACAAATGGAAGTTATCCAATCTATATTTCTGAAAAGAAATACACTGGCGGTTTGGAATAGTTGAAACCTTATTGTAAGTCGACCCCTTAGACAAAGGTTATATTGGTCCTTAACATTTTGCCTTAAGCCTACATAACCTTAAATCACTTTAATGGCTTGAACTTTTAATCTCCTAAGTATCCTTTAATCATATAAAACTGTAACTCCTCGAAACACAGGATACATTTCCTGGCAAATGAAGAAATATAAATTTCAACGAAATATTCACATTTGTTTTCATTTCCTTCTATTGTCTGATTTCTTCCATTGTTCAACTCTTGACTTGGAACTGCGCGTTGTTCACGTTTCGCTTAAAAGGACCACTTGTGGTCTCGAGATTACTTTTGCCACTACGGTGTTAAGGACTCCAACTGAATGGTAAACAATGATTGTACAGTAAACGCAACTCAAGTGTTTGTATCTGTGGAAATAACGCGTTTTGTTTCCGTTACCTTCTGTAGCCATCCGTAGCAATTGCCGCTTGGGTTGTTGCCACTTGTAACATATACTTATGTTACTTAAATATGGGACACTATTTGCAAAAGGAGGTTCTCAACCATTTAAGGTGGTTCAAGAAACATTTTTGAAGGAAACAAAACTAAATTCAAATTGTCAATACAGATGCCCACTATGGAGAATATGGCGTTTGCACAAACAGAAATATTCGGTTCATACAACCGAATTCGTTGTAACCAAATTTAGAGGTTGCAACAACTGAATTTGGAGTTTGTCACAACCATACCAGGGGTCATCGGAATAGCATTGAAAGTTGACACAACCAAATAAAAGGCTGTCGCAACTGAATTACAGTTGCTTGCAACCGAATTAGAGGTCATCATAGTCGAATTAGAGGTTATAATAATCGAATTAGTGGTGGCTGTTTTAAACGAATTTAGAGGGGTCTACAATCGAATTCTTGAAATTGGTTACAAACTCGGTTGTTGCAATAGAATTTTTTCCGAATTTAATTGCTACAACCGAATTTATTCCAAATTCCGTTGTGGCAACCGAATTGATTCCAAATACGGTTGTTGCAACCGAAATAATAGAAAACGTTGTTGTTAGAACGTATATAATTAGAAGTTCTGTTGTCACAATTGAATCAATTATGAAACAAGGTTTTCTCAACTGAATTTCAATTCTGGGGAATAAATTCAATTGTGAAAACGTCACTCGCAATTCGATCGCAGTAGCCGAAAATACGGTTGCTGCAACTTCTTTTCAAAATATAAGTTCTGTGAGTGTTGGATTATTAATTTATTTAAGGTGAAATTAGTTTCTTTATTTTCGACTAAAGTATCCTAATAATTTGTTTCTAATTCTTCGACCTTTATTGTATTAATTATTCTCGACTAATTGTTCCAGCTTAAGGTCTCTCCAGATTTCATAAAACTTTTTGGCTTTTTCTCGATATTTCGATTTCCTTTGGAAATCTTCTTCAGGAAAGTTTTTATATTAATTAAAAAATGAAATTCTTTTAAAAATTTCCGAGAATTTGAATGTAATATTGCCCAATACTGATGTAGGTGTATGTTTGAGAATAAAATGTATGGGTTGGAATATCCGTGATCCACCTTCAAATGTCGATACTTACAGATCTCGCGAACCTGTCCATATAGTTTGTTGAGAATTTTCATCTCTAAATGGCGCAATTTTCTGACACACATATCAAAACGAATAAAGTCTAAAGAGATTTGTTTTTTGTTCGAGATACAGTCTTCTCTCTGAGTTGCTGGCTAAGCGCGGACTATATCATACTATGTAGATTCATTAGCACAATTCTCTATTTTGACTAAGGAATGCTCTGCCATATCCACTAATGTGTGTTGTTAAAATGCGAAGTTCGGAACTTTTTAACATAATTCCAATCAAAAATACGGATGAGAACATTTATCCGGCACAACCGGCGTCAGTTGATTCATCAGACAAAATTCAATAACTTTTGATCTGTTAAACACTTTTAAGATCTGTAAAAGCGCACTTTTAGAAAAGGAGTGAACGACAATTCTGAGATACTAGCATTGCAAATCTAACAATTGGGTATGTCATACATTTTACACAAACTTGTATACAAGAACATGGTAGTTAGTAGCACACGATTCCAGCATAAGGACATTCATAAGGCGACCTGGATATCTCCTGATCAACGGACGAAGAACCAGATTGATCACTTGGTAATAGATGGCAGGCACTCTTCTAGTGTAATGGATGTACGTGTGATTCGAGGTGCCAATATCGACTCGGATCATTAGCTGGTGGCTGCGAAAGTTCGCACGAGATTGAGCAGGGCGAAAAACGTACGAAGCCGAACATAGGAAACGCTGGATATTGACAAGCTACAAATACCGGAGATATCAATGTCCTATCGACAGAAACTCTCTCTCCTGCTGGAGCAGAATACCTCCCCTCCTGAAGACCCAGATGCTCAGTGGAAGCACATCTCCCATTCTTTGGAAATCGCTGCAATGACTGAACTTGGCTATCAAAAACCGCAGAAGGATAAGCCATGGTACGACGAAGAATGTCGCATTGCAACTGATGAAAAAGACGCTGCACGTATGGCAACGAAACAGTCAGTTACAACGCGTGCTGCGAGTGAGCGGTACAAGAGGCTGTGAAGGGAGGAAACCCAACTATTTAGGCGAAAAAAATGGCAGTGGGAGCAGAGAGAGAGTGAAAGAACCGAAATGTGCAGGATGAATGGTGAATCGCGAAAGTTTTTCCAGAGGGTAAGAAAATCGACAAACGGACCTAATAATGGGCTGCCCTCCTGCAAGGACGAGAATGGAAATCTGGTGACTGAGAAGCAGTGTGATAGTGGAAGATAGTATAGATTGTACCCCCCCTCCCAACCAAGAGGAGATTAGAACGGCGATCTCCCGCCTGAAGAGTAATAAAGCCGCTGGTGCGGATGGCCTACCCGCTGAACTTTTTAAGACAGGTGGCGAAGGACTGATAGCCCACATGCATCAACTGATATGCGGTATATGGCTGGGGGAATCTATGCCCGACGACTGGAGTCTCAGTGTATTATGTCCTGTATTTAAAAAGGGTGATCCGTGTGTCTGTTCCAACTATCGCGGTATCGGTCTTTTATCCATCGCGTATAAGGTCTTGTCGAGCGTATTATGTGAAAGACTAAAGCCAATTATTGAAAACCTGATTGAACCTTATCAGTGTGGTTTTAGACCAGGTAAGTACACAACTGACCAAATATTCACGCTACGCCAAATCCTGGAAAAGACCCACGAAAAGCAAATCGATACATACCACCTTTTTGTAGATTACAAATCTGCTTTCGATAGCCCCATACGGGGAAAACTGTACGAAGCTATGTCTGAACTTGATATTCCGGCAAAACTGATCCGCCTCTGTAGAATGACGCTGACCAACACCAAATCAGCAGTAAAAGTGGGGAAAGACCTCACTGAACCATTCTGTACCAAGCGAGGACTTACACAAGGCGACACACTTTCGTGCAATCTCTTCAACATCTTAATGGAGATAATAATGAGAAAGACTGCAGTAAATACAAACACGACCATTAACACGAAAAGCCATATGTTACTGGCGTATGCTGACGACATAGACATCATTGGGCGAAATTTGCGAGAGGTTACTGCAGTATTTTCAAGAATCGAAAAGGAATCAGCAAAGGTGGGGCTTGCTGTTAATGAGGGCAAGACAAAATTGATGGTGTCAACGACTAGAGAAACCTCTCGACTTGGTCCGCACTTGAACGTTGACAACCGATTTAATTTTGAAGTGGTAGATGAATTTGTCTACCTTGGATCCGACGTGAACAAGGACAACAACGTCAGCCTGGAGATAGATAGGAGAATTGTGCTTGCAAATATATGTTATTTTGGGCTCAGCAAGCAGTTTAGGAACAAAGCCCTCTCTCGACGGACAAAAGTCCAGCTATATCAGACTCTCATTTTACCTGTCTTGACATATGGCTCCGAAACTTGGGTCATATCGCAAGCGGATGAAAATCACCTGGGAGTTTTCGAGAGAAAAATTCTCCGTAAAATATATGGTCCTGTTAGGGAAAACGGCGAGTACCGACGTCGCTGGAACGCAGAGCTATATAATCTCTATTCTGACGTGGACATTGCTAGACGAATCAATTGCGTTGGCTAGGCCATGTTATCAGAATGGATGAAGATGAGCCAGCGCGAAAGATTTTTGATAACGTACCCGATGGAAGCAGGAAAAGAGGACGACCAACACTCCGCTGGAAAGACCAGGCAGAAGAATCCCTCCGTATCCTTGGTGTTACCAACTGGCGAGAAAAGGCAAAGGATAGAGCCAGTTGGAGGAATATGTTGAAATTTGTTTAATTTGTTTGTTTAATTAATATGTGTAAGACGCCTGACCTCATGAGGTTGTAATATAGCCAATAAAAGTAAAGTAAGTATACTTTTATTATTTTTCGATTCAAGTAAACAAGAATTTAAATATTTTGGAACGAAGTTTGATGCAAAGGTTAAATGAAAAAAAAATAAACAACTTTTGTTTTAACACTATTATGCTGCATCCCACTATTATCAATTATATTGTTTAATTTTGCTTAGGTTTGTGTCTAGACTAAATAGATGTCTCACATATGTTGGCAAATTTCTTGTTTAATGGGAAGTTTTCTAGGTGGAGCCTGTAACCAATATTTAGTATACTTCTATATTGTACATAATTTTGAACCCAATAAATAGTAAATTTAGAAAAGGCAAAGTGAAAGAAGTTTAATAAGTGCCTTTTTTAAAAAAAAGTAAAGTTTCTCAAAAAAAATTACTTTTCATATTCTTAAACAAAGTACCTTTTCTTAAAAAAATCCCTTATCTAAAAGAAGTACCTTTGCTTAAAAAAAGTAAATGTTCTCACAAAAAGTACATTTTCTTAAAATTTTTTTTTTAAATAAGTACCTTTACAAAAAAAATTTAATTTTCTTACAACAAATTGCATTTTCTTAAAAAACTATCTTTTCCTTAAAGAGGAAGTATTTTGTGAAACAAAATAACTTTTCTTGAGATAATCACTTAAAAAAACATGAAATGGTTTCCCGGTACATCCCAATATAGGGATTAGGGAGATAGGTACTTACTCTTAAAAATGTACCTATTCTTTAAAAAAGGACACATTCTAAAAGAAAAATCGCATTTCTTAAAAAAAACCTTTTCTTCAAGGCCCTTCAAAGGCACTTATTAAACATTAATTATTTCCTTAAAAGTACATTTCCTTACAAATAAAATAGTACCTCTTCTCTTCTTTTGTAGAGATAAGTAGCCTCTCTGAAAATAAATAAATTTTCTTAAAAAAAAACCTTTTCCTAAAAAGAGTACCACTGCTTTAAAAAGTACCTGTACTTAAAAAAAGTACTTCTTTGTAAAAAAAACCGTACTCTAATGAATTTCTTAAGAAAAACATTAGCTTTTAATAAAAGAAATATAAAAATAAATGGTTTTCCATTACATCCCATGAAGGAAACGGGGAGAGCTTCTCACAACCAGTGAGCTGTGCGCTTTCTAGTTTTATACTCACTGATTGGGACCTACAGTTTTACTCCGGTTCAAAACGGTATTTTTGAGAAGCATTTTCATGGCAAAATACTCGATAGTGTCGCCGTCATTATGCGAGGTGACCGTCGTCGAAAGAAATTTTAAGGTGGTTAGAGCAGGGATCGAATCCAGGATCTCAAGTACAAGAGGCGCGCACACTACCCATTGCACCTCCGACGGCCATAACGACATAAAAGAAATACCTCTCTTAAAAAAAAATACCTTTTCGGGAAAATATAATACATATTCTTACAAAGAGGATCTAAAAATAAACTTTGTTAAAAAAAAATTACACTCCATAAAAAAAAAATTTTCCTACAAAAAAGTTTATCATTTTACAAAAAGTATCTTTTCTTAAAGATACATAATATTTAGTGAAACGAACTTCGTTTGAACTGGGTGTCCTCTAACACCTCGGGTCATTTTTTGGTTTTATGTTTTTTGACATGTGTGTTCTGACGTAATTTTTATTAAAAATAACTTTAAATTTAATCGTTTTACAAATTTCCACATGCTTCAAATTTTTAAAATTCCGAAAAATTTAATTTCTACTTTCACATTTGCTGAACTGTATCACACAGGGAGACTGAAAGTCTTGAGAAATTACGTTTGCTGCAGCTGAGGTGACGAACAGGAGATGGAGTCAATAGAAAACCTTCTGCACCTGTGCCCAGCTCCTTATAGAATTCGCCAGGCCACACTAGGCTCACATTTCTTTTGGGAGTTAGCAAGTCTGGCTGATGTTAGCATCCGGCAACCCTTGAACTATTTGAAGCAATCGAACTAGTTCAAGGGGTGGGACTTGGGAAATCTCCCCTTTTTCCTTTTGCCCCTATGGTATCACAATGGACAACAAGATCTAACTGAGCCTGCCATGCAGGCTGCCACTCCAACCTAACCTACGATATTTGGCCCAGTGTAGTCATATTTAATCAGTTTAACACATTCCCAATAATACTTAACAATTTTCTAGTATTTTACAATTTTTTACCCTTTTTCGCAAATTTTGCCACTTTTTAATCATATTGTTACGAATTTCCTTATTCGTCCTTTTTGCGTTGTTTTATTCCCAATAATAAAACAAGGTTCGTTTTCAATTACGATAATTACAACGGTATCACTTCCTTTTATTTATTTATACAGTCCAACTATTTACTTTATTTACACCACTTTAATAAGTCTTATATTTTACTATCAAATCGCGTTGCTTACTTTACGGCAGTTAATCACAAACCGAACTCTCCATTCCAAAGACCTCCGCTATTTATACCAACTCACCATACACAAATGAAGGTACATATATCTAGCGAATTCAAGAACCTTCTAGAAACTATATGTTGTTGTTTATCTTTGCAGAACATTCTCCTACACAGGAGAATTATCTTTACTGAGGTGAATTCATGCTACTGGTTTAGCGAGCTGGTACGTTGTTACAATGCATACTTTCAGGCGCAGCACTAACCGCCTGTTGTTTACATACTGTTAGTAGAGTCATTAACAGTAAGCAAAAGCTTTTACTTATTCGTAACACTGCCCCCCACTTAAGCCTGTTCGTCCCGAGCAGGCTCAACCCTCCGTTTTCCATACAGAGCTAGTCTTTCCAAATGCACGACTTTCATTTTAGCTCTTGGACTTTGGCTTTTCTGGATTCGATAAACCACGTCATTTATTCGTTTGACAACCTTGTAAGGGCCTTCCCAGTGAGTCTGAAGCTTTGGAGATAAACCCTTCTTGCGCTGTGGGTTGAACAGTAAAACTAGCTGGCCTTCATGAAATCCTTCTGAATTTGCCGCTCGGTCGTATCTGGCTTTCATTTTGTTACTGACCATTTTTAATTTGTTGCGCACAAATTCATGGAGATCATTAAGATCCCCCGTATCATGGTAATTGACATCACTGTTCGCAGGGTCAGACGCTGGTATGGTACCGAACTCTAAATCTCCAGGCAGCTTCAGCTCATTTCCAAAAATTACTTTAGCGGGTGTTCGCGAAGTGGAGTCATGGGTGGCCGTCCTATATGCCAAAAGGAACTTCGGTATGTGTTCATCCCAATCTCTTTGATCTGCGCTGACTACTTTTCTTAGGAATTCTTCAAGAGTTCGGTTGAATCTTTCAACCATTCCGTCAGACTGAGGATGCAATGGTGTTGTTCTTGTTTTCCGAATACCGTATGACTCACACATTTCTTTGAAGATGGTCGATTCAAAATTCCTACCCTGGTCCGAATGGAGCTCCGAGGGGACACCAAAACGGCATATCCAGTTATCCACAAACACTTTAATTATGGTCTTCGCTTCCTGATTTGGAACAGGGTATACTTCGGGCCATTTACTGAAGTAATCCATAACCACTAAGACGTACTGGTTTCCAGAGCTACTGACGGGAAATGGACCAGCCACATCCATAGCTATACGCTCAAAGGGTGCACCTGAGTTGTATTGCTGCATGTGGCCATGACTTCTTCGCGTTGGTCCCTGAGCTGTCATGCATTGGGTGCAATTTGTTATCCAATCGGCTACCGCTTGTTGACAGCCAATCCAGTAGAACCGTTGCTTTAGCTTCTCAATGGTCTTGGTTATTCCTAGATGTCCTCCGCTCGGGCCATTATGGAATTCTGTCATTATCTCTTTTTCCTTGGAGGAAGGTACCACTATTAACTTTTTGACTATTTTACCATCCTCACTTTCCCATAACCGGTATAGGCAACCATCCAATAACTTTAGGCTGTTCCACTGGGCCCAGTATGCTTTCATCAGGGGGCTCTCTGAGGCGATGTCATTGCGTGTTGGTCTTTCACCTTTTTCTTTTGCAGAAATGATTTTTGCCAGTATAGGGTCGCTTCTTTGTGCTGTTGACCAGTCTTCGTTGGATTCTAGTCGAAGCAGACGTACGTCAATGATGTTTTCTTTCACCTCTCCTTTTGAGCAGTGTTTGCATTCCAGCTTGCATGGACGACGTGACAGGGCATCAGCATTACCGTGTTTTCCTCCTTTTCTATGCTCAATGCTGAAGTCATAGCTCTGCAGTCTTTCAATCCAACGAGCAAGTTGGCCTTCGGGGTTCTTAAATTGCACTAGCCACCTTAGCGCCGCATGATCGGTTCTTAACTGAAAAGGCTGGCCGTACAGATACTTGTGGTAGTGTTTGACACACTCTATGACTGCCAGTAGCTCTCGTCTCGTAACACAGTAATTTTTCTCTGGCTTTGAGAGTATTCGGCTGTAGTACCCAATAACTTTTTCCTGGCCATTGATTTCCTGCGAGAGCACGCCACCTATTCCGTAACCACTCGCGTCAGTATCCAACACGAATTTCTCTCCAGCAACAGGATATGCAAGCAAAGGAGCCGTGCATAAATATTGCTTCAGTTGGTGGAATGACTCTTCTTGTTTTTCGCTCCAACAGTACGGCCGATTTTTCATTGTCAACTCGTGAAGACTTGCAGCCACTGTGGCGAAACCCGGCACAAACCGTCTGTGGTATGTACAGAGTCCTAGAAAACTGCGTAATTCATGGAGATTCTGCGGTCGTGGCCAATCCTTCACTGTCAGGATTTTGTCTTCATCGGTGGAAATGCCATCTGCTGTCACTCGATGTCCCAAGTATTTTACTTCTTTCTGGAACAGAGAACACTTCTTCGGGCTGAGTTTCAACCCAGCCGCGGTTATACGTTGAAGGACTTCTTTAAGATTCTTCAGGTGTTCATTGAATGTTTTCCCCATGACAATGATGTCGTCTAGGTACACCAAGCATGTTCGCCAATGAAGTCCTTTCAACACGCACTCCATTAATCGCTCGAAGGTGGCTGGAGCGTTACATAGTCCAAATGGCATTACTTTAAACTGCCACAGACCATCCCCTACGCTGAATGCAGTTTTCTCCTTGTCTTTCTCGCTGATTTCTACTTGCCAATAACCACTTTGCAAGTCCAGCGTGGAGAACCATTTTGTTCCTGACAACGTATCCAATGTGTCATCTATTCTTGGTAGTGGATAACTGTCCTTTTTGGTGACGTCGTTGAGCTTTCTATAATCCACACAAAATCGGGTACTTCCATCTTTCTTCTTAACTAGTACCACCGGCGAGCTCCATGGACTTGAAGAAGGTTCGATTACACCATCCTTCTGCATTTCAGCTACCAGTTTCTTTACCTCATCTCTTTTTGCAAGTGGAAGACTTCTGGGCGCCTGTTTTATTGGTCTCGCTTCCCCTGTATTGATGTCATGCTTTACCATTGATGTTCTACCTTGGCATTCTTTTTTCAGGGCGAAGGCAGACGCATGCTTCCACAGTAATTGCTTTGCTTTGTTCCTATCAGAAGGCTTTAGTTCTCGCACCCACTCACTGAGATGCGACTCCAGCACTTTCTGCTCCTTTTCTGATAGTTTGCTGCAGTCAGAATTAACTTCACAGTTGATGACCGCCTCGGCTGGTGTACATTCTGCAATTTCTGTGCGGTCGCCGATCACCTCCTCGTTGTTTGACAAATTTAGAACTCGTACAGGCAAGTATCCTTCATTATTAGTTCTTACTAGAGCTTTGGCAGTGATGATGTTATAGTTGTTTATACTTGCTGGTTCAACTATCCACAAACCGCCGATCTCACAATCTCCCTCCATTCGGGCCCATACTATGGTTTCTGAGTTTGGTGGCAATTTTACATCTTTGTAAGCGATCAGCCTTTTAATCTGTGTTGTATTGTCGTATCCCACATTGAGAGGAATTTCCACATTAGCCCACGTCAAAACTTGCTGCCCCATATCTAACTTGAGGCCTTGGGCAATCATAAAATCTGCGCCAATTATCACTTCATCTACAATGTCGGCGACAATAAACACGTGCTCGATGCTCATGTTGGCAATGGCTAACTTCAATTTAACTTTACCATGTACAGTTGCTGGTTCACCCGTTGCTGTGCGGAGTCTTACACCATGTAACGATTCCATTGGTCCATTTATCAAATCTGATCTGATGATAGATTGTGACGCGCCTGTGTCCATAGTCAATATGCGCTTCCGACCACCGATAGCTCCGTAGACAGTGAGGTTGTTGTTTTTCTGTTGTATTATTGAGATGGAGATCGTGGGGCCCTCGGTTGTGGGAGCTAGTCCATGCCCCTCTGGGCTAGCTCGTTTTAGTTTAACGGAGATTCATTTTGTGTAGTAAAATTTACCCCTTTATTGCCACGTTGGGGTGAGCTCGATCTTGATCGTTTTCGTGACTCTCTGCAGTTTCGTGAAATATGACCAGGTTTGTCGCAATTGTAGCACTTTGGTCTGGGCTTACTTCCGCCTGGTAACGCCTTGCTGAGGGTTTGGGTGATTTCTTTAAGATCGTTTATGGCACCCTTCAAATCTCCTGCCTCCGACTCCATTTCAATTTTTCTAACTCTTTGTATTTGAGGCTTGGACACAAATTTCGCTGTCTCCTGTGCCAATGCGAACGAAACAGTTTCGGCGAATGTAGCTTTTTGTGTGGCACAAGTCACGTATTTTATGTCAGGATCACGGATGCCGTTGACGAATGCTTCAATCTTAAATTGATCCAAGAATGGGTGGGACTCACCAGGATAAGTCATCAACACCAAACGTTCCACCTCGGTTGCGAAGTCCTGAAGCGTTTCATTATGCTTTTGCACTCGGCCTCTCAATTCCATGCGATATAAATCCTTCTTGTGATCGCCACCATACTTGCGTTGTAACGCAGCCAGTATATCCTCGTAGTTGTTTCTGGCACTGACGGGAATGCTCTGAAGGACTTCTGCTGCGTTGCCTTTCAGTGCTAGAATTAGCTCTACTGCTTTGTCGTTGCTGTTCCACAAGTTCTTAATTGCGACCATTTCGAATTGGAATTTAAAAACATCGAATGGTGTAGAGCCATCGAAACTGGGAGCTTTCAATTTACTAGAGACTTCAGAAATTACTCGCACCGGACCCTCTTGCAACTGAAGTTCACTAATTTTTCTTTGCAATTCGCTTACATCATTTTTTAGTTCCCGTTCGACTTCCTCGAACTTATGTTCGACTTCTTCAAACTTCTGCCCCATTTCCTCGATTTTTTCTTCAACCTTTTCGAATTTATCGTTCACTTGAATCTCCATATTGCCCACAACTTCAGAGATTTCTTGCAGTTTCTCATTTGTGGCATTTGATGTTTCCTGGATAATTCTAGAATTCTCGCTTAATTTATCGTCCATAATTCTAGAATTCTCGCCAAATTTTTTTTCAAGTTTTTCGTCCATAATTCTAGAATTCTCACCAAATTTCTCATTCAGTTTGTCGTTAATTATTCGAGAATTTTCGCTCAATTTCTCGTCCACAATTCTAGAATTTTCGTCCAGCTTCGCGTTAATAACTCTAGAGTTTTCGTTAAATTTTTCTATCATGGCTGCAAACATTGCCGAAACATCCATATTACCAGTTGCTTCTTTTGCACAAACCTCCATTTCGTCTTTGCACTCGAACTGATATGTGTCAATGTCGATGTTTCGGCGTTTAAATTCTTCTATTAATCGCCTCTGCAGTTCTACCTTATTACCAGCTGTCGGTTGATCCAATTTACTCAACTCCTTTTTTAGTTGTTCAACTTTGAGTTCTTCGAACTTCATCGTTGTCCTTAATTCGTAATTTCACTTCTGACACCAATGTTACGAATTTCCTTATTCGTCCTTTTTGCGTTGTTTTATTCCCAATAATAAAACAAGGTTCGTTTTCAATTACGATAATTACAACGGTATCACTTCCTTTTATTTATTTATACAGTACAACTATTTACTTTATTTACACCACTTTAATAAGTCTTATATTTTACTATCAAATCGCGTTGCTTACTTTACGGCAGTTAATCACAAACCGAACTCTCCATTCCAAAGACCTCCGCTATTTATACCAACTCACCATACACAAATGAAGGTACATATATCTAGCGAATTCAAGAACCTTCTAGAAACTAGATGTTGTTGTTGTTGTTTATCTTTGCAGAACATTCTCCTACACAGGAGAATTATCTTTACTGAGGTGAATTCATGCTACTGGTTTAGCGAGCTGGTACGTTGATACAATGCATACTTTCAGGCGCAGCACTAACCGCCTGTTGTTTACATACTGTTAGTAGAGTCATTAACAGTAAGCAAAAGCTTTTACTTATTCGTAACAATATAGACAAATTTTAAATAAATTTCTATATATTCCACAGTATTGTTTTCATTATTTGAAGATTTACTCTTTTTTTAAACTTTTTCTCACATTCACGATTTTGTACATATTTTCGGTCATTCCAAACCATTTTTCTTGAATTTTGAGGTTATTTCTTTTTCGGTATATTCCCCCTTTTTTACCCACAATAACAGTTTTTAATAAATTCCCAATTATTGCCTCGCTATTTGAAGTTTTACGAATTTTCTCTTTTTTCCGCCACATACACTATTTTTAACACATTCGCATTCACTCCACACAATTTTTCTCGCATTTTGAAAAATTTTACCCTTTCTGTCACCCTTTACCCTGTTATACACGCAAAGAAAAAATACGTTTATTGCTCGGTTGGCGCAATAATACTTTGATTTTGATTGTATTAATTTATTAATCGCAACCGTTCATATAGTTCTCCAAATAAACTCGTATATCGCAAATGTGTATCAATGTTGTTGCAAGCGAGTTCTCGTTTGCATTAAACGCATACAAAATTACATTTGCCCCAAATTTAAAAAACGTTTGCGATAACAGAAATTAGCTATTTTTCTAATGAGATCACAGACTACGAAGAACGTAAATTTTTCTCATTCTCTCATTCTGTCGACTGTATACAGAGTCTTGTCCACTCGTTTGGCATACACACTCACGCATACACATAAAAGTTATCACACACTCTAATGCTTCCAACTTGTCAATTTATCTTGGATGGACAATTGACGCGTTGTAATTTGCTGCGCTTTTAGTTGTTATTTGAATGCAAGGCGAAACGGACGTATATGTTTACAGTGAAGGAATAGACAACAATTAACACTGTTTTAACACAATCTTTATAGGTAAAACCAAAATCATAAAAGTTGGGAATTTGTCATAACTCGTTTACTGCAAACGATTTTCAATTCTCGCAAACTTTTTCTAAGTTTAGAGTAACTATAACTCGGTTGCTGTAACCGAAAGAGCAGTTGGTGGAACCGTTTTTCGATTCTCGCAAATGTTTCTTCAGCACTAATTTTTCAGAACTCGGTTACTGGAAACGTTTTTAAGTTCTCGCAAACGTTTTTTTTTTATTTTGGAGTATCTAGAACTCGATTGCTGTAACCGAAGCAACAGTTGGTGGAACCGTTTTTCGTTTCTCGCAAACGTTTCTTCAGATCTAATTTTTCATAACTCGTTTACTGGAAACGTTTTTAAGTTCTGGCAAACGTTTTTTATTTTGGAGTATCTAGAACTCGGTTGTCACTGGTCACTGGTTGTGAAAAGCTTTCCCTAATCCCTTCATGGGTTTTAACGGGAATCCATTTTTTTTTTGGAGAACGTGAGTAACTTATTTACACTGTGCGAATCCAAAAAAAAAAAATGATTGGGTTCGGTCAACGGATTCTGGTAGAAAGGTTTAAAATATATATACGTGTATCGCCGTTTTGCCAGATCTGATCAGAATTTTATTTTATGACGGGTCAAAGTTTCCGTCCCTCGGAACTTTCCTGCAACATATCGGCATGCAAAATTGTGTGTTCCTTACTTCTAAGGTACAAAATATGTTCAGAGGTTTTATAGAAAAGATTCAGATAAACATTTTTGTGGAACAAACTAACCCTCTAACTGTCACGTATAACCATAATTTTTCCTTTTTTTTTGAAAACTCGCAAAAAACTGCTCCAAAATGTTCTACAAAAATGATCGCTATAAAATTTCACTATATGTGTCCCAACACTCCAAAACACAAATCTTAGCCCAAGTGCTAGATAGAAGATGAAATATGACAAAATTTATTATATTATGTGGACTATTTTTATTGGAAACAGCAAAATGACAAAATTCATTATTAACCCTTAGAAGGCAATAAGTTTTTGCTTATTATCTAGCACTTGGGCTAAGATTTGTGTGTTTGGAGTGTTCGGACACGCATAGTGAAATTTTATGGCGATAATTTTTGTAGAACATTTTGACCACGCCCTCTGGCATTTTGGAGCAGTTTTTTGCGAGTTTTCAAAAAAAAAAGAAAAAATTATGATTATACGTGACAGTTAGAGGGTTAATTTGTTCCACAAAAATGTCATATATTAAGCCACCATCTCATTGTTGAGAAAGTTTGGTATGTTATACCAGATTGGAAGCGGACCCACTTTAGCTAAAAACGTTTGTAGTGTGAATGGTCTTCCAGTTCACCACAATTAATTTTTTTTGGAAGAAACTGAAAAGCATGAAAATTCAATACTTTCAAAAACTAACATTTTTCGAACTCGATTTGGAAAACTTGGAATTAGTGGAATTTTTTTAAAACTTTCACCATTTAATAATTTAACTGAGTGTTATCAATTCCATGAAAATGTTCAGGAATTAAATAAACCTTGACCTTGATATATTCTAGATCATTGGAACATGTGTGGAAGTGGCAAAAGGGGACAGGGTTTGTCACCAAATTACCCAAGAATATTTTTTATTTATTTTTGTGTAGCATTTCTGGTAAAGTATTTATTTATTATTTTATTAAAATTGAAACATTTTTTCTATAATGTACATACTTAGTTGTTTTTTGTTTTTGTGAAAATTCATTTGTACATGTCATGGTTGTAGACACACTTTATAGTTCAATAAACTTTCGTTCGTATTCATTTCCCTAGTTTCAGTAGCAACAATCTTCCACACTTTTGACAGGTCTAAAATCAATATCTGGCAATTGTACAACATTTGTCAACGCTTTCAGGCGTGTCAATTTCACTTGCACGACCAGACCAGATGCCCCGTGACGCCTGACTGAATGATTGATAAGTTGGTGCAGTACAATATTGTGTATTCTTGGAAACATTATAAGTTTTGTGTGCACGGAAGTGGAAATACTGATTAGATGAAGTCGTATAAATGTTTACATTTTTGTTAAGGTAATTTTGGGCAAACGGATTTAATGCATTAGATCCTTTACTACAAAAGGCTCTCGAAAACTACAAGGAAACAGTATTACAACAGTAAATTGTTTACTTTTAACTTAAAGTAAAAATATTAATAATTGTATGCCAGATTACTATTTTGAATTACAGTCATTATTCGCCTATCTGATACAACAGAAAAAATATTTGAGAAAATAAATTTGAAAATCGGTTATGTTCTCATTTATTTGATTTGAAGTGCATTGACTTCAAATTAATTTTTGTATCCCTTTTCCTTCTAAGTGCGCTACGATTGGTATAGGAATACACAAAATTGGACATTGAAAATGGCCACTATTTTGCCCCTATATAGTACTTGTTGCAACAGAGGCCATAATGAGAAGCTGGGTCGAAATCTGGAGTTTGTAGGTGAAGGTTGGCAAATCTGAACTAATATCTTATTATTGCAAGTAGTTGTTTGGTTGTCTATCCTAGAGAAATCGCAAAGAAGGTTGCAAAAGCTACTAAAAATGGTACCAAAAAAGTACCCAAAAATATGCCAACATAGTACCAAAAATAGTACCAACAAAGTGACAACAGCTGATAAATTGTACCAAAAAGTGATGAAACCAACAAAAAAGTACCCAAAAAGGTACTAAAATGTAAAAAAAAGTACAAAAATTGTTATTAAATAAATAAATGGTTCCCATTACACCCCATGAAGGGACTGGGGAGAACTGCTCACAATCACTGAGCTGTGCATTTGCCGGTTTTCACTCACTGATTGGGACCTACAGTTTTACACCGATTCCGAACGGTAATTTGAGAAGCTTTTTTCATGGCTAGATACTCGATAGTGTCGCCGTCACTATGCGAGGTGACCGCCGCCGAAAGAATTTTTTTTTTTTTTTTTTTGAAGGTGGTCAGAGCCGTGTTCGAACCCAGGATCTCATGTACAAGAGCCGCGCAAACTAACCATTGCACACGGCCACACAAAAATTGTTATTAGCACCATTAATGAATGGAGAAAGATACCTAGAAAAGCCAAGTATGATCACACAGATGTTGAAAAACGGATTAAAAAAGTACTAAAAAAACTATACAAAACTTAGCAACCAAAGAGGACGAAAAAAGGTACAGAGAACTACAAATAGCGTATGAGAGAAACAGCAAAGAAGGAAGCAAAAAAACGTACTGAAAAAGTACCCAAAAAATACAAACACAGTATTAAAAATAGTACCAATAAAGTGACAACAACTGAAGTTGTATCAAAAGTGAAGAAATCAAAAAAAAAAGTACCCAAAAAGGTACTAAAATGTAAAAATGTACAAAAATTGTTATTAACACCATAAAAGAACGGAGAAAGATACCTAGAAAATCCAAGTATGATTATATAGATGTTGAAAAACGGAACAAAAAAGTAATAAACAAAGTATATAAAACTACCATAAAGTACGAAAAAAGGTACAGCGAACTACAACCAGAGTATAAGAGAAATAGCAAAGAAGGAAGCAAAAGGTACTAAAAATTGTAGCAAAAAAGTACCTAAAAAGTACCAAAAATTACCATAAAAGTTCCTAAAAAGTAATATGTATTTTGCAATGTATTCCCCAAAATTCATAATTCCATCTCCAACCCTTTGGTTTTGATGACAGTACTATATTTTCTCCCGTTTTGCCCCATTTGTACTTCTAAAAGTAGAAATCTTAAAAATCACGACTCTTCCTATATCTGCATTAGAAGAGGAACGTGCAACGCAAATTTCATGATTTCATCTTCAGCCGTTTGGCATTTACAGTGGTACCTTTTTCGTCGCGGTTTGCCCTATTTTTCTCCCTATAAGTAAAAATGTTTTAAAGTCACTTATCTTTTGCCCAAGTTTCGTCTCTTAGAGTACGAATTTCAAAAAATCCCTTCTTATCTCGAATATTCACCCCAAAAGGAGTATAAAGTTCAAATTTCATTATCCTACCATTAGCCATTTGGGCTGGGCGCTGATGAATCAGTCAGTCAGTAACTCAACAATTTTATATATAAGTATAAAGATTATAATAGTCACTTCGACTTAAATTCACTTAAGGCTTTTATTTATAAAACGTTGCCATATTTAAATTATGGTCGTTAGTGGTTACATGTTAAGACTATAGTTAGGTATTGTCCACGATATTTTCCAGGAAGTTGAACAAAGGGCATACAAGGATTCATGTAAAAAAGTGGTTTTAATGTATCATGTTGGTAAAATCACGAAGGTAAAAAAGTTCGAAAGAGACGAAAGGAGAGTGATTCCATCAAGTCACCTTGCCAAGGGGAAAACGATACAAAGAAAAAACGCTAGATGCATTGCTTGAAGAAGTTTGTTGGTGGAGTCATAAGGTATTGAAATATGAAGATGAAGATGCAGGCACCGAAATTGCGGAGGACGATAGACTTGAAGGACACACCGAAAGAGATATGCTATCTAGCTGAAATGATGATTATGATTCAGATCATGGACCTGAACCACCAACAAGAAAACCAAGAGCATGAATTTCACTGGCTTCACGGGATAGCATCAACTTCAATGGATATTGATTAATTTATGCTTTTTTGCCTTTTGCTCGAACTTTCGATATAAAATATATCTGGGAAATTAATAATATTTTGTTACTTCGATGGAAAGTAAAAAAAAATATTTATGGATGGTTTTCGAGATATGAGTTAAGAATTGTAGTTTTAGTGTGAAACTGTCCACTAATTGGCATCTAAATTAAAATTTTTCGAAATTTTTGCACTAGATGCAGTTTCTTGGGGTTATTTTCAGCTCTTTTTTTTTCCTAGTCTGTAGCTACTATTGTGCCGAAGACAGGAACACAAAATTCCAATTGATTTCCGAGATATAGCCGTTAAAAAAATTGGTTGTTCTTCGGAAAAATGAAGTTTTAGCCAAAATATACATGAAACCATAAAATCCGAATAGTAGCTAAACTAGCAAAGCCCAAATAGGGTTTTGTTAATTTCGATAAGTAATTCAAGAAATTTCACACGAGAAGGAATTTGCACTCGATGACTTCAAAAATGTTGCATAGTGCAATTAGTGTGCAAATATTGCGTATTCCCACCATACACCAGGTTCTATTTTATTAAACTTTTTAGAGAAAACGCCAGATTTTAAATAATTCCAATCAAAAATAAAATGTCGGATTTGTTAAATTACCTGACCTCGTCTCAGTTTTTCGACTCAGATGAGAACTCTAATAGTGTATATATGACTTTAGATATTTGTGGATGGACATTTAAAAATTAGATTGCCTCTTAGTGTTTGCCAATGCATCTGCTAACACAAAATGTCCCTAAGCGAACACCAGAAATGAAGAACAATTTAAACACAAAAATACATGTTCCATTGGTCTTCAGCATACCAGCTTTGATATTGCATTTACTACCATTCATTTATTTCGTTTTATTTAGTTTTTCATAGTCCAGCTATGCATGTATGTTTGTGTTGCTTTATATTCGGTCAGAAATCTTTTTCGAACATCATGGATTACTTTATCCTTGACTTGACTACACAATGTATCCTCTCTACCCCACGAAACCAAAGAGAAAGAATCAAATAAGAGAATTGTAGTCAATAGCAAAAATAGATAAATTAGAATGGTTAGGTCTGAGAGAATAATTGCCTTCATTTCTTCAGCTCAGATAAACGAATTTGTTTGGAATTCTAGTGTTGCAAAGATTTATAGGTTTCATTCCATTGTGTTAGGAGTTTTTTAGGGAGTGACGGAAATGTTGTTAAATGGCTTTCTAATAACCTACAGGCATTACAGTGAACCAGTTGAAAATATTTTCACAAACAAAATGCATTTCTATTTTTTTTGTTATTTAATATATGAGAATTTCTAACGGGAATAGCGATTTTCTAGTTAATCGAAGTTCTTCTTTATAACATAAGAAATCTGTAACCAGAGACTCTAAGCATTCAAAACTGTTTCAACTTTAACTTCGTCGCTCTTGTTGAGTTCTGAATTCGTGCTATGGCCACCACTCTCACTTAAAATCCCAAAATCTACCGCAACATCTCGTTGCGTTGTTTTGCGAATAAGTGCAAATTATTGTAAATTCTACAGCCTTCGATTTCCAATTTCACAACGTTCTTCAAGCGAAATTTCACGCCAGGCAATGAAAATAAAGCTTTGCTGAGTTTATCCTGGGCTATTAGGACTCTTGTATACCCAGTAAAATAATCGATTTCAAAGAAGTACAGTGTGGGCCAAATATGGCCTACCAATGTTAAACCCGAATAACTTTTTGTTTTCTAATATAATTGTGTTTTTTTCTTTGCAAGTTATAATTGAGTTCTTGGGAATTTATAATGGATAGATACAGTATACAACAATGTGTTAAAATTATCTAATTTTCGGAACGAAGTTCCTTATCGCACGTAGCAGGATGGGGGCTAAATGAAAAATTGTAAACAACTTGTTTTTAACTACTTTATTACAACCCATTATTATTATTATCAAGTACCCAATAACTTTTGGTTTGTTTTAGTTTAAAGGGAAGTTTTCTAGGTGGAGTCAGTGTATTACATATTGTAGTTTTGCACCCAATAAAAAGTAAATTTAGAAAATCCAAAGTGCAAGACAGGCAAATCCATGAAATTCAACCCTGAGCATGGAATTACATTTGACAGTACCCTTACTCTTACACTCGTACTTTTGGTTTGGTTTGTGTCTAGACTAACATATCGGGGGATATTTTTTGTTTAATGGGAAGTTTTCTAGACGGAGCTTGCGTATTACACATTGTAGTTATGAACCGAATAAAAAGTAAATTTAGAAAAGTCACAGTGAAAGAGTTTAAAAAAATAAAATTTTCTTAACTCTTGCGGAACATACTTCCATACACCCCTTTCAGTGACATCCTTGGTACAGCTGTACCACTATATAACTTATGTTGAAAAAATGGTCTATTACATTGAAAACAAAAGAAATTTTAAGTTTATATATGCTTTGCATCACAAATATTTTATTATTATTTTTTTTTTGTTATAAAAAGGAAAATTAAAGGTGCAAATTCAAAAAGCACAGAATAAAAGGTAGAAAAATAAATGTATAAAATATTGAAAGAAGAAACATATTCGCATTTTTCGCATGTATGTTGGACGATGCTATGCTGAGCACATACAGGATTACCACATTTCGAGCACGTCTGCCGTGTTTTACGATATCTTTTATCGTGAATCACACACAGCTTACAACAGCCTTTTACTGCAGTTGGACCTGATGATGACGATGTTGAGGCAACAGTTGTTTTCATAACTACTGATCCGCCCAACATGTCGGTGATTGCATTTTTGGTGATTGTTTGAGCCATAATGTGTTTATTGTTTACACGACGATCTAATTCTTTTTGAACGGGCACCTTGGAAAGCAAATGTAAGCTTTCACGCCGTGCCTCCGTTTTATTAGATGGATGAAAAGTCGAGTATATAATGTGCGTAGCTAAGGCAGCTACGTCTAAAATGTTAAAGAAAACCGCGTAGGGCCAGCGTCGAGTAATGCGCTTGCATGTGTACGTCCCAAGCATTTGATCCATCGAGTCTACGCCGCTTTTGTATTTATTGTAATAATGTATTGCCTCGGGCTTGCTTTGAGTACCTCGAGTGCTCATATCATACTGTACCGTGGAAAGCAGTAACACGCATTTATTTTTTTTTTGGAACATAACTGGCCATAGACATATAGTTTTTGTCAGAATTGTGGAAACCAAATAATGATGAGTGTACTTCAAGGCGTCTGTTTGAGTGAAATTCTTCTGGAACGCAAGTCTTATTTTTTCGTAAAGTTCCCACATATGCTAAGCTGTTGGACATAAGATTTTTGCACAGCGGATGTGATGTAAAAAAAATATCTCCCACAACTGTTCGACCCGTATTGTAATAACTCTGAACTAAACGTTTCACAACATTTTCTCCAACATTTGTTTGTTGCTGAGCTCCTGGTGGTTTCGCGGTATAAAGTTCTCCTTGCAATGGAAATTTAGTTATCGCATCGCAGATCCAAAATACTTTTATCCCGTACTTTGCTGGTTTACTCGGAATGTACTGCGTGCAACGTGTTCGACCTCTGTATGGATACAATTGCTCGTCAACAGTCACAACATCGTTGGCTTTATAAAGCCGATTCAAATTAGAATTGAGCATACTGAACATATCACTTATCGCAGCAGCTTTATCCGTTCCTTCTCTCCGGGTGCGCGTAGCACTGTTGTCAAATCGAATAAAACGATTTATACTGTGAAATCTCTGATGCGCCATAGTAGCTCGAAATATCGGAAACCAATCTGTTTTCCATAGCTCAACGGTGTGCTGATAGTTGGATTTTGTGACACCTGCGGCTATTAGAAGTCCAAAGAACGCATAGATTTCATTGACTGTAACAGTTGTCCATATCCGCGGCTGTGCGAGAGGTTTTGTTTCATTCAAGTTTCTAGAAACCTCTTCAGCTTTTCTATTTGTCTCTCTGACAATGATGTCTACAATTTCTTCAGTGATTAACTGTTTGAAGATTTCTATGCGCGAAGCGTATTCAAGACGTTTCGATGGGCCACCTTGCTGACGAACGATGTTATGTGCCCGTATTTTTTCTTGGAGATGGTGGCGTCTTGCACCATTTCGTGCCATCTTTGGCTGAAAAGAAATCACCGTTATCAGATGTTCCTTCTTCTACAGCTTGTATAATTTCAATTTCAACGTCTTGGTCTTCATCAGAATCCACATCTGCGTCTGCGTCATACTCGATACGAATTTCCCTTTCTGCATCTGAAGCTTCTTCCTCATTTGGGACGTAATCAGGATCATCATCTGAATCTGCCTGAAATGGCTCAACAAAATCTCTTGACTCGATGTTTTCGTCATCGTCATGCGCCATATATAGGGCTAGCTTATCGTAACATTCTCGATCATTCATTCGTAAAAACCTTCTTGAAGTGATCATATCGAGCAAATCTCCAGCCTCTGCAGGCATTTCACTTTGTTGTGAATCCATCTAAGCACAATAAGAAAAATACACTTTTTTGCAATTCAAAGTCTTCAGCGGACAAACCAATAAATAAGTACTAACCTGTAATAAAATGCAGAAAACACAGAACAAACACGCTAGCACAGCAAAAGCAAATTTGTTTTACTAAAACACGTGTGATCGAAACCACAGCTGAATTTACACTGCGACAATTCTAATTCTGCAGCGAACAAACAAACAAATAAGCATCAGAAATGCAGAAAACATGCACTATTCATAAATTTTCCATACAAATATCTTTGTGGTACAATTGTACCAAGGATGGAAATGAATGGATAGATGTATCACACCCATCGATTAACGAGACATGAACAGACAAAACAAATGTGATCATTACATTCTTAAATGTATATATGAGGCTTGCATAAAGTTTCAGCTCTTTAGATGCACAAATAATATAAAAATTTTGTTTTCAAAGTTCAAATTGGTACAGCTGTACCAAGGATGTCACACAAGGGTTAAGTGCGTTTTCTTAAAAAGGAGTAAATTTTTAAAAAAAAAAAAAACAATTGATATTCTTAAACAATCTACCTTGTCTTAAAAAATACCTTATCTTAAAGAAAAAAACAATCAACAAAAAGTAAATTTTCTTACAAAACGCACCTTTTCGTAAAACAAGTTTTTTTTTAAATAACTACCTTTTCTTAAAAAAGTACATTATGTTACAACATATTGCCTTTTCATAAAAAAAAATACCTTTCTTTAAAGAGTACCTTTTTTCTTATTTTCAAAAAATTCTGATTTCCCTGGGCCACCTCGTTCGGCAGATTTAACTGCGCCAGACTCTTTTTTACGGGCATATCTAAAAGACAAAGTGTCTGCCAATAAGCCAGGGATATTTATGGCCAGTTTTTCAGAGCTAGTTTAAACCGCGGATTACTAAAACTGAGATTAGATTTAATCATAGTTTAACTGTCCATTCTGTTTTCAGTGCACAGTTAAATACATCACAATTTTTTTACTCTGTCATGGCAATGTCTGGTTTCGTACGATTTGCGCTCTACTTAATCTTGTGCGAACCTTTGCTGCTGATTAGAATCGATGTCAGCTCCTCTGATCACTCGTACGTCCATTACACTGGATGAGTGCCTTCCATCAATTACCACGCGATCAATTTGGTTCTTCGTTCTTTGATCAGGGGATACCCAAGATGTCTTTATGCTGGAATCTTGTACCACTAATGACCACGTTTTTTTCCGCGGCAAAGTCAATCAGTCTCATAGAGTTGTCGGAACTGTCAGCATGTAGACTGAAATTGCCAATAGTTGGATTAAACACATTGGACCATTTTTCTTCGAAAAGGAGCAAGGAGCCGCCGTCATCGTCAATGACGAGCATTGCCTTGCCTTTCTCGGCAATTTTTTGTTCCCAAAAGTTGAAGAGGATGGCATGGAGGTTGTACGGTTTCAGCAGGATGGCGTCCTATTGCCACCTCGTAGCTGCGATTTGATCCATTACACTACTATCTTTGGGGTGCAGTAAAAGGCAAGTGTTACGTAGATAACCCCGAGTTCACTGAGGCCCTCAAACACGAAATCGATTTTGACGTTCATGTGATAGAGGCCCAAACAATCGAAAATCTAATAAAAAATTAGATAGATCGAATGAGGTACTGTAAAGCAAGTCGTGGAAGCCATTTGAAGGATCTTGTGTGTCACTCATAAATACCAATAATGGGTCTTACCATTAAACTCATAGTTCTGAAAAAATGTCTGCTATTGTTTTTTTAAGCGAAATTAAATTCGAAATTTTTATGGCCCACCCTCTATTTACGGATTTCAACGAAATTTTGTACATAATAATAATTTGGCTTGAAAAGCTTTAAACTACATTTCCGTAAAATTGCTGAGAATTCCAAATATACTTTTGAATTCCAAATACACGATCTCATGTACAAGAGCCGCGCACACTGACCATTGCACCACCGACGGCCACGTCAGAAAACCCATCGGACCTTACGGCCTTAACTTCCGGTCACTTCTTGATTGGATCTTCTATTCTTGTTCCAATTGATTCTTAGGGTCATTTTTTTTGCAGCCACCAGACGAATATCGAAATGTCTTCGAAGAATGGGACCCTGCGAAAGCTTGGTGCTACTGGAAGGAAAAGGCAAATATGGGGAAACATTGTATCCTCGTTTTGTAAGGCCCATCACTTCACTGGGTTGTGTGGCATTTAAGTAACTAACTAAGTTGGTTGTTTACATTGTTTTCTATCCATTTAATAAGTATTCTTTTTTCCTGAACTCAATTCACTCACTATTCCATAAGAAATTACAAACAAAAACCCAATTATTTAATTTAATATCAAAATTTTATGGTAAATTATTTACTACCTTTTATAGTTGTGGGATAGAGTCTCGTGTTAACTTTGTTTTATGTTGCAACATTTAACTTCGTAGTGAGAGGCAATAATAAAAATGTAATTAGTTTTCCCACTTACTTTATTTTCACACTTCAATTCTATCCTACGTTCTGCTTTGGCTTGTTATCCTTATTCTCGTTTGTGTTTGTGTTGCCATCTATAAGTGGAGTTTTTCTTTCACATTCATTCCAATTAATTAAGTCCGTAATCAGACAATAAGTTATGTGCCAGACACAAGCTCATACATATCCCTTAACTGACACGTTGCATCCTTTTTTATGTTTCCCAGAGAGTAATAAAAAACACCAGTTAACACTGTTGGAGAACGCAACTGTTTTATATGATTGTGTTTAGCACGAGTTTCCTGATAGTTGGGAAAAATTTAGAATGAGAAATGAAAGGAAAAGGCTGTGCAAGAGAAAATAGACCAAACACCAGCAGACTTAATTAGTTTTTAAAATTGTTCAATTGAACAACTTCGTCAAGGACATCCTTACAATATTTGTAAGAAGCAATGAATCTTTGCTATTTTCCTATTAATAAGTCTTGTAACAGCACTGGCTAAAAAATGACGCGTTTTTCTATGGTCAACCGCTTTTTTTGTGTAAAACATTATTATAAAGGAGCATATTTTGGTCATTATCCTTATTATATTTAACCCTTAGGTGGTTGATTTAGTTCTCCTTTTTGTAATTTCTTTGTAAGCTCAAACAAATTGGAGTTTTATAAAAATGTCTAAAAAATTTTTTTAAACGAGCTTCGGTTTCAAAAGATTTGGCAAAAGACATACCTTTCTCCTGATTTATATGCTCAGCTATTTGGAAGAGCTTTTTGGAAACTTTACGCAATGGCGGGAGATAACATAATTAACATCGGAGATGGTGTCCTGTGTTGTGTGGAGTTTAAAATGTTCAGGATAAAAGTTGTATTTTATTATTGTATTATTATAGAAATTCGCGTTTCTGGAAGTTATGTATATACTAATACCTTCGTTTTTAAATTCCGATTTGGAATAATTCACATATTCACATGGCGAATGTCCTCGAAAACTATAAATACGATGAATTGCACAAGTATGCACGTAAAGAAACTACAGTTCCTTTGGCGCAAATATATTTATCGTACATATATTATATTACTTACGTATCCGATCTCGAACAACTACGGGCATCAGGGACCTTACAAAACGAAGATAACATATTTCGCCAACCGTTTCGATCTTTTGCCTTATCTCTCCTGTTGGCAATACCACGTGTACGCAGGGATTCGCCAACCTGATCCCTCCACCAGAGTCTTGGTCTTCCTATTTGTCGTCTTCCTTCGAGTTCGGTTTCGAAAACCCTTTGTGCTGGTTCGTCTTCATCCATTCTACTGACATGGCCTAGCCAGCGCAATCGCATTATTTTGATCCACTTAAATTTGTCAATATCGGGATGTAGCTCATACAGTTCATGGTTCACGTGTCGCCGGTACTCACCGTTGTGCACTGGGCTATTAATTTTTTGGAGCATTTTTCTCTCGAAGACCCCTACAGATGTTTCATCTGCTTGCGATAAGACCCAGGATTCTGCGCATAGGTTGTATGAGAGTCTGGTATAGTTGGACTTATGTTACTCGAGAGAGGGCTTTACCCCTAAAGTGCTTGCTTAGCTGAAAATAACATCTAATCGCAAGCGCAATTCTCCGCATGATCTCAAAGCTGACGTTGTTGTTTTGTTTACGGCAGATCCACCACCTCGAAATTATAACGATTATCAACGTTAACGCTTTGGTCTAATCGCGTGGAGACCCTGCTCGTTGAAACCATTAATTTTGTCTTGCCCTCATTTACCGTCAGACCCACTTTTGCTGACTCCTTCTCAATTCTCGAAAACATTGCAGTAACTTCTCTCATTGTGCGTCCAATGATATCTATATCATCAGCATACGCGAGCAGCATGTGACTTGTGCTGCTGATGGTTTTATTCATGTTGACTGCAGCTTTTCTCATAATGATCTTCATTAAGATGTTAAAGAGATCACACGGATCTGTGTCGCCTTGGCTGAGGCTCCGCTTAGTATCAAAAGGTTGGGTAAGTTCATTAAAACTTTCACTGCGGATTTGGTGTTCGTCAAGGTCATCCTGCAAAAGCGTCTGAGGTTTGCAGGAATCCATAGATGGGGCAAATTGATTACATGACAATTATAATTTGTATTTTAATTTGAATTATCTTTTGAAATGCAAATTAAAAAAAAATCAATACCATTGGCAATTGTACTTATTTTCAAAGCATTTCCTTCATATCTGGCAATTTTGGTTTTCAAATATTTTATACAGTACAGGTTTATGAATTTGAAAGTACTATGAGGCAATACATATCGAAGCCACAAACCTCTTCATATAAAATACTTTAAAATCAGAGTTGCCAGCAGACAAACAAATTCAAAACAATTAAAAGCATTCCCATATTTCATTACAATTGGCTTCCGATTCCACAACCTGCATTTATTTGCATTGCCTGAGCAAATGCAAATTCAAAATTGAAATTCCTTTGCATTTGCATTAGATAAAGAAATGCAAATTAAATTCCAATGCAAATTGAAAAACCCCACGTATGGCAGGAATACCAAACTCACACATTGCGTCGAAGTGTTTCTCTCGTATCGGGCTAACGAAGGCCACCTTATAATCGACAAGTAGATGATAGGTGTCGATTTGTTGTTTATGGTTCTTCTCTAGGATTTGACGTAACGTGAACACCTGGTCAGTTGTCGATTTGCCAGGCCTAAGGCCACACTGGTGTGGCCGTCGGTGGTGCGATGGGTAGTGTTCGCGGCTCTTGTACATGAGAACCTGGGGTCGATCCCTGCTTAGACCACCTTTTATTTCTTTCGACGACGATAACCTAGTGATGGCGACTCTGTCGAGTACTTTGCCATGAATAAGCTTCTCAAAATTCAGTTCAGAGGCGGTGTAAAACTGTAGGTTCGAATCAGGAAGTGTAAATCTAGAAAGCGCACATCTCACTTATTGTGAGGGGATGAGGGAATTCATGCTGTGTTAGGGGACCCCAGACATGACAGAACCTTGTATGATATGGATAAAAGGCTTATTCCACGGTAGTTGGCACAGAGACTCGGGTCACCTTTATTAAATATGGGGCTTAGTACACTGAGACTCCAATCGCCGGGTATGCATTCATCTAACCAAATTCTGTTAATGAGCTGATGCATGGCCCTTTTCAGCTCATCGCCGCCAACCTTAAACAGCTCCGCCGGTAACCCATTGGCTCCTGCGGCTTTGTTGTTCTTAAGCCAAGCAGGAGCTGTTCTGATGTGGTCTAGGCAAGCAGGGAGCTTTCAACATCGTCGTCCAAATTGTGATCATTTTTCTCTTTTCGATTGTATATACTATTATCTATTTATTATATATTATCTGGCGAACCAATTAGTACTCTACAGAAGGGCCCTTAGATCATTCAAATTGACTTGCTGAATTAACTCTGTTAGATCCAACATGAAGTAAGATCCTAGATATTTTCTCCTACTCATACAAAAAACAGCATATGAGATGACCGACGTTCTCTTCCTCACCTTCATCCCCACAGCTTCTGTAACAATCATGAGCTGAGATACCAGGTCTAGACGCGCGTCTGCCTATTACACAATGTCCAGTGTTAACATGTACTAGCATATCTTGTCTAGAATATACATTTATATAACGTTAACGTATGATTTAGACCATAATTTGGTCATACTTGCCTGGTAATGCTGCAAATTGTGCCACGAGGCCGTTTACCATTCCCATGGCTGAGAGCTTCGGTTCTATACATGAGCTTACATGGAGAAAGGGGCATACCCACGTACTCTTATCCAGTGAAGTTGGTAAGGTAATTCCTAATCTTGCTAGTTCGTCCACTCTAAGGTTCCCTGGAACGCTACTGTGCCCGACACCCATATATGATGACTATAGAAGTGCTTGACTATCTCATTTACAGATGAGCGGTAGTTCATGAAGTCAGGCATACAGCCAGCCTTCTAAACAAATCTATTGGTACGAGGGTTGCTGTTTATATTTCGGGTCCAGCAATAAAAAAACAATCATTTATCATTGGAAATGGTTTCATTGTTTCTGAAAATATTTTCAATATAGTGTTACGAATTTCCTTATTCGTCCTTTTTGCGTTGTTTTCTTCCCAATAATAAAACAAGGTTCGTTTTAAATTACGATAATTACAACGGTTTAACTTCCTTTTATTTTACTTATATAGTACAACAGTTTACTTTATTTATGACACTTTAACAAGTCTTATATTTTACTATCAAATCGCGTTGCTTACATTACGGCGGTTAATCACAAACTGAACTCTCCATTCCAAAGACCTCCACTATTTATACCAACTCACTATACCCAAATGAAGGTATATCTAGCGAATTCAAGAACCTTCTAGACGTTGTTGTTGTTGCTTATCTTTGTAGAATCATTTCGAATGGCGGAGAATTATCTTAACTGAGGCGAATCCATTCTACTGGTTTAGCGAGCTGGTACGTTGTTACAATGCATACTTTCAGGCGCAGCACTAACCGCCTGTTATATACATAATGTTAGTAAAGCAATTAAGAGCAAGCAAAAGCATTTACTTATTCGTAACATTATTTTGAATGCGCTCAAACCAATTTTCGAACCACATTTTCCATTCCGATGGAGACACCTCCAAAACATGGTGTTTCAACGCTTCAACAGCTGCTTCGGGCGTCGAAAAACGTTGGCCACGAAGTAAAAAGAAGTCATTGGATATCAAGTCGGGGCTGTACGGCGGATGACCCATCAATTCGACAGGTCAAATAGCCGAATAGCTGAAGTGTGACAGCCCGCATTGTTCTGATGAAAAATGATCCGTCTTCTCTTGTTGTTTTTCCTTATTTCTTCCAACACTGTTGGCAAACGGGTGGCGGTGTAGCACTCAGAATTTACCGTCCGTGGCCACATGACCGGTCAAACCTTAAAAAACGAGGTCATTTGCTTCGATGTGCTTCTGGACACAAAAGCCAGACGCTAACCAGATTTTGAAATTCTCCAGGCTGGCAGCGGTAACGTGTCGATTGTAACGACTCTATTCAAATGATTTTCAGCAAGTATACACGTCCTCGATATGCCTATCGCTTTGAAAAAGAGAAGCTTGTAATCAGGGGTTGCAGCGCTCCAATCAGCTTTGATTTGAAATGTCATCCCTCGCTGTACGAGTATACACAGAGGCAGCGCTTTCTTCAGCTTTCGCGGACACGTTTCTCTCTACCAGTTTGTTTTGACTTCATCGGTGTCTTCCGGAAGGCTACATGCAGGCTTATTAAAGTGTGTGTATTAAGACGGTGAGGTAGTTTGACCTGCATTAATTACAGGATTAGTTTTATTCACGTTCCTATCATTTCATGCCAGTGTACCTTCGGTGTGTTTGGTGTCAGTTGTGGCTTACTGGTCGCTTTTATATATACTTAGATGAATCATACTTAGATGAAATGACGCCTTCAGTTTTTCTTGGAAACGGTGTTAATGACAAACATAACTTGTCCCGAAGTCCTTCAGCGTCCCTCAATTTTCCATCATTACAATTGTCAAATGGAAAATCGCGCTTCTTTTCCCTCATTAGGCGTATAGTTGGGTTGTCACTGTTTTATTGGACGCTGGTATCCATCAACGAGCTCTTGAATGGGACGGGATGTCGTTGTTGTGAACGACATCTACTTTGGCATCAGGCCAAACTTTTTCCACCTTAGTAATGCCTGCTTTTCTGCAGCTCATTGCAGATCGCTTATTTTCAAATGCAATGAGCTTAATTCAGTCGTAATACACGCTGAAAAATATCGGCCTCTCTAACATATTGTAGCAACCACGTATATTTTTGCAACACACTTCAAACATTCATATGTTTGCAAGTCCCAAACTTACTTATATTTAAATGCAAACATTATCATGTTTACTGACAAACATGTATGCTTTCACGTGGAAACATATGCGTTCTTCATCCCAAATATCAATATACTTACGTGGAAGCATTGGCGTGTTCCCCCCAAACATACATATACTTACTTGGAAACATATGCGAATTTTCTCCCAAATATAATAATATTTAGAAACGAATTATAGTTCGATTTCAATGTATATGTATTATTTATTATAATTAATTTTAACATCAGAAATCCACATCCACAACCATCTAGTCCGCAAGAAGGTTCCATCTCCATTCCATACATACAGCACTTCACTTAACACCTTCGGTCCATGGTTTCCGGTTACTTTGGGTCATTTGGACATTGGCGGTTCATCGGGTGATCGTAAAGACTTTCCTGACTTCATTGGGCGGCAGTCATAGGCGTACAGTGGGCCGGCCAAATTCCTTTCATAGTTCATTGCCCCCTTTTCCTTTCTCTGTGAGTTCCGTTCGATCGATCTTGTGCAATTTCTCTACAACTCTAGCGGCTGATCGTCGATCATTTAGTCATCCTGTAATTGACCGTTTGTGTAATCTTGTGTCTTTAGGGTTTCTAATCCGTCTAATTGAATTAGTAGCATTAGAAAGAAGTGCGGTAAAAATATAATTTATAAATTTGACTTAGTTTTTAGTATCTGTGATCCTGAATCCTTTTTTGAAACAATTACAAACACTTCAACTGATTGCATTGGAGAAATATATCAAATAATTTTTTTGTAAATATATTAATAATGCTAGTATGAATATGTAATATAAATAACTTCAACTTCATTATTTTTTCTGTTACAATTATTCAAATTTGATCAACTTCGTAGCCTTTCCGGAGAGTTGGGTGAGTTATGGCTGGAGTGAATGTGAAGAAATGGGTCCTGAGGCGAAGCAGCAACATTTAGACTAATGTCACACAACCTAATCAAACCCATGCCGAGATTAATGTTTACCCATTCGGCAAAATTTCTTAGTCCAACTCTTGTATATTAAACAGCAAAACTTTCAAAGTTGATACATTGTAAAGTTAGCAGTTGATTTATTAACACATTTTCTATTCGGTTTTACTCCATGCATACATTAGCATTTGAATCACACACACCCCTTTCCCCCCACCCCATACAAATATTACCTATACATACATACTCCTCCTGAATGAGTCTGAAAAATCTTTTAAATTCGTACGTGCACTGCAGGAAAGTCCTTACAACACATATGCAAAATTTATTGGCTTATCCTTAATGCGAAAAAATGCTTAAGGGTGCACTTGAGTGAACTGTGAATGCATTGTCGGTTGCTACAAGTATTACATTGTTGACTTCGCTGGGGTTCCTTTGAAATGCAAATGGAATTACTTGCAGTAAAAATTGTATTGTATTGGAAAGGTTTTGAAACTGTTATGTTACAAAGTTTGAAAAGATTGCGAAAGGATACAAACGCATGGCAAGGATATAACAGATATATCGGTGTGTTCTTAAGTTTCTGAAATATATAAAAAAAAATTTTATATGGGATTAGTTTTATATCAAAATATTTCAAGAAAGAATAGGAGGGTGTAGAAGTCATGATTACCTTGACAGGAGTGACTACTACATTTAAAAGAACCAAACATGTGTACACAAATGAACACTGCAGCTATAAGATGTGGTAGAAGTCATTGTATGCGGCGAAGGATACACTTTCAGGAACAACAATTTCGCAAGTTGTCCTCCAAGGCGCGGCACGGTCAAAATATATATCAGCCAATAGCTTTTGCATTGACTTACCTGAAACTTAGAGGAGGGGTTAAAACGTTGTGAATACTGTATGATTTATTATCAAACTTCCCCTAACATTTAATTTATTCGATCTCAAAATATTATTTTTATTTGAATATGCAAGTATTGAAAAAAATTTTATATATATATAAAATAAAAAAATGATATAAAATAAAGCTAAATGGTTTCCCGTTACATCCTATGTACGGATTAGGGACAGCTTCTCGCATCCAGTGAGCAGTGCGCGTTCTAGTTTTACACCGGATCCAAACGGTATTTTGAGAAGATTTTTCACGGCTAAATACTCGACAGTGTAGCCGTCACTTAGTGAGGTGACCGCCGTCGAAATAAATTTAAGGTGTTCAGAGCAGGGTTCGAACCCGCATTCTATTTATTTACTCCCCTTTGCATTATTATTTGGGTTACCCCAATCTTTATGTTTGCTGTTCAAGTCTCCTGCTATGATGTGCATAATAGTTTTCACTATCTTGTAATATAATTGAATCGAATTGCTTAAGAAGATCAGGTTTTATATTATTGTTATTTCCAGCAGGAAAGTTGCCTGAAATTACAAAAATATTATTGTTTCCATTTATTGGAATTTTTATAATACATGTTTCTAATAGATCCAACGAATTTATTATACTATTGCTGTAATAGTAGTAACATCTGAACAATTATAATTGTAATTATATTATACAATTATAATTGTAATAATAATAATTATAGGTGCCAAAAACCGTAGGGCGAACTTACTTGCCTCTGGTCATCAAAAGGTTAATGGGGTAAACCTCCGCACAGAAAACATTTTTGAATGAACGAATTGCTTGAAATGAATTACACGGTGTTACAAAAAAAAAAAAAAATTTAGGAAAATCTGAGAATTGATGAAAATCTATTTTTTAAAAAATTTGACGTGATACAGACATTTCCACGAGTCTGCCTGCAAAAAATCTGCTCGATTGTATCACTGAAAAAGGGTTAAAAATCGGTCCAATGGCTTTCACACAGGCCACTACGAGCTTTATACTTCAAACTTAAAAAAAAAAAATTCTGACGTGTACATGAAAATCGCCGATACACGTGTATTTTTATTTTTTATCCCCTTTCCGAAAAAGTAAATTTGGTTGATAGGACAGAATGTGTGTAACACGGTGTTAGAGGTTGTAGAAACCAGGCGTGACGTTGCACCCGATTTCACACTCAGTTTTTGGAAATTTACCACAGGCAAGTCAAATCACACCAAGTTACACAAAATCAAGAAAGAAAGAAAAATAGAAATCAGCTAAAACAAATTGTTGATGAAATTGATGTGTTTAATTTTTTTACCATGAACACCAGATACTGCTAGGACTTTGATACGAAGAAGGACCGTGGCATATAATTCGCTTGATCAAGATTTTGATATTGTCTCAGTTATGGTGGGATTTTTGAATTTTGAGTAGTATAAAATTCATAACCTTTAGAGTGTGGCAGATTACTATTCATCCCAATTTAGGTCGAAAAGCTATAATAATGAAATTTGGAGATTATATTGACTGTACGAAACAGCGCACGTGTTGTGCACTTTTCAATAACAAAGCTGAGCGGTAACAACATTAGGGGTACTGCACCTTTGAAAGCTAATGATGGCTCGGAGATATCATCATCAGATCTGCAAGTGGAGTGATGACTTGAATTCTTTATATCACAATCTAGACTTCCGGATGATGAAGGTCGTACCCGTTCGGCAGTAAACACACATAGCAACCCGATAAGAGATATTTAAACGGAACGGTAAAATGAAGGATCACAAATCATCTGGTCCTTATAATATTCCAGCGGAGCTTTTGAAATATGGAGCATCAACGTTAGCAGTTGTCATTACGCTGGTAATCAGAAGAGCATGGATAGAGAACTAAATTCCTACGGAGTGGAAAGAGGGAGTGAATATCACTATCCCGAAAAAGGTGATCTAACACTGTACATGAAGTGGAGAGGTATTACATTGCTTAGTGCAATAGACAAAGTAATGGCAACCCTCGCCGGTGGTGGAACAAATTGTGCGGAAAGGTTGTTGTAGGCCAGGTTGTTTGTGTGCCGACCACGTGAACACACTCCGAATAGTCATCGAACAATCTATTGAACTATAACCGCCTCTGTATCTACTTTTCGTGGACTTGGAGCAAGCGTTTGATTGCGTACACCGCAATTCAATGTGGTCCACATTGACCAAAAAGAGGATCCTGGACACGATATTAAGTACGCAGCGTATAAAGTTCTGCTTATAAAGTTCTGCATGGTCAGATGTGGCTTGTCCCCCACATTATTTTTCCTACTTCGGGACAAGGTAATGGAGACAACTTATGTGGAAGCACCGTTCGACATTAAGTGAACTATGTATGAAGATCTACATGATATCGACCACACAGATCACATATGTCTTATGGCCCACAAATGACTTCGATGCCAAATAAAACAGACCCTCTAAAAAAGGTGGAGAGTATGGGATTGAGAATAAATAGTAAGAAGACAAAGCTAATGTGTATTCGAAAAGACTTGATGACGTGGATTCTGTCAATTATTTAGGATGCAAGAGTCACAAGGATTGTGGCAGATATAGGTGATCGTATAAATACGGCTCGTATTGCATTCATAAACTTGCACAAAGTCTGGCCCAACAAAAGAATATTTGAGAGGGTGAAATTACAAATATTAAATTACAGTGTGAAATCTGTACTATTGTACGGTTGTACTACTTAGTGCTTGACAAAGCTGTCAGTGCTGACACAGCTGACGATCGTCGTTTGAGACAAATACTCCGTGTATACAAATACTCCGTGTATTTCTTATTGAATCCTGTTGAATTGGATATACATAGGTAGATGAAAATGGACTTGGATCGACCACATACTTAGGCGTCCAACTTTAGATTTTGCAAGAGCGGCACTTGCATGGAGTATCGTAGGCCAGGAAGTCCATCAAATACATGGAAGCGATGTCAAACTCGACTATCATGCAACCAAACTAAATAACGTGCCAGCAACAGAAACCGATGGAGAGAATTCGTTGACGCCCATGAGCCTTTTCTATAAACTTTGTGTTGTAAAAGGGTTTTATATTTTATTTAAAATGAAAATATTTGAGCGTTAAGTCAATATTTGAACTTCATTTATTTTTCAATATTTCGCATCGTCAGGAAATTAAACATCTATTAAAAATTTTTTGTTTTATCTTTTTTTCAATTTGTAATTGCTTATTTTCCTGACGCTGCTACCCAATGGGTAGCGAAATATTGATAATAATTGATACAAAATACTAACTCACTAAAATATTTTTTTCAAACTATTGGCACCATCTATACGTCAGATGGGACAGTTTTGGGAGCGCCCTCTATATATAAGTTTCCATATTTCTCCATAATAATGTAATTTTGCTTATAATTAGAGTGTCCAGAAAACTGTAATATTGTGGAATCCGGTTTTCGGTTCGTTTGAAGAATTAAGTTTTCAAGAAACCGGTTTTCGGTTTGTTCGAAAAATCAATGTTTCAAGAAAACGGTTTCGGTTTTTTTGCTTTAAATTAAATCGCACATGTAGCACTTACTATACATTTCTTTAGCGATCATTTCATAAATTTATTCGCGTTCAAAACTCGAAGTTTCACAACTCTATTTAAATACGACAAATACGTTTTAATTTTAAATAAAAAATTATGCCATATTCCAATTTGTAATGTGTGTTTAATATTAAATTTAAAAGTTTTGTTCAAATTGACATTAAACTGATTTAAATGCGTAAATTGTATTCAAATTTTAAAGAAATTTGCATTTATGAAATTCTTCTTAAGTTTAAAACATATATTTATAAAATAAAATTAATTTTGAAATTTGGGAAAAACTATTTTTGGAATGATCAATTAATTCTTAAGTAATTTTTAGGTATTTTTATTCCAGTGATAAATAAAATCGTTTTGAAATTTGATTAAAAAAATCAATGAGTGTTCGAATTCACGGGCAATGTGTTAACACCTCTTTGTTACACAGTACCTGTTCGATTCCTATGAACGGACACATTAGTAAATGTTACATTGGAAAAAAGAAAAAAAATCAAGCTCTTATTTTAAACTCGAGCTCTTCATTTAATAAGTATTGATCAAGGTTAGTATGATGCCCATAATGCAGTCAATTCCAAAAGCCATTATACGAAATCTACTTATTTCCATTATACATACAATTTAGTTTAAAATCGTTTTGTTGTGGTTTGAAATCGTTTTTTCTGTGCTGAAGGCTCTTTTGCTATTTCACTTTATTTTTTCTTAAACCTGCTTTAACATTAGATGTAATATTGCTAAAATAAATAAAGCAATATTTAGCTCACTGATATAATTGTTTTTGTTTTGTAATAAACAGAGCGACGACAAAAAGTATTGAATAGTATAGAGAACTTATTGCACTCTTTATCCGCTCTCATGTCTGAGTAAAAGTGCATAAACGAGTCTTATATATTATTATAGAATATTGCAATATAAATGCACCATTTCGACAATGTAATTACATGAAAACAATACAAAAACCATAAATGTTTCAAAAGTAATCAATGTTTCACATCAAAATTATGAATGGACCAAGTTATGACAAAAAAGGAAGTAATACGTTTTGAATGATTCGCCATATGTCGCCAGTGCTTTTGAGTCAGACAATTCGTTTCATGTGTTCTCTATACTATTCAATACTCTTTGGCGACGACGACCTGCTTGTTTGTTCGCTGCCGCTTCATTAATAACATCATACTTATTTTCAGGCAGAGACTATTGTTGTACATCAACTACGTATGTGATGCTATCGCTGTGTGTTATTTGCATGTGTTCACTTTGATAGATTGCCCTACCCGTGCCTATAGATGTTACCAAATCAAAAATTGTTTGCAAATGTCATCTAGAAGATTTTGGAACATAAAATCACATTTTAAAATGGAAATCATGTTTCTTAATTCCAAAATTTCATTAAAATTATAATTCCATATAATTTACTATTAATTTGTTTAAGGATATGAACACAAATTAAGTAAAACCCGATTAACCGACGTCAAATAAGCGGTTTCCGGTTTGTTCGAAAGTTACGTTTTTTAAAAGACCGGCACACGGTTAATAGCAAAAAACCCGGTTAGCCAACTTCTCCGGTTTTTCGGTTTCGGTTTTGGAAAATATTTTAAGCCAATAAACCAAATCTAATATTATTTCCCACTAAACCAAATTATCGAAAATTGTAATAAAATTACAAAATATTGTTTCCTTTTTTTCTTCTGGGAGATTGTCTAGCGATATCTTCTTTCAATCCTCCTTATGATTATCTGGCGATATCTCTCAATTGTCTTCATACTGAGTATCTGGGAATTTTGCAATAGTATCTTCCGGAAGTATTGCATTTGTATTCTCCCGACGAGGGATACTTCCGCAATGCGAAAACGATTGCCTTCCAGACGATATTATGGCAATGTCGCCGCAATATTGCTTTGTTTGCTGTTTTTTTTAATATAATTCCCATAGCTTTGTATAGACCATTTACGTTTAATGCTTTACTTTATAGACTCTCCCATTATTCCACAACATTTTTGTAACATCGACAATTAGAGTTCATAAAATTGTGCCGTAATCTTTCACTAGAGAGTTATTTAAGAAATCCAATCACATTATGGCAAAAATCACCGACTAGATTTTTGAAATATTAAAGTTGTGTTTAAATGGAAAAGAAATGAAATTCCCAAAATTATCCACTTTCCCCTACTAGTCAAATATCATCTTACAAATTCCTACAGTATTTATTGAAGAAGAAAACTCAAGCTACTTTTGAATTTTGTATACCGGGCAAATATCATTGTGGCTCAGTGTTTTCTTCTCTAACGACCAACTTTTCACACAGGGAATAAAACTATATCCTTGCATTCCTTCTGTCAAGATAAGGAGACATCACATCATTTCCAATTTGCATTAGTTCTTTCGAGCATTTTCAATTGAATCTACTGATGTAGTTATGAAATTCGAAGTTATGCTGTATGTCTTGGCGTAATTTGAATGCTATTTACAAAACTTTGCTTAACGTCAAGACATCAAATGTATTCACAAGAGTTCGTTCATTGTAATTTCAGTTGCAAAGAAAAAATATTTCATCAACAGCTACAGGGTAAGCAATTAGAAATCGTATGATATTTGATGCTTCAAAACTTTGGGAAGAGTTAATCGTATGGCCCAATACTTCTCTATGGCATCGTAGTTTGGTGGAGGTCCCTCCAAGGGAAATATATTCTGAATTCCTTGATGAAAATTCAAAAATCACCACTGATTAGCGTTAGTGGGGCAATGGGCACGACGTCAGGTACTATCACTATCACTTAACCCACTTGAAACCGAGGTACTCTTGTTCTCTCGGAAATATAAAATTCCCGCATTTGAACTGCCGGCAGTTAATCGGGTGCAATTACAGTTGACGGAAAAGTTCAAGTATCTGGGGATAATTCTCGACAGAAAACTGTCTTGGAAACCGAATGTGGTGGAGAGGGTGAAAACGGCGTCTGTTGCTCTTTACTGTTGTAAAGGGGCGATAGGAAAGCGCTGGGGACTGTCTCCTAAGATCACCATGTGGATTTATACTGCAATAGTCAGACCAATACTTCTCTATGGTGGAAATCCCTCCAAAAGAAATATATTCTGAATTCCTTGATGACAATTCACAGATCACCACTGATTAGCGTTAGTGGGGCAATGGGCACGACGTCAGGTACTGCACTTAGTGTTATCCTGAACATCTGTACTCCTGATATCATGGCCGAATCGGCAGCCGCTACATCCCTGGTGAGAATCAGAGATTGTGGCGTTTTGATATCGGGGCATTTTACTAAACCGGATCAACTCTATTCACGTAAAAACGGGCTACTATATCCTCTACCTTCTACCAGCGACAAATCTAAGGACTTCTATTCCAAACAGAAATACCTGGGAAAAGTCACTGTAAGGGGACACCAGTAGTATCAGATTTTTCACGGATGGATCAAAGTTGAACGAGCAGGTAGGCCATGGGGTCCATTCACCGGACCTAAATGTAAATATCTCCTTCAAGCTGCCTGATCACTGTAGCGTATTTCAGGCGGAAATTACCGCCATACTGGAGGTTGCTGAACTACTGAAAAGTAATGTCACAACCCTCCGGAGAATATGTATTTACACAGACAGCCAGGCTGCCATAAAATCCCTGGAAGCCATGTTTGCTACGTCCCTGACGGTGCCACTTAGGGTGATGGCTGAGTATTTTGACATCAGGCTCATCTGGGTACCGGGACACAGCGACATTCCAGGCAATTGCGTAGCGGATGCGCACTACGGCACAGGTTCTTCCGGCAAAAGAAGGTGTTAGTATGCCAATCTCTACCTGCTGTTTGCAGATCAGGCAGTGGGCCGATAATGTGTTGAAGGACAAGTGGATACTTACTTCAACTTGCAAACAAGCCAGGGTCCTCTGGCCACAGGTGGACAGGAAGAGGACTAGACAACTACTTAACTTGCCGAGAGGCAGGTTATCCATAATGATGGGAACACTTACGGGACATTGTCTTGTAGGCAAACACTCCCTAAGATTGGGACATAGAAACTCCACTCTTTGTAGATACTGCATGGAAGAGGACGAGCAAACGACGAAACACCTTCTCTTGGATTGCCATGCTCTGGCAGGACTGAGAAGTAGGATATTCGGAAAAACATTTAGTTAGCACCGTAGCCTTACAGGATATTCCTGTAGGTCTTATAGACAAATTCATTGAAAGGGCAAATTGCCTAGACGACTAGTCAATAGTTGCTATAGAGGAAACTGCAGGTATCACAATAGGTTTCTTTAGCCTAAGTGTGCTAGACAGCGTGCTCTCTTGCAACCTTTTCAACCAACCAATCGTATGGAGTTAAGGTGCGAACATGACATAGAAATGTAACGCAGAGGATTACGCATACTCTCAAAAAGTTGCTACAAACCTCAAACCAAGGGTGAAGACGAAGTCTCCCTGATGGAATGGAGATCTTGCGGGTATAAGGAAGTTATGCTGATGTCTATATAATTGAGCCAAGTCTTCCAGAGCTAAGCAGGACTGGGATAACTATAAAGTTGAGCTAAGGCGTTATAGGAATGCAATCTGACGGATGCTCATCTGTAAATCAATGGAAGATACATCCGATGCGTCGAGGTTATGGAGATTACTAGAGTCAGGCAGTAGGAAGATAAGTTACCTGAAAGACTCTTATGGGCATTGTATAACCTGTAGTGGGGATTTACTCAATCTCCTAATGGACATCCATTTCCCTGCAACTCGCTGAGCGAGGAGATTACTGCAGGTGAACATATTTATCATAAATCAGAAGTTACCAGTGCAATTTTTACTAAATATGGTCTTAAATGGGCTATAGGCAACTTCAAATCCTTTAAGTCTCTCGGGCCCAACATGGTGTTACCAGTGGAACTGACGGCTGTGGCCGATATATTGAACCTATGGCTGATAAAATTATACATCGCGTGTATAAACTTCAAGTACATTCATAGAGGATAGAGGGGTATACGAGTCGTATTTAGGGTGGGAAAGGGCCCTCACACCGCTCTTAAAGACTTTAGGCCTATAAGCCTATCATCGTCCCTACTGAAGACTTTGGAGCAGCTGATAGACATACACTTACGGATGAGTATTGAAGTGAGATTGTTATCTGTTGCCCAGCATGCGTACTGTAAGGGCAGGTCTGCGAAAACAGAAATGCATGAACTGGTTGGAAATATAGAAAAATCGTTGGCTGCTAAGGAGTACACAAGTAAAGCCTTTCTTGAGATTGACGGTATGTTCTATATTATAACTTCTAATGCAATAGAACTCGCACTCGCGGCCCTTAAGATAATGGGTTATGGGACTTTTATATAAAATGCTCACCAGGAAACGTGTCACTGCCGAACTCGGCACCTCGACTCCCTCAATGAGGGATGTTGTCACCGCTTCTATGGGACCTTGCGCTGAATGGCATACTGTGGACACACTTGAAAATGGGCTTAAGAAAATTGTTGCTTATACGGATGACGTAGTAATAGCTAAAGGGTATCTCAGTAAGATTGTATTTTTTAAATTTAGTGGCATTTTTTTTGTGCAAGTGGCAACTCTGAAATATGGCAGCTGTCACACATGTTTATTCGGATTATTAAAAATAGATGGACAATGGATGTAATTGTGAAAACTTATTAAAAAAATTTGGAAAGTTATGCTCGTTACCGCTCGCAAACTTCGAAGAAATTTCAGTCGAGAAAGTTCACCTAATGTGTCAACCATTCGAAGGGTGGTCAAAAAATTTTAAGAAACAGGGTCGGTTAAGAACTGTAAGACTCCTGTGCGTCAATGTAGCGGTCGGTCTCTTAAAAACATTGCTGCTGTAAACGAAAATGTCGCTGAAAACCCTGAAATATCACGGTGTCGAGTTCTCAACAACTTCAAATTTCACGAAGCGAATTTTGACAAAAGACCTCCTCCACCTTCATGCGTAAAAAAATGCAGCTTACTCAGGTGCTCAAACCAGCAGACCATGGAAAGCGCCGGCAATTCGTTCAATGGGCAATTGAGCAAAGTGAAGTCAATGCCAATTTTTCAATGAATGGCTTCGTAAATACACAAAATTGCCGAGTTTGAGGATCAGGAAATTCTCATGCAATCCAAGAGATATAAATGCACCCACATCGAGAAACTGTCTAGTGCCGAGGCCGAAATTGCAGTAACTGTGAATAACATTCGTTACACGAACATGATGATGGAGTTCGTGTGGGTTCGACTGGACGGAATGGATCTGGACGATATGTAGTTTCAGCAAGATTTCCAGAACAAATGATCTCAAGAAATTCTGATGTCAACTGGCCACCAAGATCATGCGATTTAACGCCGTGTGATTTTTTTCTTTGGGGTTTTTATGAAATCTCTGGTTTATGCAAATAAACCAGAAACAATTCCTTAGCACAAATTCGAGATCCAACGCGTCATCGGTGAGATACAGCCACATAAAAAAAAAAAAAACAATGGTGCCCCTTAACATCCCATGAAGGGATTGGGGAGAGCTTCTCACAATCAGTGAGATGTGCGCTTTCTAGTTTTATACTCACTGATTGGGACCTACAGTTTTGCACCGGTTCCGAACGGTATTTTGAGAAGCTTTTTCATGGCTAAATACTCGATAGTGTCGCCGTCACTATGCGAGGTGACCGCCGCCGAAAGAAATTTTTTTTAAGGTGGTCAGAGCAGGAATCGAACCCGGGATCTTATGTGCAAGAGGCGCGCACACTACCCATTGCACCACCGTGACCAATATACCGATTAAAATAAGTAGAAATTATCTTAAGTTACCTGCGAGAATTTTTAGCATAATCAAACTTAAGAACTGTTATTGGAGGCAACATCGGGAAAGGATATACTTTACACTATAAGCAGGTTTTGTTCAGTTTCTATACATTTTGTGTATCATCAGATAACCGAATACTCAAACCCCGATTGTAAGGTGTAACCCTCCGATGTAAGAAAACACAAGAGTTAAAGATTCCCTTGAAAGCAATTTTATTGGTACTTTCTCGAACATAAAATTTATATTTTTCTGGTCACTCTAATTTTTTGGGTAAATCAATTTAATGCCCTACATTAGCAAAGATTTGTAATGCTATCAATCTTCTTATGTGCGTTGGTTTCCAAGCGCCACAAAACAATGACGCTACATACATACGATTTCATACATGCAGTCACGAATCTATAGACACATACAATAGGATGTAGTGGAAAGTACATAATCATCAGGACTAGTCCCTTGTAACTTCGGTCTCTTGTTCAAAAGTCAATAAGGAACAGTAACTTGTCTATAGGCCGATGAGCTAAGTGGACCCAACAAAAACATGAAAAGCTATTAGAAGCTAATACATGAGGATGTTTGCATACGAGTATTCAAAATTGCATTATTGCAAAATGCGATAATACAGAGTTAACATGACAGCTCACAAGGATTTTTGATGTGACAGGCTTTTTAGGAGATGCATATGCAGGAGCATAGGAAAACATGGGAAGCAAATGAAAATATTTAATGATTGTCAATGGATATCTGGTTGTTTTAGATGACTCCACTCGAGTAGTGTCAAATAGTATTACAAAACTGTATGGCACTTAATCGAAAATTTTTAATTAATTGAGATGCCGATACCTGGCATACAATGGGTTGTGTATGTGATATTTAACTAGAGGATGGTTTTAATTAATTTATTGATACAGTGCAACGAATATTTCATGTCATTCATTCAGTCTATGGACAATAGTTACGAAATGAAATGAAAATAATATAATTGGTGTTTCCACCACTGTTGATTGAGTTACCAGCATAGATGAAACGCAAAATATTTACTTCAAAATTAGTTTGGACAAACACTCAGACACTCAGACAATCAGACTGTCCTAAATTTGAGTTGTAACCGTACTTAAATGTAGTTCATACAATTTACTCAACTGTATTGCATTTGTACTTAAAACTAGGAAATTGAACTTAGTTTGAAGAAATGAGTTCAATGGTACTGAAGTTGAGGAAAAGTCCTGCAAAATATTATTTGTTTAGACGAAAAGATATTTAGACCAGTTTGAACTAAAAAATAATCCAAATTAAAATTTAGTTCATAGATGTACTTAATTTAAGTATACACACTCCGGTTCACTTAGTTAAAGACACTAGAAATTCCATATTCAGCAGCCTGTATCTTTTGCAATTTGTAACCGATTGCAGAATTTTAAAATGGAAATGGAAGCTACACATTTTGAGATATAAAAAAAATCATGACAATAGTGTTTTCTTAACTAACTAACTTTTTTTGAGCAATTTACAAAAAAGTTGTATTTTTTTTGGTTCACTTGAATAAAAGCACTTTATTATTTTTAAAGTAAGCAACGATTTTTTGTAGGGAGCATTTGTTTATTACAATTTATTACATCTTAATCATTTTACGAGTCAAAATGGCAAAACAAAAAATTTTAAATCTGTCGGAAAAAACTAAAATCGATGTTTACCGCTCTGAATGATATTCTAACCACGCAATAGCTAAAAAATTGGACGGAGCCCAACAGTTGTCAACACTTACATCAAGGACCCCGAGGGGTATGGAAAAAATTTTAAAGGAAGGGTTTCATTGTCTTTATCTACCTATGAGAAAAGAAAAATCATCAGAATTGCTTTTAATTCTGCCTTATCCTTGTCAAAAATAAGAGCTCAAGCTGGAGTGGAAGCGAGCAATACATCAGTACGCAGAGTAATTAAGAGCTGTGGGTATCTTAAATACCTGCAATTACAAAAAAAAGCCTCCACTTAATGCTCCTCGTAAGGAAAAGCGGCTTCAATGCGCAAGAGACTACATGGTATGGGATGTGCAACCAAGACGTCATGTAAATGACTGGAGAACCGTTGTATTTACCAATGAGAAGAGTTTAATTTGGATGGGCCTGATGGCTACAATAATTATTTCCATGATATGCGCAAAGAAAGGCGGTTTTTGAACCGCCATCTCAGCCGAGAGGGCGGCGTTAGGGTGTAGGGTTCTATTACGTACTATGAGACCATCGATCTTGAATTTCAAAGTACAAAAATGACTGGTGCAAGCTATAAAACGTTATTGGAATCGGCTTTTCCGAAGTTCAGTGAACTATTTGGTCCCATATCTTGGATTATGCACAACGCCAGAGCAGTAAAGGGGTTCATTGCAAGCCAAAATGTTAATATTCTTGACTGGCCACCCTATTCGCCAGATGTAAACATTATCGAAAATGTCTGGGGTTGGTTATCTCGTAAGGTTTATGAAGAAGGTAGACAATATCGGGATATAGCTCATACAGCTCATGGTTCATGCGTCGCTGATACTCGCCGTTTTGCACTGTAGGGTCATACATTTTTCGCAGTATTTTCCTCCCGAAGACTTCTACAGATGTTTCGTCTGCTTACGATAAGACCCAGTATTCTGCGCCATAAAGCAAGACAGGTTGTATGAGAGTCTGGTATAGTCGGACTTTTGTTAGTCGAGAGAGGCCTTTATCTCTAATGTGCTTGCTTAGCCCAAAATAACATATATTCGCAAGCACAAAGTCTGACGTTGTTGTGTTTGTTCACGGCAGATCCGGGGTATATAAATTCGTCCACCACATCGAAATTATAAAGATTGTCAACGTTCACGCTTTGATCAAATCGCGTGGAGCCCCAGCTCATTGAAACCATTAATTTTGTCTTGTCCTCATTTACTGTCAGACGCACTCTTGCTGACTCCTTCTTAATTCTCGGAAAACACCGCAGTAAATTCTCTCATTGTGCGCCCAATGATATCTATATCATCATCATACGCGACCAGCATGTGACGTTTGCTGCTGATGGTTTTATTCATGTTGACTGCAGCGTTTCTCATAATTATCTCCATTATGATGCTAAAGAGATCGCATGATAGGTTGTCGCCTTGCTTAATGCCTTACTTAGTTTCGAAAGGTTCGGTAAGATCCTTACCAACTTTCACTGCGGATTTGGTGTTCGTCAAGGTCATCCTGCAAAGACGTATGACTTTTGCAGGAATACCAAGCTCAGACATTGCTTCGTAGAGTTTCTCCCTTGTCGGGCTGTCGAAGGCCTCCTTATAATCGACAAAAATATGGTAGGTGTCGATTTGTTTTTCGTGTGTATTCTCCAGGATTTGGCGTAGCATGAAAATCTAGTCAGTTGTCGATTTTCCAGGCCTAAATCCACACTGGTATGGTCCAGTCAGGCCAGCGATAATTGGGTTTAGGTTTTCGCACATTATATAAGTACTTGATAGAACCTTATATGCTATGGATAAAAGGATTATTCTACGGTAGTTGGCACAGAGACTCGGGTCACCTTTTTTTTAAATATGCGACATAGTACACTGAGATTGCAATCGCCGGGCATGCATTCATCTAACCAAATTTTGCTAATGAGCTGATGCATGCACCTTATCAGTTCATCGCCGCCAACCTTAAACAGCTCCGCCGGTAATCCATCGGCTCCTGCGGCCTTGTTGTTCTTAAGCCGGGAAATAGCTGGTTTGACCTCGTTTTGGTGAGGTGGAGGGCAATCGACGTCGTCATCAAAATTGTGATCGATTGTCCCATCGCCATTGGATATCTCAAGTACCAGTAGCGCGAAGAAATGATTTCTCCATATTCCCAACATGCCCTGCACATCTGTGATGAGATTTGCGTTCTTGTATTTACAGCCCTGAACCATGTCTATTAGTCCCGATTTTGACTTTTTGGTGGAATTTTCGAGCTTCGTTGTTCCTTCTGTATATATCAAATTTTCATTCTCGCGTTTTCTCCACTGCCATTTCTTACGCCTAAAGACGGTTTACCTCCTTTCTTTTCTCCCTATACCTCTCAGTCGCAGCTCGCGTTGCAATTGACTGAAGCACTGCCATACGTGCAGCGTTCATTTCATCACTTGCAATGCGACACTCTTCATCGGTCCATGGTTTGTTGCGAAGCGGTTTTTCAAACCCAAGTACGGTTGTTGCAGCAGTTTTTATAGAGTCGGAAATGGGTTTCCACTTCGCTTCAGAATCGTCATCGGGAGGGGGTGGGTTCTGTGGCAAAAGTTAAGAGAGCTTCCTGGAGTAGGCTGTGGCTACCTCTGGTAATTACAGTTTCCGATGTCTAGCTTTCTCTGCGTCTGGTTTCGCACGATTTTCGCTCTACATAATCTTGTGTGAATCTTTGTTGCTACCAGGTACACGCTGAAAAAAACGGCCTCTGGAACATATTCTCCCAAACATATACTGCAGGAACCATGTATATGTTTGAAACACACTTCAAACATTCATATGTTTGCAGGTCCCAAAGACACTTCTATTTCAATGCAAACAGTAGCATGTTTGAACGAAAAAGACTTCTGTGAGAACAGAAAAACGTTTGCAGTAAACGAGTTATGAAAAATTAGAGCTAAAAAAATGTTTGCGAGAAACGACAAACGGTTCCATCAACTGTTACAGCAACCGAGTTGTAGTTACTCTAAACTAAGAAAACGTTTGCAAGAATTGAAAATCGTTTGCAGTAACATTATCTTCTACAATAAAACTTTTATTTATGGCTTCCATAAGCTCATTTTTGTTTAAATTTACAACTTTTATGATTTTTGTTTTACTCATAAAGTTTGTTTTAAAAAAAATCCAATGAGTGTTCGAACTCACGGGCGATGTGTTAACACCTTTTTTCTACACGGTACCTGTTCGATTTCTATGAACACATTCGTAAATGTTACATTGGAAAATAAAAAACAGCGTTCAATCATATGATGACGTTACAGTTAAATAATATTAATACTTAGAATTATTTAAAGACCCAGTGCAAGCACATGTGTCATTATTTTCTTGCTCAATACTTTTTGTTTTATTCCCACAAGGTACCTAAAATAAAAACAACCAAACACACAACATCACACATACTTTGTACGAAGTAGCTGACGTATTAGTATGTCACCATAACGTCGACTGCGATGGTTTTAGCAGCAGCATAAAATCTGGTTTTAGCAGATTTTGACTTTGATAGATTTAGTCCGTATACGCCGCAATAGATGTTAACACATCAGAAAATTTGGAATTTTTGTCTATTTTTTCATTGTCTACTTACACTTCTGTCTCGCCTCGCATTCAAATATCACCTAAAAGCGCAGCAAACTATAACGAGTCAATTGTTCATCCAAGATATGTTGACAAGGTAGAAGCATTAGAGTGTGTGATCACTTTTATGTGTATGCGTGAGTGTGTAAGTCGACAGAATGAGCCAAATTTATGTTGTTCGTAGTCTGTGGTCTCATTAGAAAAATTGCTAATTTCAGTTATCGCAAACGTTTTTAAATTTGCGGCAAATGTAATTTTTTACGCGTTGGATGCAAACGAGAACTTGTTTGCAACAACATGATACACATTGGCGATGTACGAGTTTATTCGAGAGAACTGTATGAACGGTTGCGATTAATAAATTAATACAAATCAATCAAAGTATTGTTGTGGCAACCGAGCCATAAACGTTTTTTTCTTTGCGTGTATCCATTACCAAAACTATTTCTACACTTCTCACAATCTTCATTATAACTTGAACAATTTTGTTGAATTCCAAACTTTTACGAAACTATTAAGAGTTATAATTAATCAATGATATTTCAAATAAATTAAAGTGAACTTAATTCAATTATTCCGTAACAGTTGGTTGTAGTGTTCAAATGGTAATGGAAGTTAAGACAGAAATTTCTCTGTGTATTTATTTTCGCCCCTTGTTTTGTAAAAATAGTTGTCATTTCCCCAAATCTTCATCCCCTTGTCACAGATTCTTCAGCCAAAACTTCGCGAGTACAAATTAATGCCAACATTTTCATCTTTGATGGCGTTTTTGCGTTGTTGTTTTTTTGTTCCTTTCAATTCATTCCCTATCGTCTATATTACCGTCATTGCATTTCTTTTACTCGCTCCTTTGTTGCAAGGATTTTCTTGGTTTGAAACGAGTTTGCTGTGACATGAATAATGATGATGCATTTAAGCAAGGACCGCGATGCAAGACGATTCTTCTCAAACGAGATTAACATTGCTCAAGGAAAAAGTCGTCGCTTGAAGAAGGAGAGGCGATGACTTTTTCATAGGGCAATGTTAAGCTTGATTATGATGGTGCATCGAAATACGAATGCAAACTTCGAAGACAGATGTAGAATACAAATTAAACTGTCGCAAACAGTAGTTATATTCGTTTTCATTGAACTTCTTTATGAAATAAAAGTTTTATTAAATTCTGTAATGACTTTAATGTTAAAACTAAATCAAACAGTCAATTTTACATTTTTGTATTCAGTAAGGATATACTTATATACGAGTTGGCTTAAAAATATTTATTCGCAGACAATTGTATTAATGCAAACACATATTTTGAGCTGTTGGTAGTAAATGGATATTGCTCAAATGATTTTCATGAACAAATATGTGAATATACCTTTCATAATTTCAAAGGTATATTCATCTATGGCTGTACTGCTAAATCATTCCTAAATAAATTAAAAACCTCATACAACTCCGCCGTTCGGCTAGCTCTCGGTGCTCATCGAACTTCGGGAATAAATAATATGCTTCATGAAGCTAATCTTACGACGATAGAAAGCTAATCTTACGACGATAGACGTAAGTATTGCAAACCTTTTCAAAACAATTTTATTCAATGATGGGTCACCACTCATGAAACTCCTAAACAGATCGCTTAACACTAACAAGTTCAACAAAACTACATCGGCACTTAGCAGAATATTATTGTTCTGTAAAGAGCTAAATATCACATTCAACCGAAAATACAACACAGATCAAACAATTCCAGGTATCTACTCTAAAGAGCTTAAAATTATACAAAATAACTTAATTGGACATTGCTTTTTATTTACAGGCGGGTCTAAGTCCAAAGAACGAACAAGTTACAGTATAGTGGGAAATAATAACATGTAACGACGGGTTTTCCTCTTAGAAGCAGGAACACGAACGAACACGAACGAACAGTCGTGAAACCCGCCTGGTCCTTCCATGTAATTTCCTCCACCTCCGGCGAGCAGCGCTGCAGTATAAGTGTCGCCATTACTTTGGCTATTGCATTGAGCACAGTATAAACTCTCAAGTTCTTGCACAACGTATAAGGATAATGATAACCACGCTCTCTTTCCGCTCCGTACAAATTTTGAATGTTTATCCATGCACTTGTGATGACCGGCGTAATGACATCTGCTAACGCTTATGCACCATTTTTCAACAGCTCCGCTGGAATATTATCAGGACCATAAGATTGGTAATCCTTCACTTTTTCCAGTACCGCCTCGATCTCTGCTTGCGACGGGTAAAATAAAATAAATAGTTTCCCATTACATCCCATAAAGGGACTGGGGAGAACTTCTCACAATCACTGAGCTGTGCGCTTTCCAGTTTTCACTCACTGATTGGGACCTACAGTTTTACACCGATTCCGAACGGTATTTTGAGAAGCTTTTTCATGGCTAGATACTCGATAGTGTCGCCGTCACTATGCGAGGTGACCGCCGCCGATAGAAAATTTGAAGGTGGTCAGAGCCGGGTTCGAACCCAGGATCTCCTGTACAAGAGCCGCGCACACTAACCATTGCACCACCGACGGCCACGGGTGCCCCTTGGAATATCCCTTCTTGGGCTGCGTGGTGACTGTGCTGCCGAAATAATTTTTTTATGTCCCTTTTTACGACATTTTAGTATATTGGAATTTAGTACATTAACAACGATTGTCTGTTGTGTTCCTGGCCGATGTTTTTCGACCGACATTTCCGTTTAGTTGACATTTGTGAGTTTGTATTCGACAGTTGTGCAGAGCAGTCGGTAACAGCCCAGTGTGCCAAACGGATCCACTTCTTCGTACTTTCTATCCGTAACGGAATCAGTTACGGATCCGTTTCGGATCCGCAAGCGGGAGAAATTCCTCCCAAAAAAACTGATTCAAAAACGGATTTTATGTCCGTTTTTCGGGTCCGTTACGGACTCGTTACGGAGATCATATTAGGATCCGTTGCGGTCCGTGTATTTTAATAAAACGTATCCGTAGCGGAATCCGTTACAGATCAGTTTCGGATCCGCAAGCGGGAGAAATTCCTCTCAAAAAAAACGGATTCAAAAACGGATTTTATGTCCGTTTTTCGGATCCGTTACGGACTCGTTACGAACATCATATTTGGATCAGTTTTACGGAGACAAATCGGGATTGAAATGGATTATTAACTTCTCGGTTACACTGATTCCTTTTCTAACTTTTTACGAATCCGTAAATTCTCGATTACACTGATTCCTCTGTTAAATTTTTTACGTAAATTTTTGATTGCACTGATTCCTTTTTTAATTTTTTCGCGATTACACTTACTCCGTTTTTAAATTTTTTACGGATCCGAAACGGGTCCGCAATGGATCCGTAAATTCGCGATTACACTGGATCCTTTTTTAAATTGTTTACGGATCCGAAACGGGTCCGTAACGGATCCGTAAATTCGTGATTGCACTGCTTCCTTTTTTTAAGTCTATTACGGATCCGGAACGGGTCCGTAACGGATCCGCATCCGTTTTGTGCACATTGGGACTTTATTATGCAGCATCTACCACACCAACAACGTGTTGAAGTTATGATAACATTTTATCTAAATAATCGTAGAAAAACCGAAGAATTTTGTAGAATTTTTTGATATTGAAAAAATTTTATTTGAATTTGAATTTATATGGCCGATTTGTTTGTTAGTTTTTGGTTAATGTATGAGAAATTCATACTATAAGCTTACAAGTCATGGACATTTTTCTAATTGAAAAATGGTTGGTTTTTGTTGGAAATAATATACAATTCAGTTCAACACACACTCACTGGCATGACTAGTTTCGAACTCGGTGACAAGTTCATCATCAGATGCCTAACTACTGTGCCTGAATTGATAGTATCGATCGAAGATCCCTAAGTATCAACATCACTGAAATTATATAATTCCAAAAACAAGAACATACAGCTTTTTTTAACCATCATCTTCTTTCCTCATGCGTTCTCGCGTTGTTGCAGTGCATTGAGGTGAGTTTTAATCTACAGGGTGTTTCAGGAAGGCCTCTTAAAGACCTTTCCAACAAGCCCAAAAACAAAAAAAATCCGACCACTGGCTCAGAAGTTAGCAACTTTACCCTACTACTCTCCGACCGCCAATCCTAAAATTTTGAACCGGCTGCCATTTCGCACACTTGCATTTTCGGACATGGTCCTAGTGGACTTTTCTTCATGAAGTGAGCCAAGGAATACGCTGGTAAAATTTGTCCGCAACTTCCTGAATCACCCTATATATCAGAGAGTTATATTTTTCCGTGGGATAGCATTTTTGATGACCGGGCTAGTGTCAGTTACGTTTTATTTGAATTTGAAATTTGATGATCGATTTTTTTTTGTTAGTTTTGGTTAATGGCCGTCAGTGGTGCAATGGTTAGTATGCGCGGCTCTTGTACATGAGATCCAGGGTTCGAACCCTGCTCTGACCACCTTAAAATTCCTTTCGGCGGCGGTCACCTCGCATAGTGACGGCACCAGTATCGAGTATACAGCAATGAAAAAGCTTCTCAAAATACCGTTCGGAATTGGTGCAAAACTGTAGGTCCCAATCAGTGAGTGAAAACTGGAAAGCGCACAGCTCAGTGATTGTGAGAAGTTCTCCCCTGTCTCTTCATGGGATGTAATTATTTATTTATGAGAAATTCATTCTATAAGCTTACAAGTCATGAACATTTTTCTAATTGAAAAATGGTTGGTTTTTGTAAAAATTTTTGAAACTTTGTATACACTGGAAGAAACGTTGTGTAGCACTCTCTTTGTGAAGTGAAGTCTGACCGAACTCGTAGCGTACGTACGGCACAAGATAGTGCTGCAGTGAGAGAAAATGTTGATGAAAGGTCAGACACGTCAGTTACTCACCGTGGGCAAAAATTTCAAATGTCACCATCAACTTTGTTCAAAATACTCAAAAATGATTTGCATTTATACCCGAATAAAATGCAACTAACAATTAATGGAAAATTACCATATGCGCACACGGAAGTGAAGTGAAAAGGTTCAAATAGACATCACCCTGGAACATAAAAATTGCCTGATATATAGTTGGCAAGATCATTCTCAGGATATTTCAGAATACATTTCAGTAAGAAATTTCAGACTTCAGAATCCTTGATCTGTAAATTTGATTTCCTTTTTATAAAATAAATATAAGAAATTTATGAAAATGATAATTTTTTACTTTAAGAATTCTACAAATTTACTTCTGTACAAAATTGATCCAAAATGCTTCCAGTGGCTCAAGTCATACAACAACAAATACATTTTGTAAATTTTTTTTGAAAAAGACAGGTAAAATAACATACAAATTAAAGATTCTTCGTGCATATTTCTAGTGAAATATCTATGTTGAACATTTTGAGTCATAAATAGGAAACTTTGATGACATTTTTTGAAAATGTACTAAAAGGACATAAAAATATTTCATGTAACAGCCCCTAGGGGAATCTGGTTTCCAATATATTTGGAATTACTTTTGGCCCACCAGCTAAATTTTCCAGTGCAGATATCACAACATTGTTTTCAAACAGGACATCAACAAATTGACGATTGTCCTTGAAGAGTCGCTTTAATATTATCACTGTATCCTTATTGTAAGCAAATAATGGTTCAACAAACAAATATTATGGCCAATAAAGATGGAAATCTCAGTCATACACAAATTGAATTTTTGTCTTTTGGAGGCGTTTAAATTTCAGCAATAAATTACATCATCATCGCTATTCAAATATTATCTATAACCGAGTAGACTTTATCAAAAGAAAACTAGAAAATTCTGTTTACCCTCTTATCGTAAGGATTCATCTCCAAGATATTATAAACAAGAGATTTACAAGCAAAGTACTTGTTGTTTGTAGTAAAACTCCCTTCCATTGGAAGCAAGCAATTCATTCAGTTATAACAAGAACGAGAATAACAAGAATATTACCTCAATTAGCCTTGGTGTAGTGGCAACTCACCAACCATGGACGCCCAGTTGATGGTTTCAACTATTACAAGACATTTAGTAAATCCTGGTATGAAAACAGATTCTTGTGTCATACACCCTTCTGATTGCTTCCTTAAGGGGGAAGGTATGGCAGCAATGTCGTATCGTTTTCTTAAGAATATCTTTATATTATGTAGGAGCATAAAATGCCAGTTTTGTGAACAGTCTTCACAGTGGTCCCAAGTGGAGTTTCATTGTACACAGTGTGCTACCAACCTCATTCTTTAAACGATTTTAATACCAAATTTGGCACAGTTGACTTGACAAAATTTCCCAGAGATCCGTTGAAGTTAATATTTGAAAAGTTTTTTAATTGAATTGAATTGAAGCCAAAGTTGGTAAAAAATTATTGTTTTTTGGTTCCATAAATGGTAACTGATTTCAAAAATAAATTTCTTTCTTTCTTACTTACTTATCCGGTCTCGAACAACCCCGGGGTTCAGGGACTTTACAAAACGAAGATAACATATTTCGACAACCAGTTCCATCTTTTACTTTATCTCTCCAATTGGCAATGCCAAGTGTACGCAGATATTCCTCAACTTGATCCCTCTAGCAGAGACTTGGTCTTCCTATTTTTCGTCTACCTTCAAGTTCGGTTTCGAATACCATTCGTGCTGGTTCGGCTCATCCATTCTACTGACATAGCCTAGCCGGCGCAATCGCGTTATTTTGATCCGCTTAACTACGTCAATGTTGGGAACTCATGGTTCATGCGTCGCCGATACTCCGTTGTGCTGTGTAGGATCATACATTTTTCGGAGTATTTTTCTCTCGAAGACTGCTGGAGGTGTTTCGTCTACTTGTGAGAAGATCCAGGATTCTGTGGCATAAAGCAAGACAGGTTGTATAAAAGACTGAACGCTAATGCAGACAATTCTTTGCCATTCGAAAATAGTATTGTAGCATCATATTTTGAACAACTTTGTCTATAGATCCTTCTAAACGATTTTTGAAATTTTGGTCAAAGTTCATTCCCAATGTTTTCCCAATGCTCAAACAACCCATAGGGGTCAAAGGCCATACAAAATGACCATAAAGTATTTCTCCAACCGGCTCGGTCTTCAGCTCTTCTCCTTCAGTTGGTAACACCAAGCTCTCGCAGGGAATATTCCACCTGGTATTACCTGCGAAATCTTGTATTCCTATTTTACATGTCTAACTTTCGCACTAGTTCACACTAATGCATTCTATTGGCATGACCTAGCCAGCGCAACCTTCCTATTTTGATACGCATAACTGTGTCGATGTCGTGATACATATTTTACATCTCCTGGTTCATCCGTCGTCGATACTCGCCGTTTTCTATTAAAGGACCATATATTTCCCAGTGATGTTTCATCAGCATGCAATATAAGCCAGGTTATACCCAGGTTGCTGCACCATAAAGCAAGACTCCCATACAGTCTGATATAGTTGGATCTTCGTTTCTCGAAAGTGGGTATTATCCCTGAAGTGCTTGCTTAGCCCGAAGTACCACCTGTTTGCAAGCATAATTCTCCGTTCGATAAGAGGATGTTGCCAGTATCGGATGTATAGGGCGAACAACAGCTGTATATATCCAGTAAATTATTTTCGGGGATAGACCCCAAAGACCTTCGATGAATTTTTTTTTGAATTACCATTAGGTTATGAGTATATTCTATTCAAACTAAACATTAGTGTTTCATTAGTTAAGATCAACCACAGGAGATGACGTGGTTAACCTGTGAATCCGCCACCTCTCTTCAGACCAATTTGCAGAAAAATGTGTTTTAATTAGTAGGTAGGTCTAACGTTTTGTTCCTTCCGATATCCCAGAGAAGTGGGAGTCGTCTAAAGAACTTTACGCAGTCTGGAAGCCTCTGACGTGTTTTCAATGCGGCCTCAGATGTATATTCAATACCTCCTCCTTGAAGATCTTAAGTCATTCTTATATCTTTTAAGTTTTTATTTATGCACATACTGTAGACATTAGATCTAAAACCGCTATGCAGGATAAATTGGAGAGTTATATAGGTAATTGGAAGTTTTAATATCCTGTATTAATTAATGCAGTATTTGAGTGTTGTGGACTAGAACTGAATGTTGTACGAACAGACTGGCATTCGTCAAATGTAGACGCTTAAATGTTAAGGTTATTGGACTTGAAAGCTCGTTGCTCAATATGTAAATCCTTTAAAATATTTTTGTACTTATATGTGCCGATCGAGAATTTCTGCAGTACGAAGTTCTTCCTAAAGTTTGGTAATAAGAAATAAATTTACAAATCAAGGATTTAAGATCGACAAATATGTAAGCAGAATATTCTGTTGATGAAGAATGGAGAATCCTTGTAATAAGCTTCCCATCTCTACTGTCTTGCTGGTGGTGCACTCACAGAAAATTTCAGTTGAACTTAACTGAATTTAAAGGTTGTTACGATTGATTGACTTTAGAGGTTTTTACAACCGCCATTAGAGTTTGTCACAAACGTCACAATCTACTTTATATGTTGTCATAAGCGAATTTTAAGGTTGTCACACCCGAGGTTACAGTTTGCCTCAAACGACTTTAGAGGTTTTCACAAACGGCTTCAAAGAGTCTCACAATCCATTTTTGATGTTTTTACAACCGACTTCAGAGGACATCACAAGTGACTTTGGGGGTTGTCAGAATAACTTTAGAGGTTGTCACAACTGAATGTAGAAGTTGTTACAACAAACTTTAGAGGTTGTCACAACGAATGTTAGAGATTGTCACAACCCATTTTAGTGGTTGTCATAACAGACTTTAGAGGTTGTCACAAACGCTAAAATCATGGAAATATTTACAGTCATTTCGGCACAAACACTTTTAGCTTGCTACGTGGGTGCATGTTGTGGGTCAATTTCACAAACTGGAATATATTTCTCCTAATCTGGAGGACGGTGTGACTAATTTTTTAGTTGTTATAGTAATCTAATAAAAAAAATCGTTTGTTGCAACTAAATTAATCACTCCAAGAAATTTAATTTTTCCATGTCCTTTTCAAGCTGACAACACAAAGAGTTATTAAGACCTCTTCACCTGATCCTTGCAACACTTCAATTTGACCAGTATGGAAATTTAGACGTTGTCACATCCGATGTTAAAGTGTGCCACTAATGACTTCAGAGGTTTTCACAAACGACTTCTAAGGTTGTCACAATCAGGTGTTTATATTGACATAAGCGACTTCAGAGGGCATCACAAACATTTTTGGAGGTTGGCACAACTGATGTTAGAGGTTGCCACAAACGACATCAGAGGTTTTCACAAACGACTTCAAAGATTCTCGCAATACATTTTTGATGTTTTTACAACCGACTTTAGAGGATGTTGCAATCGATTTTAGAAGTGGTCACAACTGACATTAGAAGTTGTCACAACATACTTTAGAGGTTGGCACAATCGATTTTGGAGATTGTCACAACCGATTCTTGAGGTTGTCATGACCGAGTTTAGAGGTTGTTCCAAGCGTTAAAATGATGGACATTTCTATAGTAATTTTAGCACATTCACTGTCCGCTTACTACGTGGTTGCGTTTTTGTATCAATTTTCCTAACTTGAATGCATTTTTCCTAATCTGGAAACCGGGGTGACTAAAATAGAATTTTTATAATTTTTCGGTGGTTATAGTAATGGGATAAAAAATATATTTCTCAAAAATTTCGTATGCCAAATGCCAAAATGTTGTTGGAACGGAAATAATGAAATAGTGTGTTCCTACAACTTATATAATTGGTATCTGTCTAATTGTGGAGACTGACTTCTGCGGTGGTGACCACAGTTCGGTTGTGACAAACACAATTCGACTGCCACAACCGAATATTTGACTGCTACAATCTCATTTCAAACACACAGTTATCTGAGTGTAGAAGACAAAATTGTGCTACTGTTTTTAAAACCTCTCTGAAATTAAATATGGAACTAGTATGAATGTTTATACTATAGTTCCCTTTAAAGAGCAATTCATTGTTTAACTAACGATTTTTACCCTACTCCCTGGTTCTGTTTGAAATTCTTTAAGAGGGGGCGGTTTGCATTTGATTTTAATTTTTGGCCCAAGTTTCATTTGCAATGTTCAGGAATTAGTAAAAGATGGCGGCATTTCCCTATTGCAAAAAAAAGAATAGTTTGTCACCGCTCCGACCTTGTAAGTGATAGTAATTTATTACACTCTCTTTGTTGGTGATAGTTATTCCGCTGGTGCTGTTGCTCTTGGTAGAGATGACGATGGCGGCATTAACTAATGACTTCCTCTTGCTATGGGTTTAGTGTGCACAATTGCAAAAGCAAACAAACATCTACAATGCTGTACTATAAACTTTTGCTGGCAATTAGTTGAACAAAAGGGTGCTTTAATATCAAACTGATTACAGCAATTTTTAGATTTCTGACACAGTGTTTCCTTGGGTGAATGAAACATATAACATTCTACCAATATGTTATTCTGCAGAAAATTATATTTTATCACGAAACTCCTAGTAGAACTAAGTAGTAATTAAAACTTAAGCTAATGATGAAAAATATATTTAAGTTAAATTTAGGGCGCGAGATAATAAGAGCCAGAGGGTGACTGAATTTTTACTCACTACAATCTGGGGTCGGACAACCCATTATGATTTCCCTGAAAATCTGAAAGAAAAAGAACAGAAAGATAAAGAGAAAGGAAATAGGGATCAAGGTCCAGTAAAGTAGATAATACGATAGATTTAAAAAGACGTAGGACAAGCAAAAGATGTACTAAAAAGACGAATACCCATACAGAAAAATTCCCAAAGAGTAAAACTTATTTAATATGCTCGATTACCACTATGACGTATAAATATGTACATAGGCAAAAGATATAAACAACCTCAATAAAAAACATACTCATACGCACACCAAGAAATAAAAGGACGCAAAGATCATTCACCTACCACCCCAGATCAGTGGATCATAAAGCCTGCAAGCCACCAACAGACAACTCATCAGGCGACACTCCCACTAGCCTGAAGACATATCAAACCCCGTGAAAACTCCAATTAATCCACAATGCCCATCTGACGTAGAGGGGCCATACCATCTACAGAAAACCATCCAAACCAACGTCGTCGCCTTCGCTGCTGGGCCGGTAATTGGCAGAGATGGTACTCAATGCACCTCCACCTCCTCTATGTCACCGCAAACACGAGAGTAGACAAGCCCGTCCCTAATCCAGTTGCGAATGAAGCTCCCAACATCACAGTTGTCCGTAATCACCCCAAAGAGTATCCGCAAATCATCCTTCTCTAATCACAGAAGAGACCCAGTCATACTAAAGTCCACTTCCGGGCATATATACCTAGAAATACTACAATCTAATCTGGCCTACCATGCGGCGTTGACCCCATCCATCGTCCAGCGATCATACAGGTAATACAGGTAAAAAATCGGCTGATTGACAGAGGTAATTAAATCAGCAGAAGTACAACCCGCTTTAGCAAGATGATCTGCTTCAACGGTCCCTACAACACCAATTTGCCCCGGAATCCAGCAAATGCATTGTTTGACTTACGAGTTTTGCGCTTCTACCTGGGTCTGTTTGAAAATCGTTAAGAGTGGGAGGTTCGCATTTGATTTTAATTTTAGGTCGAAGTTTCATCAGCTTTGTTCAGGATTTCGTTAAGGAAAAATTGCAAAAAAAAGAATAGTTTGTCACCGCTCCGACATAGTCTCAGGTTGCCGGGAAGTACACTGACCAGAATCCGCTTGCCGTACCTAACCAACTTGGATTTACATATGTTCGATTTGATCGAAGTGAGGGTGGATTTACTGTCAACGAAAATAATGAATTCACCTGCTGGGAATACGCAAGAGTTCATAACCTAGACCACTGTCCTCATAATCGTCGGTATTTCAGCTTGAAAAACAATGCAATTCCCACCCAAACCCAGCGACAGACTAAGTTGAAGATCTTCATGAATATCCCTGCTCTCGTACCTGCCTCCATTTTGGATCCGTCCGTAAAGATTGGAGAACTAGAGACCCAAATAGTTATACTGCCCACCCCATCACTTCTATCTAGCATCATTACCTCTGGGCACAGTCCAAAATTTGCGGTCGGCAGCATATAATCAGTCACCTGACTGAAACAATCGTTCTGGTGATTCTCGATCAACTTATGGAGAAAATTATCATGCTCCATAGGTGCATTTTCCCTGAGACCTAATTATCTCACAAGAAGGGCGCTTTTACCAGCACACCGTCTCGTATGAGCATCAGGGGTAGTAAGATCCAGAATCCACCGCCGCCTTAGGAGTACTTCTCTTTGCCCCACGCCCCCAATGCGTTACTATGCTTCTAAGCATCCTCCACTGGAAAGTGTTCCCCACAGCGTTCCACCAGACCAAGCAGCCATAAGTAACAATTGGGCGCACAATAGCCGAATAAAATCAATGAATTGTCCTCCGATATAGTCCCCAGCTTTTACCGATCGAATTCCGATAGGCGTAGAGCCAGGAATTGTTTCCTTAAGAAGTGATTGTAGTGCTATTTTTCAACCTAAATATCAAGTTACCCCCCCCAAAACAAAATCCTGCGTACGGTACTGCCTATAGAGCTCTTTCACTCTATTCTCTCTACAGTATTCCGCTTCCAGTTCAGCTTCTGATCCAGAACTATACCTAGGCGTGAGTAGGACCAGCCCCGTCTTCGCCGAATTTACACCCAAGCCACAGAGGCTAGTATAATGCGGTCGCTCAACGTAGATAAAGATTTCCCACCGACAAGAATGACAACATCATCCGCGTATGAGACAATTCTACGTCCTTTTAGTTCGAAGTTCTTATGTATGTCATTTACCACTAAAATACAGAGCAGGGTGGATAACACTCCAAACGGCGGTGTGCCCCTTGTGGTCGGCTTCTGAACAGAGCTCACACCCAGAGTCGAATTAACAATGCGGTCCCTAAGCATATTTGTAATCCATTCGAAGAGAGGCTTTGGCACTCCAGCGGACTCCCGGAGATTCTCGAATGACGCCAGATGACACATTGCTAAAAGCACCTTCTATATCCATACACCAAGTTGCGCGCAAGATAGCCCACAACATCGTGCGGAGCACTCTCCATAGGTTTTCCTACCGCTCAAGTGTACGGGCCAATTCGATTTCTAATATATAAGTCAATCATTCTCTCCAAAACTTTCAATTTAAAAGATGAAAAGCTGATTGGACTGTAATTCTTAGGAAAAACAGGAATAGTCTTACCCACTTATCCGGTACCAAGGAGAGTCTAAGATACGACCTGTAGATACTCAGAAGATTTGGAGTGACAAAGGTAATATATTTTTGCAGCATAACCGGAAAAATCGCATCAGAACCAGGAGACTTAATGGGCATGATACTACTAATAGTATAAATCAGCCTTGATTCGTGAACTAAGTCCCTAATCACCCCCAGATACGAGATATCCGGAACGGGAGTCACCGGGATATACTGCTGCGCAGAATCTATATTCCTACACTCACAGAAAAATTCGGTTGACACAACCTCATTAGAGGTTGACACAACCTCATTAGAGGTTTACACAACCTCATTAGAGGTTGAGACAACCTCATTAGAGGTTGACACAACCTCGTTAGAGGTTGACACAACCTCATTAGAGGTTGTCACAACCTCATTAGAGGTTGTCACAACCTCATTAGAGGTTGACACAACCTCATTGGTGGTTAGCACAACCTCATTAGAGGTTGACTCAACCTCATTAGAGGTTGAGACAACCTCATTAGAGGTTGACACAACCTCATTAGAGGTTGACACAACCTCATTGGTGGTTGGCACAACCTGATTGGTGGTTGGCACAACCTCATTAGAGGGTGTCACAAACTCATTAGAGGTTGTCACAACCTCATTAGAGAGAGGTTGTCACTGCCGAATTAGAGGTTGTTACAACCGAATAGTGTCACAAATGAATTACGTATTAAAGGTTTTTTATTATTAAGTGATGATTTATTTTCCTGTACTTTTATAAACGACTTAAATAGCGAGAAAATAAAGTCATATATATGGGGTAAACTAAAGAGTAATAAATTTATTTTACATGCCTCTTCCGACCTTATTGAAGTCTCGGCCATCATGTGATACCGCACTAATTCTAACACGTTGCATCGCTTGATCTACGTCCTTCAAAACTGTTGATATCTGCTTAAAAATATCTGCAAACTAAGATGTTTTAATACAAACACACATTTAACTTACCTTTCTTAATAACCACAAACAAAATCTTGACATTCTTTAATTCTTTTTAAAATAATATTTGATTATAGAATTTTATACGTCAGATTTTAACCACATAGCATTATGTTGTGGCAACCGAATTGAAAATGAATTCGGTTATACATACAGAATTCATGAGAAATTCGGTTACAGCAACCGAATTGACCCCAAATTCGGTCGTTGCAACCGAATTAAGTCTAGATTCGATTATTGTGACCGAATTGCTACCAAATTCGACAGTTATAACCGAATTGGTGTCAAATTCTGTTACTACAACCGAATTGAAGCCAAAATCGGTTACTCCAACCGAATTTGGTACCAATTTCTGTTGCTGCATCCGAATTAATTTCAAATTCGGTTGTTCCAACCGAAATTTTAGAAAATTTAGTTGACTGAACAAATATAATTGAAGATTCAGTTGTCACAACCGAATATATTATGAAACGAGGTTGCTACAACCGAATTTTGGTTGTAGGGACTAAATTCGGTCGTAACAACCTCAATTCGGTTGTGATAACCTCAATTCTGTGGTAACAGCCGAATTTACGGTTGCTACAACCTCTTTTCATACAATTAGTTCTCTGAGTGTATAACTTATATTCAAAGTTTGGAAAGTGAGCCGCCATAAGAAGCTTAAGTGTTTCAGCTTGGCAGTTGGTCCACGACCCATCAGATCTCGTGATGTTAGTAGCAACTTTTAGGTCCTTGAACAACATCTGAAGCTGATCCAGGTGGCCCACTCAGCCTTTTTAATATCCTGTTTAAACTAATTATAACTGTTCTTGCACGTAGTTCAATTCGATTCCCTTTCGATTTCTTAGCCTTACTGAAAAATCTCCTAGTGGTTTTGCACAGAGCACTCTACTCCAGTGTCCACCACATAGGCAATATAACTTTTATAGAGAAGATCCGTGACTTTATCTTTTAAATTAACATCGTATTTTGTGGTGCAGGGACTGGCATCCAATCCCTCCACCCTAGTGACTAGTTTCTGAAATTTCACCCAGTCAGTTATTCTAGGGTTTCAGGGAACACGCCTTGAAGTCTACAGTGAAGAGAATTGTACTGTGATCAAAAAATTAGTACTCGCCATGTACTTTCCAGTCCCTTACAAGGGAGAGTTATGTCTATGACACTTCGCTTAGGATTGAATAACGGAATAAAAATAATACTCCCTTTTTCCATTTATCTCAGACCCCACTGGGTATGGCAAGTATTTGCATCACAATCTATTATAAGCCAGCGGGCCTTTGTAGATACCCTGTGCACCAGTTCGAGAACTGTCCTACCAGGTGGATCCCACTCCTCATACGGCAAGTACACAGACGCAAGAATTGATCCCGTCTCAACATCCATGCACACCGTTACCACATCGCACGTATTGAACTGAAGTTAGAAGAATATAATATTGTTATATTTATTTTGCTTTAGTTTATTTCCATATGCATAGATTCCTAAAAATGGTTCAATGCTTTAAGTTATTACAAATTCGAAATTATGAACCAAAAATATTACCAGATTTTAAATACTAAAAATTTTTGTGAATCTGTAGACATGAAAGTCAACTAAAGCAATTGAAATACAAAATATAGGCCATTGGGTTGTTTCCCACTTTTATACGATTTCGATGACAACACTTGTACCTTGGCAGTCTGTTCAGGAAATTGGATTTCAGGATTATATGCGTGGAATGGGGTGTGTGTGTGAGAGAGAGAGTGTATTTTTCGCACAGTTGCTGCTGTCACTACGTTTAACTCCGAATAGAATGTCAAACGTGTCGTTATATACACCAACATAAATATTTGGAAAATGTCGTGATTGTGTTATGTTTCACACCATATTCCACGGGTATGCTGTTAACATGGCGTTGGCAATTATGGATGCGGATGTTTCCATAATTAGAAAGGTTATTGTTCTGGATGGTTTATATCTCTATGTTGGTATTGCGGCCGATGGCGTTTTGTGGTGTGCTTTTTTTGAAATCATTATCGATGCTACATGTATTCCATACATCTGTTTAAAAATATTAAAGTTTTAGTAATATCGAAATTGTGTTGACAACCAAGTGCACCGATTCGAGTTAATGGCCGTAACATTTTCAACTTCAGTGATGCATCACACCAAGAAATTTTAATTTTCCTTTTCATTTTCAATATGACAACACATGGCGTTTTTAAGACCTCTTCATCTGATCCTCGCAAAATATACGTTGCTTTGTGATGGAGTATTTTCAGGTCTACAGCACTTTTGTATATTATTACAGCAACTAATAATTAAAACCCGTGGCCGTGGCTGGTGCAATGGCTAGTGTGTGCGGCTCTCGTGCCTGAGAACGTGGCTACGATCCCTGTCTGACAACCTTACATTTCTTTCGTCGACGGTAACCTCGCTTAGCGATGGCGACACTGACGAGTACTTAGCCATGGAAAAGCTTCTCAAAATGCCGATCGGAACCAGTGAAAAACAGTAGGTGCTAATCTGTGAGTGTAAAACTAAAAATAATTTTTTTTAATAATCCCCATTCGAAAACGTTCAAGTTCATACTTCCACAGAAAATTCAGTTGAGACAATCGAGTTGGCCGTAGCCAAATATAGAGGTTGTCACAACCTACTTTAGAGGTTGTCACAACCTACTTTAGAGGTTGTTACAACCTACTTTAGAGGTTGTTACAACCTACTTTAGAGGTTGTTACAGCCTACTTTATAGGTTTTCACAACGTACATTAGAGGTTGTTACGACCTACTTTATAGGTTTTCACAACGTACTTTAGAGGTTAAGACAACCTACTTTATAGGTTCTTACAACCCACTTTAGAGATTGTCACAAACTACTTTAGATGTGTTAAAAATCAACTTTATAGGTTATGCCAAACGACTTTGGAGTTAGCCACAAAACTTTCGAAGTTGTCACAATCGACTTTAGAGGTTGTCACAAATGACTTTAGAGGTTGTCACATACGACATTGGATGGTGGTACAACTGACTTTAGGTTTTGTCACGACCGACGTTGGAGGTTGTTATAGCCGACGTTATTGGTTGGTACAGCCGACGTAATTAGTTGTCACAACCGGCATTAGATACTGTCACAAACTACTTTAGAGTTTGTAAAAATCCATTTCATAGGGTGTGTCAACCGACTTTTGAGTTAGCCACAAAAAACTTTCGAGGTTGTCACAAACGACTTTAGAGGTTGCCACAAATGACTTTAGAGGTTGTCGCATACGACATTGGAGATACAACTGACTTTAGGTTTTGTCACGATCGACGATGGAAGTTGTTACAGCCGACGTTATTGGTTGTCACAACCGGCATTAGATATTTTCACAAACTACTTCAGACGTTGTAAAAATCGACATTATTGGTTGTGTCCACCTACTTTTGACTTAGACACAAAAAGATTTTCGAGTTTGTCACAACTAATTTTAGAGGTTGCAAAAAACAACTTTTGAATTTGTCACAAATGACTATAGAATTTGTCACAATCTATACTGTCACAACCGAATTTAGGTTTAATCACAATCGACTTTAGAGGTTGTCACAACCGACCTTAGAATGTACAGTTTTGTATAATTAAAATTTTTTTTACATTTATTCAACCTCAAGACCTTTTTAATATTAAGCATATTTATTAGCTTGTTCCAATGATATCAGGGCTGTCTGCATAGCTATTTCGGATCTTGCCAATATCATCATTGTTGAAGTGACCACAAATGGCGAATGTGACAGAGCACTAGGTTGTTAGTTGCTTAAGAAATTGTCAAAGGAGTTTCTTCAGGGAGCTTTGACCAGAATGAGAATGAACTCCGTAGATATACAAAACTGAATACTCTACTAGCACTTGATGATTTGTCAAATAAAGGCATGGAATTTGTCAGTTATGTAGAATGCAAGATCTACAAGGATGTTTACTGTCACATAATCCCCAAAATCCCCAATATTAAAAACTTGGTTATTCCCATTTTTGTACAGAAAAGGAAAATAAAATAAAGGATAAAATAAACTCAACCGGACGGCCGGGCGACTCAAAAAATAAAATAAATTAACAACATCGGAAATAACCGCTTTTTTGATGTGGGAATTTTGATTTTTGGGGATATTATGGTACACCCATGGTTACTACGCAGCAAATAAATAGGACTCGTCTTGTATTGCCAAACCTGTATATAAAGTGGCGAATAATAAAGGGTCATACTCGTAGAAGACAAATTCAGGAGTATACAACTGCAGTATGAAGCTTGTATTATTAGACGGTTGTAATTCTTGGCGCTTGAGTTATAGTAAAATTAACCTAGCACCACCATCACCCTAAAATTCAGTTTTTTTGCGACATTTTAGCACCAATTCGGAATAAGTAAGAAATTAACCCATAAAACACATTTCCAGTTTTGACTTCTTTCTGGCAATTAGGTTGAGTTTTGAGCATTAGTGTATTCAGGGACTTATAGTGGAATTTTACGAGAAATATATTTGTTGTACATTTTAACTCGTTACGACACTGTTTTTTTTTTGGGCGTGGCAATTTGTTGGAAATCTATTTTTTTTACCGTACCTTGGGTATTTGTAATCCATATGTTTTAAGCTTGATATATCATTGCAAGGGGCTTACCAAGGGCTCTGTTCAAGCATTATCTTTGTGCACTTCGGCATTATCTTTCACTAGTACTCAAGATCAATTTCTGAAAAACCCCCCAAATGAAAAATTGTCTGATGTAGAGTTAACCCTCTTGAAAAGCTATTAAACATAGTAAACATCTCGCTATAACTGTTAAAATAAGGCGGCAAGGTATAAATGCAATATTTCAAATTAAACTCGCTGTAGATTTTTATTGTTTTTTTAAACCTACTCTGCTTTTTATCAGAGTAAGTAAAATTCTTCTTGATGTCAAGTCGATTGTCAAGTTTTAAAATGTGAGTGTGTTAGTAAACAATACATACATTTCGATTTAAAAAACGCCTATATTCACTCTTACGTACCGTCGGTGGTGCAATGGCTAGTGTTCGCGGCTTTTGTGCATGAGAACTTGGGTTCGATCCCTGCTCTGGCCACCTTACGTTTCCTTCGATGACGGCCACCTCGCTTAGTGACGACGACACTATCGAGTACTTAGCCGTGAAAAAGGTTTTAAAAATACCGTTCGCAATCGGTGTAAAACTGTAGGTCCCAATCAGTGAGTGAAAAATTATAAAGCGCACAGCTCACTGGTTGTGAAAAGTTCTCCCCAATTCCTTCATGGGATGTAATGGGAACGGGTTTTATTCACCCTTACGTTGAAAGAATGGCAAATGTGACCATATTCAATATCAGATATCACTCAATAATAAACTATGCAACATTTTTGAAGTCATCGAGTGCAAACTTCTTCTCTTGTGAAATATTTCGAAGTACATATCTAAACTAACAAAACCCTATTTGACTATTTTGGTCTCATGTATATTTTGACTAAAACTTAATTTTTCCGAGGAATATGCAATTTTTGTAATGGCTATATCTCGGAAACTGATTGGAGTTTTGGTTCCTTGATTTCGGAACAATTGTACCTACAGACTAGAGCAAAAAAAGTGTAAGACAAAGCCCAAACACTGCATTTAGTGTACGGCCGTCAGTGATGCAATGGTAGAGTGCGCGGCTCTTGTGCATGAGAATGTGGGTTCGATGCCTGCTCTAACCACCTTAAATTTCTTTCGACGGCGGTCACCTCGCTTAGCGACGGCGACCCTATCGAGTAGTTAGCCATGAAAAAGCTTCTGAAAATAAACGTTCGGTATCGGTGTAAAACTGTGGGTCACAATCAGTGAGTATAAAACTAGAATGCGCACAGCTCACTGGTTTGTGATAATCCCTCCATAATCCTTTCATGGGATGTAACGGGAAACCATTTATTTATTTTTTATAGAATGGGAGGTACGAGACGGGGCGTGGCACATTAATCAATTATTAATTGCACTGCTCATTATTGCCTAGTACCGAATTTCGTTAAGATCGGTTGTGGTTTACGAGAATTATCGTGTCGATCTACCGGTCATCCGGCAAACTTTTGTATGGGAGGTACCAAAAAGGAGTGTGGAAAAACCGCTCGTTTTAAATATTTTCTGGTAAAAGAGTTCGTAAAGCTTGGTTAGGTTTTGCTGAACAACCAGAATGCCAAACAACTTTTGAATGGGAGGTACCAAAATGGGCGTGGCAAATTCACATTTGTCTTAGTGGGTGATTGGCGTTTGATGATGTGAAACCTTATACTTAATTTCATTAAGGTCGAAAGGGTTTCACGCCATTTACCTGATTGACAACCTGGACGACCAACAAGCTTTTGTAAGGGAGATACCGGAATGGGCGTGGCGATCTCGCCAATTTGTTCCTGTTAACTAGTGACTTACAGTTTTTTAACCAATCTGTGAGTTGAAGCTAATCACTTCTATCAGAAAAAAGTTTTAGAAGAAATATGATTTTGTACCAAATGTGTCGCGATTTTTCTGTTTTAAAGGAGATATAACCCCATCCCTATGGGTGAGGGTATAAAAAGTGTGAATGTATTGCAACTTAAACCCAGCGGCGGAAGTCGCAATGCCTTCCACAAATAAGGCATGCGGAATTTTTCAATTGTAATGCCTTCCTAAAATAAGGCCTGCGGAATGCATGAAATTTTTCATCAGATATAACCAAGAAGAAGATTTTTACAATTTTGAGAAATTTCTTTTCCGATTCGTTTTAACCGTAATTTGATTGGAAAAATGCATAACAATTTTAATACTATTTTTTTTTATTTAATATTTTTCAGGGTATTTTTAAAATTTTCAATTTGAAGTTGGGCGTTGTAAAACTTTCTGAGATAGATACATACATACTTATAAATAAATATGTAGAAGTGAATAATGGTTTTGTGATAAAACAATAATTTTAATATTATTTTTCTTTAACAAAAATAAGGCTTTTTAAGGCCTTCCTTTTTGCACGCCTTCTAAGGCCTTCTTTAGGCAATGAGCAAGGACGGCATTGCCTCCCAATCTCACTTAATGTTCAAAAGAAAGAAGGATGTAATGTGTAGGGAAGGCCTTCCATATTTTAAAGAAGGCGTGTTTGGTCATGATTTCAGCCCACCCATGTCATGATTTCCGTCGCTGGGAAGGAAAAAAATTTAACGTCTAACATCCGTGTAAGTGAAAATGCATATTACGTATAGGTGCTGCACCTCAGTGCGTATACGCAATATATAATTTTATATAGGAAAAATATTTTGCCTACTAGTGATGTGCGTTTGAGGGTATTTGAAGAACCGGTTGCATCGAGTCCGGTTCCGAAAAGAACCGGGTATTTGAACCGGATCCGGTTCTCAGAAAATAGATGTTCCAAAGAGGTTTAGGTGCTTAAGTTATTATAAGAATATTAAATTTGATGAAAAACTACACATTTTCATACTCCCATTCAAAGTTAAACACTTTTGGTTCCTTTGGAACCGAGTCCTGTTGTTCTGGAACTGTATAACGGTTCTTTTCCAACCGTTTTTCAGTCCTTTTAGAATCGTTTTTTTTTTGTGTCTTTGGAACCATTTTCGGTCCTCTCTTTAAGAGCCATTTTCGGTTCTTTAAGACATGTTTTCAGTTCAATTGGACCAGTCTTTCGGTTCGTTTGAAACCGTTTTCGGTTCGTAATTCGGTTTTTGCAAGCATTGGTCCGGTCGTTTCTTGTAAATTACCGGTTCTGCAGAATCGGTTCCTTGATTCTGTCCATCACTAGTGGCTACCCTAGGACAAACAATGTATTTAAATTTGTTGCTCAATGTAATTGAGTTAATATCTGTGTTTAATACCCGTATAAATTAAAAAAAAAAGAAAAATAATTTAAAATGATTGACAGAAAACACACATTTCCATGAATATTTGTATCAAAATGTTTACAAGTATTTAATCGTTCTGCTAACTTCTTGTATCGCAAAAAATTCCTATTGTTCAAAAGTATTTTATGTTGATTTTCCTAATTAGGAGACCAAACAACCTCAATGGGTATAGTAATAGTTTTAGATGAAATCTTTTATTTTGATTCCATAGATTAGATAGTTACAGAAACTGTTTACCATAATGTTTCTTTAAACAACCTACTATTCCCTTAGCCCACTTTAAGGCGAACTTAGGCCGGCCTCTATGCTGTCTAGTATCTTCCCAAGTTTCTAGTGACAACAGTTATTTTATCGTCAGTTCATCTGTCACCGCTTTTGCAACAACATTCAGCTTCGGATTCTTATTGTTGTCACGTACAACCGCAAAAAAGCTGCGTCACTCTACTGAGGAAACATAAAGCATTTGTGCTTCTATGGTTATATACAGGTGAGATTGAGAGGAATAAGATACATTAAATTGATAAAAAAGTGAGAACTCGATTATGAAGGGATGACAGGGAGAAAAAAATAAAAAAAGTTACACAATGACGTCGCCAAACAGCATAATGATTAAAGAAATTCGAAGCAATGAAATCAGTTTATAAAAAATAGAAATGTGATTTGGATATATTCTCGCTGCACTGACGCCTGATTTTATTTTGACGTAGTTTTTATTTTTTATAATAGTTTGCTATTGAGTAACTGTAGGTGGAACAATAGAAAGTTACCTTATTACCTACGTGATAAAAGACAAAAAAAGACCCGTGTCTCCCAGTTTTGCCCAAAGTCATGCACTTTTTTTTTATGGCCCCCAAAGATTTGGGGCCTGGGTGTCATTTTTGCAAAAAAGTCATCATTTTGTCAGACTCATACGTTGCAATTCGTTCGGAACTTTGATTTACTCTCTGAGGGAAAGTTGTAGCTTTTGTCATAGAGAATAAAAATTGTCAACATATAGAATCAAAAAAACTTCATTTCCAAAATCCAAATTCGCAAAAAACGATAAAAATCGATTTTTTTACCTTTTTCCCTTGTTATGGTCCAGAGGTAGCAAACCGTTCAAAACTGAAGGAAATAATCAACTACAAGAATGTACACAAGATCTTAGTAAACAACTTTGTAGAACATGTGAACTTCTTAGGAATGATTCTTAACACTGTTTAGCTAGCGCTTAGGTAGCGTTTAGGTAGTCGCAAAAGTGAAAAATGTCCCGAAAATATTGATAAAAGATCACAAAAAAAGAACCGTGTCTCCCAGTTTTGCCCTAAGTCATGGACTTTTTTTTTATGGGCCCAAAGATTTGGGGCCTCGGTGTAAGTTTTGCAAAAAAAAACTGGGAGACACGGGTCTTTTTTTTTTTGGTTTTTTGTCACGTGATGTCCGAATATGGTTAAATTTTTTCGTGTTGCACTGTGTGTCCGTATATGGTTATATTTTTTCGTGTTGCACTGTGTTATTTTATAAACCGTTAATGCATTCGGTGAATTATTGATTGTGGCTAAAACGGATGAGGTAACAAAATGATGGGTAATCTCGGAAAAGGCGGGACAATCGCGCCAAAAGCGGGACTGTTGGTCATGGTAGGTATGGCCCCTTTTGTATTCTAACTCGGGATTAAACCCGAAGCTCTCAGGCATGCAGATAATAGATGGTAGTGATGCACAGAAACGAGGATCCTGTTTTGCAGACCCCGTCCTTTACGAGAACCGACCGGACCTATGCGTACAAGACCCGATTAACGGTTCCAAAAGAACCGAAAACGGTGTCAAACGAACCGAAATCTAAATCTTCCGAAAACTGTTATTCAAGAACCGAAAAGGGTTCTTAAAAGACCGAAAAATGTCTAAAAAGGAACCAATAACTATTCCCAAAAGATTTTATTTTAAAAGAAATTAAAAACAGTTTGAAAAGAACCGTCATACGGTTTAAAAATAACAGGAGTCGCTTGCAAAGGAACCAAAAGTGTTAACTTTTTAGGGTATGAAAATGTTTTTTTTATAAAATTTTATATTCTTATAAGATATTACACTTAAGCCTCTTTGGGACAGCAGAATGCTGAGAATCGGAAGCGGTTCAAATACCCGATTCTTATCGGAAGCGGACTCGACAGATCCGGTATTTCAAATGCGCGGAACCACACATCACTAATAGATGGTGTCGTGGCACAAATTTTAGGATCACCAGGCAAGTATGGCCAAGTTATGACCTAAACCGTGCTCTAAACCTGATATTCATTACTGGACAAGATATCTCTATGCTAATATCTGTGATCACTTGACACTGTTTAATAGGCATACACGGGTCTTGACTTGGAATCTCAGCTCATGTTTACTTCAGAAGCTGTGGGTTGAAGAGGAGGATGAGACCGTCGAACATCTCATATGCTACAGTCCGGCTTTTTGTATGAGTAGGAGAAAATATGTAGGGGTTTACTTAATGTTGCATCTAACAGACATTCAGGAAGTTAACCTGAATGATTTTAGGACCCTTAAGCAGAATACGTATCGCTTCGCCAGGGTCCAACGCACGTCTTTACTGCAACCCCTTACTGGAATATCGGGATGATGCATCAAATGGATTGAATGCCTCTTAACCATACGAGGTCAGTTTACAGGTTCGACCATGGGTACGAACTATGGCGTTCGGTGGTATTACAACGGTCCTCATTGGACTAAGGTACCAATTGTGACAGCCACTTACACTTCAGCTAACCCAACCTTGTTTATTCGTAATGTGACTTGAGAAATTCTACTTTCTATCCAAAATTATGACAAGATACTTTATTGGTACATGCAGGGGAAGAAGTGATCCTGGAATTGGTTTCTCTTTTTTTTTTTAAATTTTTATCTACCAGTTTTGAAAATATTTCTGAGTTTGTGCACATGCATTTTTCATATTTTAAATTAGAGCAAGTGAGACGAACCAACAATTGTTGAACCATTTCCATAAAATACTGCATCCTGATTTGTTGGTATTATTACCATAAAAACGATTTACATTTTAGGCAGTAAAGTTTTGATTGCCAGTAATTGTTATTAAGTAAAACTTAGTTCGGGGCGAGTGCACAGTTGGTAGTGCACGGGGATGGGAAAAGGACCTGCCAAGACCGTAGAGCGTGGCGAAGAGCCACATCCTCCTCGAGGCGCTCCTGCTGTTTACTAAAAACTACAAAACTAGACTGGCAAGTCGATAAAAATACCTCCCTAATACAGATGTATACTTGCCTAGAGGTTGTTGCAAGCCCCAGCACTAGGACCGGTTGCCATGGTCTAATGACTCACTCGTCTTTAATTTCAATCATTATAGAACCGTCAATAAATTCAAATACAAAGAAAACACATTCTCCCCTCGATAACGAAGTTTGCTTGTTTGTTATCGACAGTTTATGACTGGTGTCTGCAATGTAAGAACCATCTCCGAAGAATCGACACTCGAACATGTTAGACAAATTATGGAATCTCACAATGTGGGCATCCTAGGCCTAAGCGAAGGACTTTGGCTTAATAGTGGCAAATCTCAATTAGCATTTGGTCACTGCTTTATATACTCCGGCTATCATACACAACGTATAAACGACTTTCTTCTTCTAGAAGAATGCTCTAGTACCGTACAAGGTTATATCTGATCGCATCGTCATTGCGAGGTTTAATTCGAAATTCCGCATTATTTCTGTGGTATAGGAGTATGCAACTACTGAACGTGATGATGACAGTGTTAAGGACGAGTTCTATAGCCAGCTGGAATTTTCTGTAACCTCTTTGTCAATTGGTGGTATTCAAATATATCTAGGAGATTTGAATGCCACAGTGGGCAACGACAGACAGAGTCTTACAGCTGTGAGAAATGACAATAGTGCAGGCTAATATATTTCTGTACGCGTCAGCAACTGTTTATCGGCGGAACGATATTCCCCCCAGATTATCCGCCTGATGGGCAAATGTGCAATCAAATTGACCATATACATATTTGCCGGAGAAATCTTTCTATATTCCTGGCTGGGCGTCAAAACTAGATGTGGTGCTGATATTGATAGTGACCACCAACTCTTAGTGGGCACCTGTGGCTGTCAAAAGTATTAGAGGCAAAATAGTAAAATACAATACAGGAAGTCAGTTTTTGATATACAGTAAAATCCAACCCAGTTTTTTCCCGTTATTCTTAATTTGTGAAATTCTATTCACAGCTCTCTTTATATGGTGCACAAGGCTCCATAGACATTCAACTGAATTGACATTATAACCCTTTCGTGCATTACTGCAGCTATTGTTCCTGTATTAACTACTACCCAGTTGCATTATTTTAATTTTATGGATATGGGAATTTCCACAGAAAATTCAACTTTTTGTCATGTAACGTCAACATCGTTACTTACTTACATTTTAGGACAAGACTAAATTGAACGTCGGTGGTGCAATGGGTAGTGTGCGCGCCTCTTGTACAGGAGATCCTGGGTTCGATCCCTGCTCCAACCACCTTAAAATTTCTTTCGACGACGGTCACCTCGCTTAGTGACGGCGACACTATCGAGTATATAGCCATGAAAAAGCTTCTCAAAATACCGTTCGGAATCGGTGTAAAACTGTAGGTCCCAATCAGTGAGTGAAAACTGGAAAGCGCACAGCTCAGTGATTGTGAGAAGTTCTCCCCGGTCCCTTCATGGGATGTAATGGGAAACCATTTATTTTTTTATTTTTAGTTATAATTTACGATATTTGTGCCAGTATTTCAATGTTCAGTAATCGAATACTTATGCAAACATTTTATCTCAGTTTTTTGAAATTAAAATAATCCTTTGCATAAGCGTCATCCTCTGCCAGTTTATTTTATAAGATAACAGGGTGATTCCTTTCCAATGCAGATTTTTGACAGCAATTCTTTGTGATATTATTTTTCAGAAAGTTAGTACTATGGGCTTCCGCAAACTTGGTCATAGAGCGATACTTAGTAGAGCAACGCGTATAAGTGATCCAAACAGGTAAATGGTCGTTCTGCAAGAAGTGCATTTCGACCATTGCGTGATTTTTTTCAGTCGACATAACCGGACATCTGAGTCCACAAAAGCCGTTTGGTGCAGAAATAAGACGACGCAAGGCTGCAGGGTCTCGGTCTCGATGCAGGTCGTACAGCCGAAAGTATTATTGCTGTTAGTGATGCAAGGAATCAAGGAACCGGTTCTGCAGAACTGATCATTTGAAAGAACCTACCAGACCGGTGCTTACAAGAACCGATTAATGGTTCCAAGAAAACAAAAAACGTTTCAAATGAACCAAAAGACGGGTTGAAATTAACTGCAAACGGTTCGTAATGGACCGAAAAACGTGTTCAAGGTAACGGAAAACGGTTCTAAAAGGACGGAAAATGAATTCTAAAAGAAATGAAAAACTGTTTGAAAATTACCGCAAAACGGTTACAGAATAACAGGACTCGCTTCCCAAGGAATCAAAAGTATTATTCTTTGAGGGTATGAAAATGTGAATTTTAATTAAATTTTAGGATCTTCTAATAAGATATTGCAATCAAGCCTCTTTGGTTGGGACAGCAATTTTGTGAGAATTTTAACTGGTCCAAATACCCGGTTCTTTTCTGAACCGGTCTCTACAGAACCAGTTCTTCAAAAAACGTAAAACCGCACATCACTAGCTGCTGTGGAATAAATTGTAGACCAGGCCGCGACAACCGCAATTCGTCGTCGTGCACAGCAATTGAAACATTCCTAAAGCAGCGCTCATCAGATATTGACAATATACCTATTTCTACACTTCTACAAAATTTAATTTACACAGGAACTGAAGCCTAGACACCATTTGCAGTGCTGTATATTTACCAGTTGGATGTTTCAACAACAGGCAGTTGATGCCGATTTTTCAAAAAAAAATCATCATGATCGCTGACAAAACTGCCGCATTCACAAGCCACAAGTCATTCAAGAAAAAATTAAGGATGTCTCAGTAAGGTTGCACTTTTTAAATTAAAAGTGGCAACTCTGACATTTCCCAGCTGTCACATATTTTAATTCCGATTATTAAAAATGGAGCGTTTTACGAAAGAACAACGCGTTATAATGGTGAAAACTTAATACAAAAAATTGGAAAGTTATGTTAAGAACGCTCGCAAAGTTCGAAGAATTTTCAGTGGAGAAAGTGCACCTAATGTGTCAACTATTCGAAGAGTGGTTAAACAATTTAAAGAAACTGGGTCGGTTTTGGACAGAAAGACTCCTGTGGGTCAACGTACCGGTCGGTCTTTTGAGATCATTGTTGCTGTGAACAAGAGTATCACCGAAAACGCGGAAACATCAATTCGGCACCGTTCTCAACAACTTCATATTTCACGAAGCGAATTTTGACAAAAGACCTCCACCTTCATGCGTACAAAATACAGTTTACTCAGGAGTTCAAACCAGCAGAGCATGGAAAGCACCCGAAATTCGTTCAATGTGTAATGGAACAAAGTGAAGTCAATGCCTATTTTTCAAAAAAATGTATCTTCTTCGATGAAGCACATTTCTGAATGGCTTTGTGAAAACACAAATTGTCGAATTTGGGCTTACAAAATACTCATCCATGAGAAACAAATGCACCCACAACGAGCAACTATCTGGTGCGGATTTTGGTCAACCGTCGTGATTGGGCCATATTTTTTGAAGATGAGCCCGAAATTGTAGTGACTGTGAGATGCATTCGTAATAGGAACATGATAACGGAGTTCTTGTAGCCTGAACTAAATGGCATGGATCTGGACGACATGTAGTTTTAGCAAGACGGTACCACCTGCCACACCACTCATGAAACAATTGATTTATTGCTGCAACGATTTCCAGAACAAATAATCACAAGAAATTCTGATGTTAACTGGCAACCAAAATTATGGGATTTAACGCTGCGCAATTTCTTTCCTTGGGGTTTTGTGAAATCTCGGGTTTACGCGAATAAACCAGAAACAATTCCTGAACTCAAAACCTAGATCCAACGCGTCATCGGTGAGATACAGCCACATCTCTGTGAAAAAGTAATGGAAAGTGTCATGAAAAGAGTACGAGTAATGGCCTGCATTAGAACCGTGGGAGCCATTTGGCGGTTATTTTATTCTATACTTAATCGGAACATATTTTCTTTATAATCCAATAAAAAATTCACCACAATCTCAAAAAATACGTGTTTTTATTTTAAAATTTAAAGGTGCATTCTTACTGAGACACCCATAACGAGTCACTGTTTGGTGTGGTTTTTGGGACAGTTCTTCTTCGAAAATGATGCCGGTAACGCTCTTACGGTGAACGTTATCGTGACACGGTAAAAAATAGTTTATGGCCTGAATTAGATGACACGGACTTGGCCAATATGTAGTTTTAACAGCCCGGTGATATACAGCCCGAACTACTCAAAGAGTCATGGATAATTTTGATAGAAATTTGAATTACCTTTGAAAATGCAAATTCAAAGAAATATAAATACCATTGGCAATTGTACTTATTTTCAAAGCATTTTCTTAATATCTGGCAGTTTTGGGTTTCAAATATTTTATATATACATGTTGATGGCTTCGAAAGTACCACGAGGCAATACCAATCGAAGCCACAAACCTCTACATATAAAATACTTTCTAAACGGAATCAAACAGATTCCAACTATCAAAAGCATTCCCATATTTCATTAAACTTGGCATCCAATTCCACAACCTGCACTTGCATTGCCTGAGCAAATGGAAATGAAACATTTTTTATTTATTTTTTTATTTATTTATTTATTTATTATAATATGGTAACCTAGCACAACAAGACAAAGTCTTATAAATTACAGTGCTAGTGTTAAAATGTTTAATATACGACAAGAGATTTAATACAAGTCAAAATTAAAATACAAAAATACAAAAAAGATAATAATAATTAAAAACAATTACAAAAATGTTAAATATAAAACATATTAATCATAAATTAGACATACATTTTATGATTGTCTTTACCCTACTACGCTCCGACCACCAATCCGAAAATGTTGAACCCGCTGCAATTTCGCAACCTTGCATTTTCGAATATGGTCCTAGTGGACGTTTCTTCATGAAATGAGCCAGGGTATACGCTGGAGAAATTTGTCCGGAACTTCCTGAATCACCCTGTATAACTTTATGCAAGAATACAAGACTCTGGTAGTTCAAATAGCATTCGAAGCTCATATTAAAAAGTTTATAAGAGTACTCAGAGATTCTGTCACGTCGTTTTCTATTAAAAATATACCTAGCAATATTGTTGTAAGCCACCTTGAGCGTTTGTTTATCTTTGCTGTCACATGCATAAAAAATCTCAGATTCGTACATAAGAGTTGGAATAATATAACATTTAGCCAGAAGCATTCGTATGTGTAGTGGAGTTGATGCTTGTACAGCCCCCAAATTTCGCAACATTCCATGTACTTTACCTGTGGTAGTGTTAATATGGTTTGTCCAAGAAAGGTGGTTATTAAATAAAATACCAAGATTAGATGACGACTGTACAAAGTCAATTTTGGAATTATTTATTTTCAGCGTAGCATTGGAAATAGGAATTTTGACCCGCTTTGAAATGCAAATACTTTTAGATTTTGTGGGATTTATACTGAGGCCATTATTATAGGCCCAAGTACATATACTGCGTAAGTCAGCGTTAATGTTATCTACACAGTGGTGAACATAATCGAGATGCGAGCTAATATACAACTGAACATCATCTGCATAATTTTTTATTTTGCAATGGCTCAGAGCATTAGGAAGATCAGTGATATAAATACAAAACAGTAAAGGACCTAAAATGGATCCTTGAGGCACACCCTGGCTAACTGACAAAGAATCCGAATTTTTACCATTACATGAAACTATTTGCGTACGACAAGTAACATATGACTCGATTATTCTACATGCTGATCTTGTGAAATTAAAAAAAAATTGCAAGCTTAGTTAACATAACTTCATGAGCAACAGTGTCGAATGGCTTACTATGGTCAAGTAGTACAAGAAAAGATACCTTGTTTTCATCCATATTCATTCTAAGCTCTTCTACAACATCAGTTAATGCTGTGACACAGCTCCTGTTTTTCGTAAATCCAGATTGTCTATTTGATAATAAGTCATACTTATTTATGTAGTCATTTATCTGAGCATACATAACTTTTTCAAGTCCTTTTGCCAATGCTAAGTCTTTTGTAATTGCATTAAATAAAGTAATGCAAATTAAGATCCGATGCAAATTGAAAAATCACACCACTGATCGTACACTTTCAAGGAAAATATAATTTTGTTTTCTCAAATCTCGCGCGGTTCCTATTTTTGGCTTCATTTGTGTCAATGAGGGTCTTTTTGTCATCGAATTATAAGAAATACAAATAATTTCGTAAAAAGTTTATTAATTTTTTAAATTATATATTTTCCTCTTTTTAAAGACAATTTAAAAAAAAATTGTTAAAAAATTCTATATTTTTTTTATTTTGTTTTTTACAATATTATTTATTTTGTTTTTTAAATAACGGGTGGACATTCAAAATCTTGCTAATGCTACGAAATTCCCCTAATCCAAGCGGCGTGGCTTGTCGATCGGTAAATCTTGATTCATTAATTGAATTCTGTGCAGGACGAACTTTAAATCGGCACGAGTTATGCAACAGAGACGTGTGATGGATGCCCAAGTGCAAAGATCGGCAATGACCGTGTGTTGAAGGTGACCTTTCAACGCTGGCCTCTATAGCCTGAATGTTCTCATCAGACGGACCGGCCTTGATGACTGGTATTACCGCAATCTTGATTGCGGTGACAAATATACCGTGTAAATATATATTGGTGTGGGTTGAAGGCGCTGTCCTCAATCGATATTTTGCATGGTACGGACATTGCGTTCTCACAATTGAGAACATGGTTTGCTGCACGATAAAAGCAGGCCGGGAACTCACATTAAGGTGGCATGTACTGTTCTTTATCAGAAATATACTTACGCGTGTCAAAGTCAAAAATATTCAGATAACCTTGCTATTTCATCATGAATAGACTTAAAAAAAATTACAGCAGACAGTTGTCCGAGGCCTTCGGCCACGGACTGTCCCTGCAGGCTGTGTCAGAGACACGGCCATTAAGTTTAACGTAGAATACGCCATCCGATAAGACAGAAAACATATATAACAATAAATTCATTTGCTTATATTATTTATCATTTATTGTTATATATGTTTTCTGTCCATGACCATGAACCTATTGAGAGGCGGGTTTGGTGAGGAATTAATCTCACGCTGTGCCGCTGTCATCTGGCGGCCTTGTTTGTGCGATTTAACCCCACTAGACTTGTTTTTTGTCGTGCACGTGAAGCCTCTCGGGTACAGGGACAAGCGAACTATGATTGCTGCCTTGAAAGACAACATTACACGTGTTACTGGCAGCCGAAATGTTTGGAAATGTGCGCCTAAAATATCTTTTAGGATGGACCATGTTAGGCGTAGCCTTGGGCAACATTTTCATGGAATAATCCTCAGAAGCAAATTGACAGGCATCTAGTTATCAATCCAAATAAATATTCCATCAACTTGAAAAAATTTTCTGCGTTTCTTGAATTTTCAAAAGCAAAATAGCAAAAACTCACTCAGTACGAGATAACTAACTACGGTGTAATTATTTTGCCATGTGTTTTCATTAAAATACATCGAAATTTTATTAATTTTCTAAACGCTGCTTTCTAAAAATATGTGATGTCTGAGTAACTGCAACATAGCCACCTATACTTCTCAAAAGTGGTCAGCATGTACTTCTCAAAAAGGTTCATCCGAAGTTCCCGCCGAATTTCAAAACAGAGAATAGATCAGAACTATATTTTCATATGAAGAGTGACATAGCCTACCATATTTTTCGATAGTAGCCTGTATGTGCTTCTCAAAAAGGTGCGTCCTAAGTGCCCGTCGAATTTGAGAACAGAAAATAGTTCAAAATCGTATTTTCATGTGAAAAGTGATTTTGACCCACTGTGCCAAAACGGGAGCAACTGCAACATAACCGCCCATATCTCTCGAAAGTGCTCTACATATGCTTTTCAAAAAGGTTTGTTCCGAAGTTCCCGCCCAATTTCAGAACAGAAAATAGGTCAAAAACATATTTTCAGATGAAGAGTGATTTTGGCCCACTGTGCCGAAACGGAAGTAACTGCAACATAGCCACCCATATTTTTGGATAGTGCCCAGCATGTACGTTTCTAAAAGGTAGGTCCGAAGTTCCCGTTGAATTTCAGAATAGAAAATAGTTCAAAATCATATTTTCAGATGAAAAGCCAACGTTGCCAAAACTGTAACATATTTTTGGATAATGCTGAGCTTGCCAAAAAGGTAAAGATTCGTGTCCAAATTTATATAAATGGTAATATTTGTATGAGACGTAGAATGAGGGTGGCAATACCACCCATTTTCCATAAAAGAGTAGCATTTGACTAAATATCGTGGTGTTGCGTTAAATGGGTTAATCTGCTGTTTCCAATCGTGTTTCTGAGATTTGTATAGATCATACTAGACTTGTGTGGAACTCGTTCACTAGTTCTCGAACTCGTTCATTTAAGGGGCCCGGACATAACAATCACGAATGTACTCGCTGCATCGAACATGTGCATTATATTTTTGAGGGTGATGTCTGGGCACCCTAAATGAACTAGATAGTTCATGAACTACCCAACTTTAGATCATACGGTGACAAGAAAATTTAATGACTCAAATGGCCCAACCCACTATGCGCAATATAATTGTCTACATATTTCATAGCAGATAGGCCCAACTAGTTTGGCCGTTTTGATTTGTTGTGACAAGCTGTAATTTTCCACAATTTTTTTAAGACTCAATTTCTTCTACCAAGTGTCTCAATATTCCGCCCGGCGCTCCTTGAGTTTGAAAGACAAAGAAAAAAATTACATGAGTTGTCAGGGGACACCCGGTTGGAACGACGTTCTTTCGCTATATATTATGTACTAGTTAGTTCCACGACGTCTAAGGCGCATGTTGGAAAATACTGTAATTTAAATGGATCTTTAAGAAATGATACTTTTTGTAAAATAATAAACTTTTTTAAGAAATTTTGTATTTATTGAATGTATTTTAAAAAAAAAAGGATATTTTGAGGTCCCTTTCGTAAGAATATGTATTATATTTTCCCTCCTTTCTTTAATGAGAGGTACTTCTTTTATTAAAAGCTAATGTTTTTTTAAGAATAGGTACCATTTTTAGTAAGAAGTACTTTCTGTAAGAAAAACCCTAAGAGTATGAATTTTTTTACAAAGAAGTACTTTTTTTAAGAACAGGTACATACTTTTTAAAGAATTGGTACTCTTTTTAGGAAAAGGTTATTTTTTTAAGAAAATGTACTTATTTTCAGAAAGGCTACTTATCTCAAGAAAAGAAAAGGCACTATTTTATTTTTAAGAAAAGGTACGTTTAAAAAAGAAATTTTTGTAAAAAACGGTATTTTTTAAGAGAATGTATGTTTTAAAGAAGTAAAGCTTTTTTTTACGAAAAACATGTACAATTTTAAGAGTAGGTACTTATCTCAAGAAAAGTTATTTTGTTTTACAAAAAAGGTACTCTTTAAAGAAAGGGTAGTTTTTTAAGACAAGGCAGTTTATTGTAAAAGGTACTTATTTAAAAAATTTTCTTTTTTTAAGACAAGGCAGTTTGTTGTAAAAGGTTCTTATTTAAAAAATTTTATTTTTTTAAGAAAGGGTACTTTTTGTAAGAAAGCAATGGTACTTCTTTAAGATGAGGCATTTTTTTAAGAAAAGGTACATTGGTTAAGAATATCAATAGGTATTTTTTTGAGAAAATTTTCTTTTTTTAAGAAAATGCACATACTTAAGAAAATGTTATTTTTTAAACTTCTTTCGCTTTGGCTTTTCTATATTTACTTTTTATTCGGTTCAAAACTCCAATATGTAATAAACAGGCTCCACCTAGAAAATTTCCTATTAAACAAGAAATATCCCCCCATATGTTAGTCTAGACACAAACCAAACCAAAAGTACGTGTGTATGAATAAGTGTGCTGCCAAATGTAATTCCATCCTCAGGGTTGGATTTGCCAGTCTTCCACTTTGGCTTTTCTAAATTTACTTCTTATTCGGTTCAAAACTACAATATGTAATACACAGTCTCTACCTAGAAAACTTCTCTTTAAACCAAACCAAACCAAAACTACCCAATATAATTGATAATAATGGGTTGTAATAAAGTAGTTTAAAAAAAGTTGTTTAACATTTTTTGATTTAACCCCCATCCCACAACGTGCGATAAGGAACTTCGTTCCAAAAATTTTACTGTACGACACACATACATAACCAATTACAGTACAAGACGACTAACAACCATTTCATTATGATTTTATTTAACGAAGAAAGGGAGCGATGTAGAAAACCAGGAAAAATTAAACTTTATCTCCGATGACGTCGAAACTAATTTACACAATTAAACAACCATACACGTACAGCTAGATATACGTGCCGTCAGATTAATTTGTACGAACATGTAAGCAAAGGGTCCGCCGAATAACTTTTTTTTTTTGAAAATGCTATAAAAATAAAACTACTGAATATTTTCTCAAATTTCTTTTTTTATTTGAAAGTACAATCCTTCCGGTTAGTTAGTTAGTTAGTTCGAAAAGAGGGGCGTGGTGTTGAGTGTTCAGAAGGAGCACTCTAAACCTTCCCATGTCAGTAAGACATACACTTAAGCCGCTAAGTTCGACCTGTTGTGCGCTCTAGGTACAACCTAGAACCTTCCGGTTAATAATGGAAAATAATTTCATTCAAATGGCTGTCTCGGCTGGCCATGCAGTAGCCTACACGATCGGTCCAATTTTTAAGCACAATATCGATTGTGTGCAGTTAAACATTAGTTAAAGTTGTGCAAATAAAAATTAATAAAGTTTCAAAACTCCCAACACTGAAATTTAAGCGGTGTGAACAGGGCTCTTATTTTTGCGGAACAGTCTTATGTTGTCATTTCCTCAGTTTTCGTCTTCTGATGCCATTTGTGTGTCAATGTCCTCTCTATTTTTAAGCAGCATTTAACATTCACAAAATAGAAACCATTTAAAAAATTCCTCTTACAATTAGCAAGTTCGCCCATTGGCATAAAAGGAACAGAAGCCACGAACAAGTGTAACGTTGGGAAACTTCATTTCGCTTCCAACAGAAACAACCTTTATGGCCAGCCTGCACAGTTAGTGGTGGTAGTGTCGATTGTAGCGCCGGTTAATTGCTGACCGAAAACTTTTTGTTACAATGGGAAATAAAGGATACTAGAAGACGAGCAATTGGCTTCATGTGGGTGGAGCTTTATAGCCACTTAATCATTCAATACATTCCACATTGTGTTTTTGCATTTTCAACTTTTGGTTTGTTGTTGGTACCTTTTGATGGAGTTCAAATCAGTCACATGTTGCAGGCTTGACTCATTACAATGACTTTGATGTTGCGTTCAGTAGTTACTCTCCGTGAGTCTGTTTAACTCGATTTTTTGTCTCAGTTGCAGCGAGGTGGATTTTGTAAACGTTGGTGCGAGTTTTAACAGGGGCATGGTTTTTGGTATTCTGTTTTGCTGGGACATCCATTAATCATATTGTCGAGCACAGGCTGCTTTAAAATATACAGTGCAATGAAATGACGTTCATGTTATATTTTTTCCTCAAAGCAAATATAACTTTGGATTAGCTGTTGGAGGCAGTCGATAAGCGACTCACTTGGAATTTTTTGTCTATAGGTATATTGCGGGCTATTTAATCATTAGTTCTACCGGACAACCATTATATTTACTCCAAGATTCTCAGAATCACATCATTGTTAAAATTATCAATTTCTTCTAGGATCCGTAAAGAAGCATCCCATTGCATACATCCTCCTGCTGCTTATTCACCGTGGCCTTCAGTATCGCCGCATAATTTCCAAGTAGTCAGTGGCCTGGCAAGACTGTGCCAAGACCTAGATAATGACATTGTGTTCATATATCTCCTTGTATACAGTCTCGGCCAAATTTTCTTTGTAGGTGCAGAATCTGCGACTCTCGTTCATTATCAATTCGGAACGTTCACCCTAGAGTATTTTTATAGGCTAGCTGGTGCAGGCTGACACTTACCAGTTTCTTTGGAGCCTGTAAGTTAGACCTTTGTCTTGCCAGCTTATCTGGTATGGCCGCTCTCACACTTACTTACTTACTTAAGCGACCTCGAACAACCAAGAGGAGTCAACGGCCTTACAAAATGAGGACAGCATGTTTCTCCAACCATCTCGGTCTTCAACATTTCTCCACTAGTTGGCAACACCAAGCTCTCGCTGGCAATACTCCACTTGGTCTTTTCAGCGAAATTTTGGTCGTCTTATTTATCGATGTACTTCGAGTACGTTTTCGAATAGCTTTCGCACTGGTTCGTTCTCGTCCATTCTACTGACATGGCCTTGCCAACGTAAACGCGTTATTTTGATTCACATAACAACGCCAAAGTCGCGATACAGATTTTACAGCTCGTAAAGGGGGGAAGCTTCTGATAGGCAAGATGATATTTAAATTGTTGCTAGCTACAATAGAAACCCTGGGGATACGAGCACCGGCTGCAGGTGTTGTTTACTATCAATTCCTACCTTAGCCCACAAACCCAGCTTTATATAGACCCAGGCTTCTTTACTACTAAGGAGGTAGATCTGAAGAATCCTTAAGCCTTAAGATTTTTAAAGGGGAAATATATTCAGTAATTATTCGACATCTGTAAGCTAATGACCTGCTAGACTGGAACGTCACAACTCTTTTCAGTTTTATAGATATAGATATTTATTAGCCGTCGGTAGTGCAATAGTTAGTGAGTGCGGCTCTTGAACAGGTGAACGTGGGTTCGATCCCTGCTCAGACCACCTTATATTTCTTTCGACGACGATCACCTCGCTTAGTGATATGAACACCATCGAGTACTTAGCCATAAAAAAGCTTCTCAAGACACTATTCGGGACCGATGTAAAACCGTAGGCCCCAATCAATAAGTGTACAACTATAAAGCGCACAGCTCAATGATTGTAAAAGCTCTACTCAATCCCTCATGGGATGTAAGAGGAAACCATTTTTTTCAGGTATTTCAATTATCAATTTCATCATTTTGAGTATACAAAGCCAGATTAATTTCGATTCTAAGTTCTTACTATCTATCCTGTCGTGTAACAGATATTAAATTTGAACTCAAAAATGTTACTACCTATACTTTGGTGAAACAGATGTTAAATTCAACTTCAATCAAGCTCTTACAATTAGCAGCATCTATTCGAAATTTATTGAATTTTGTTCGCATTTATATTTCAAATTCAAAATACTTCAATCTCTTAGAAATCCCCAACTATTTTATAGTTTATTGATACTAAGTTGACAAACATTCGTTACTCTTCAAATCAAACATATTCTGACATAGTAGTTTGTCAAATGTTGTATACTTTACCATTTAATATTGACATGATGTGCAAATACTCGTACAAACTTGATCTACTCGTATTTGGTTAAGGAACATTACAGGATTCACACACTATCAATTTAGTTTGGAGGTACTTCTACGTACAATGTTTGTTCTAGCTCTTCCTTTAACGTCTCCTTTTTTATTTATCTTGAAATGTGTGAGCCAACTTTTCTGGCTCAATCAGCCAGCTTTGGAGAAAACCCATCTATCTGGAAAATAATAGTACCATAACGTATGAGTTCCAGTAGAAATATGTAAGCTGTTCCTATATTGGATATTGAAAAATATGTCCCATTCTGTTATATTCCCTTTGCTCATACAATGCAGGACTAAAGCACTCACATTTGCCCTTCCTGGCATTGGCTGTCTTCACGACATTTGAGACGAGAAGAATGTAATATGGCGTTTGTGGGCCCATATTCACTAACAAATATCATATGTATTTTTTTTTTATTGAAAGACGAAAGTTGTGTTCAGAGGTTTTCTATGGAAATGAGGCAAGTGACTACTTCAAATCACTTGTGCAATGATGATGAACATATTATCCATGGTAGTAAGATGTTGGCATAGTTTGGCTTATTGCCATAATATCTGAATATGGAAATATTAAGTTTGAAAATATTTTTCAAATATTTGAATAATAGAGTTGAAAATAAATGAACCTGAAAATAATATGTTGAGAGATTATTGCATTTTTTTCGGATGTATGAAAGGCATAAAATTGATTATGTACGGATGTTATTGTTATTAGATTATCTACGGTAGTTCCAAATATGAACCTGCAACCGAAATGAAATTTGTCTTTAGAACAAAATAATTGGAAATTGGAAAATAGTAAAAGCACTAAATATAATACATAGGGGAAAAGAGCTAGAGTATACCTCAGCAAGGTGTTTCAGGCATCCACGGCGCGAATTCGTTCATAAATGTCGTTGATAAAAGTATAAACATCAGGGTGGGTCAATTCGTATGGGGCCAAAAAACTTTACAAAGAGTATAGAAGAAACGTAATCTACGGCAAATTCTAAGAAAATGTTCCCAAGAAACCATGGTTCTAAAATCAAAATCGAGCTCGCGATTTTCCTCTTGAAAATTTATATATTAGCGTAAAAAATCGATCCAAAAGCCATACTTTTGAATCTTGGTACTCTTCGATTTCGATGAAATTTTACACATATATTCTACTAGTTGCTACCGTTACAATGACGTTTATTTTAGGCCGAAACTCCCCACGGTTCATGTCTTATAGCTGTGTAAAGTTGATCATCTGCAGCATTTATATGTAATGTGAGAATAACTTATGAATGCGATATCAGATTATAGCGATCAAGGTATCGCCTGATATGATGTAACCTCCTCTTTAGGAATAAGAATACAAATGGCAAATCTAATATCGCATTCAAAAGTTATTCTAACATTAACACAGGTATAAAACATCGACCTAGAATAAACATCATTGTAAAGGCAGCAACGACTACAATATATGTGTGAAATTTCATCGAAATCGAACAGTATAAAGTTTCAATGGATTTTGGGTCGATTTTTTACGTTAATATGTATAGAAATTTTAAAGTGAAAAATCGGGGACTCGATTTTAGAACCATGGTTTCTTGGGAATATTTTCATAAAATTTGCCGTAGATAACGTTTCTGTTATACTCTTGGTTGGTTGGTTTGTTGAAAAGGCTGCAAGACAGCACGCTGTTTAGCACACTTAGGCTAACGAAGCCCAATGTGATACCTGCAGTTTCCTCCATAGCAACTATTGACTTGTCATCTAGCCAATTTGCCATTTCAATAAATTTGACTATGAGACCTACAGGAATATCCTGTAGGGCAACGCTGCTAACTAAATGTGTACCGAATGTCCTACTTCTCAGTCCTGCCAGAGCAGGGCAATCCAAGAGAAGATGTTTCGTCGTTTCCTCGTCCTCTTCCATGCAGCATCTACAGAGAGTAGAGTTTCTATGTCCCAATCTTAGGGCGTGTTTTCCTACAAGACAATGTCCCGTAAGTGTTCCTATTATTGTGGATAACCTGCCTCTCGGCAAGTTAAGTAGTTGCCTGGTCCTCTTCCTGTCCACCTGTGGCCAGAGGACCCTGGCTTGTCTGCAAGTTGAAGTAAGTCTCCACTTGTCCTTGAACAAATTATCGGCCCACTCCCTGATCTGCAATCGGCAGGTAGAGATTGGCATACTAACACCTTCTTTTGCCGGAAGAACCTGTGCCGTAGTGCCCTGTCGAGCTAACGCATCCGCTACGCAATTGCCTGGGATGTCGCTGTGTCCCGGTACCCAGATGAACCTGACGTCAAAATACTCTGCTGCCATCACACTAAGTGATGAGTGGCATTCTTTCACCGTCAGGGACGTAGCAAACATGGCTTCCAGGGATTTTATGGCAGCATGGCTGTCTGTGTAAATACATATTCTCCGGAGGGTTGTGACACTACTTTTGAGTAGTTCAGCAACCTCCAGAATGGCGGTAATTTCAGCCTGAAATACACTACAGTGATCAGGCAGCTTGAAGGAGATATTTACATTTAGGTCCGGAGAATGGACCCCATAGCCTACGTGCTCGTCCAACTTTGATCCTTGTGACTTTTCCCAGGTATTCCTGTTCGGAATAGAAGTCCTCAGATTTGTCGCTGGTAGAAGGTAGGGGATTCCCGTTTTTACGGGAATAGAGTTGATCCGGTGTAGTAATTCAGTGTGTCCGGAATGCCCCGATATCGAAACGCCACAATCTCTGATTCTCACCAGGGATGTAGCGACTGCCGATTGGGCCATGATATCAGGAGTACAGATGTTCAGGATAGCACTAAGTGCAGTACCTGACGTCGCGCCCATTGCCCCACTAACGCTAATGAGTGCTGATCTTTGAATTTGCATCAAGGAATTCAGAATATACTTCTTTTGGAGGGACCTCCACCAAACTTCGATACCATAGAGAAGTATTGTTCTGACTATTGCCGTATAAATTCAAATGATGATCTTAGGAGACTGTTCCCAGCGCTTTCCTATCGCCCCTTTACAGCAGTAAAGAGCAACAGACGCATTTTTCACGCCTTCGTACTCTTGGTCGGCAAAAAAATTGACCCACCCTAATACACATTCCTGATTGCACCATATTTGGAAATGATCTCTCTATTTTGCGTGGTGGTGGTTTTGCATTTTATATTTCCTCAAGAATTACAGCTACCGTTTTGTTGTGAGGCTCTTGTTCTGCGCGTTGACACTTCTTCGGCTAAACTTGTCGTTGGCGTGATTTATTTGCCACGCGGTAGGATAGACGTGCTTGAAAATTGTATTTTTGATATTGTCACCAGGCATGAACACGTTGTTATGGTATGAAGAGCTACCGAAATTTTCTTATTCATACCTCCAGGCAGCAGGAGTAAACATTAGAACTGAATGTGGTGCTGTAAAAGTTTATGCCGTGTATTTCCCAACAAGGCATACAGTGTTGTGCCCTGAATATGAATAATTCTTCTCACGAATAGGACGAAGATTTATTGTGGGTGGGGACTACAACGCCAAACATCCTTGGTGTGGTTCTAGGCTCATTAACCCAAAAGGGCGCGAGCTCTACAAATGCGTAACTAAAAAACGTTTTAACACACTATCTACTGGCAGTCCAACATACCGGCCAAGTGACATGAATAAGATTCCAGATTTGCTGGATTTTATTATATACAGTGTAATTTCTTATACCTGTCTCTGACCACACGCCAATCATTATAAATTACAACACATCGCCCTGTTTTCGTCCAAAAACTGGAAAAATTATTTTAAAAAACACAGATATTGAATCCTTCAAATACTAGTTAAAAAACATCAACTTCAAGTTGTGAATAAAAAGTCGGGTGGAATTAGATGATGCAGTCGAAATGTTTTCGTCATTAATTCATGCAGCAGCAGTATTATCCACCCCTGTTGACTTGGTTCATAATATAAACGGAAATAGAGTAGTTACTACGGCAGAAATAAGATTTCTCATTCGAAGTAAAAGAAGACTTAGGCGAAACTGGAAATACAACAGAAATCCAATAGACAAGCGTCAATTGAATCGTGCGGTGAAAGAACTCAAGGAGAAGCTAACTGATCTGAAGAATGAAAATACTGGCATATTCCTCAGAAAACTTGACCCTAATAAAAAAAGAGAGCACTGTCTTTTTAATGCCACAAAATATTTAAAGCGACCCTCCAAAAAGGAATACTCCTATAAAGGATGAAAATGGCACCTGGTGTAGATCAGATAAAAGCATATCTTCAATATCTTCATCTACTGATGACGCTGACATAATGTCATTTCTGGAGTCTCCGTGTCAAATGGATCGGCCAATTAAGCATGTTACTCAAAAGAATTAAGAGAAGAAATATCCAAACCTGGTAAAGGGAAATCTCCTGAATATGACAAAATCGATACCGCTGTTGCGAAATCGCTGCCAAAAAAAAAAGGATTCTTATTCTTGACGTTACTATTTAATTCTATTTTACGGCTTCAACATTTTCCACCGCAGTGGAAATGTGCAAAGGTTATAATGGTCCTTAAACCAAAGAAAGTAGAAAATTCGTTAGCATCCTATAGGCCAATAACTGTGTTGCCACCATTTTCAAAAATATTTGAAAGAGTTCTCCTAAAAAGAGTGACGCCAGTTCTTGAGAGTCTAAATATAATTCCTAAATACCAAGTTGGATTTCGAATCGAGCATGGGACTCCCGAGCAATGCCATCGTATAATCAAAGTTATTAATGACGCACTTGAAAATAAAAAATACAGCTCTGCAGTATTTTTGGACATTAGTCAAGCTTTTCATAGGGTTTGGCATTAAGGACTTTTGTATAAGTTAAAGTCTTTACTCCCGTTTCCTCTTTTCTTTGTCTTGAAGTCATATTTAGCGGACAGAACATTTTACGTGAATATAAATCAAGAAACCTCTACGATTCGCCATATACGTGATGGAGTTCCACAAGGCAGTGTTTTGGGACAAAACATAACTATTGCTACATACGCCGTTGATACTGCTTTGATAGCGTCAGATACATCAGAAGTGGAGGCATCTCGTGTTGTGCAGGATGCTCTTAATAATATTGAAAACTTGTTGAAAAAGTGGAGAATAACCATAAATGCGGAAAAATCAGCACATGTCACCTTTACCATGAGAAAAAATTATTGTCCTTCTGTTTTCCTAAACGGCGCTGAAATACCGAAAAGCGCACACGTTAAGTACCTCGGTATGCACTTGGACAAACGTTTAACTTGGAAGCATTATATAAAGTTCATAGTTGGGTGACTCCAAAGGTGAAGTCTGCCATTTATAATAGGGATGTCGCCTATAGGGCCTATGTTGAGACTAAGACTGATAGAATAAAGGATATATACAGGGTGATTCAGGAAGTTCCGGACAAATTTCTCCAGCGTATTCCCTGGCTCATTTCATGAAGAAAAGTCCACTAGGACCATGTCCGAAAATGCAAGGGTGCGAAATGGCTGCGGGTTCAAAATTTTCGGATTGGCGGTCGGAAGGTAGTAAGGTAAAGTTGCTAACTTCTGAGCCATCGGACGGATTTTTTTGTTTTTGGACTTGTTGGAAAGGCCTTTAAGAGGCCTTTCAGAATCAATAAAAAAAATAGAAATTCACATAACCTCAATTTGCTCAGCCAGACTTTTTTTTCTGTCGAAAGATAGCCATACCTCTTACCTTTCCAAAATGACCTAAACGAACCCCAGAGGTCTTACCGTTCCAAAGTTATGACCATTTTACTGAAATGCAAAAATGTTTGTTTTTGTTTTTGGAAGCAAAATAACAGCACACATTTATTTGTTTTTGTAAATTAACACGTTTAAGATTTTATTTTATTGAATTTTTTGTTGAAGAGTCAAACAAATAAGGAAAAAAATCTCTGGGCTTCTTCTTTCTTAATTTCTAAATAACCACCCACGCATGATGAGTTTTCTATGGTTCTCAGATTTAAAAAACATTTATGATACCTAATCCGTTCACACGCAATCAATTTTCCGTTTCCTACCTGCAACTGATGTTTTTCTTTTTACAGAAAACATAAGTTACCTGCCATCTGGCTGAGCAAATTGAGGTTATGTGAATTTTTTTTAAATTTTTTTCCGAAAGCTCTGTATCTCGGCGATTTGAATGTTTTCTACTTTTTTTATTGATTCTGAAAGGCCTCTTAAAGGCCTTTCCAACAAGCTCGAAAATCCGACCACTGGCTCAGAAGTTAGCAACTTTTCCCTACTACCCTCCGATCGCCAAACCGAATATTTTGAACCCGCTGCCATTTCGCACCCTAGCATTTTCGGACATGGTCCTAGTGGACTTTTCTTCATGAAATGAGTCAAGGAATATGCTTTAGAAATTAGTCCGGAACTTCCTGAATCACCCTGTATAAGCAATGTAGAACGGTAGCTCGTCGAATGATTAGGCGGACTAAACGAGGTGATGGCATCCGTATGTTTTCCGGAATCAATTGCCCCCAGCACCATGGTGCTGCCCGGCGTGATAATTACGACCCTGATAGTGACCCTAACAATTTGAATGATTACTTCACGTTTTGCCCGTCCCCTGCTATGTCTAGCTTAGGTAATTTAACTTATGTTGATCGAGATAATGATCTCACCTTTCGGAATATTGATGAAGGTGAGCTTTACTGTACAATATGTAGAATTAGTATAATACAGTGGCTGCTGATATGATTTCGATTAAGTTAATAAGATTAGTTTATTCCTTTGGTTCGTTGGTTTACGTGGTTGATAAAGATACTATTTAACATCAATTAGTGACTTGGGACACCGTTTTGCATACCACATCACTCCGAACAGACGAATGTACAGTGTCTATATCCAACCTGTTAATCTGAGATAACGCATTAGATCCCCTAGATCTATCTCGTGTACCTAAGTGAGGTTGTGTAGGAAGGGACGACCTATAGTCTTTAGGCGTATTTTTATTATACCCGGACAACTGCAGAGGAGATGTTCCACCGTCTCCTCCTCCTCTGAGTCTTCGCAGGCACGGCAGTGCTCGTTGTATTTATTGTATGCGTGATTACCGATTGGCCAGTGTCCAGTCAGCACGGCAATTAGCCTTGACATATTTAGTTAGTCCGTTGAATGTCATATTCTGGCCATGTGTTTCTGGATATGCGGCACGTTTCCGTTCTATCCCATCTGGCGTTAGCTCGTTCAAGGTAATGCAGGAAAATACCGGTTTTAACCAACACCTACAGGCGTTGTGACCGACACTATATGGAGTTCGGTGGAAGAGGATCCTGCCCTGGCTAGTTCGTCAGTCCTTTCGTTCCCAAGGAATCCTTGTGGCCTGGTATCCAAGAAAGAACCACATTGGCCAGTCAACCTAGCTCGACAAATTTTTCCTTACATTCACTAACGATTTTTGTGTGTTGTTAGATTTAAGTGATAGGAGAGCCGCTTGGCTATCAACAAATATTCCAATGCGCCCTATTCTCCGTTGTTGTATAAGTTCGGTGCAGGCTTGTTTGATGGCCAATACCTCCGCTTGGAAAACGCTGCACTTGTCTGGCAGTTTGAATGATAAATTGAGGCTTGCCTCTTCGGAGAAGACACCAGGAGCCGGTTCCACATTCCATTTTGAATCCGTCCGTAAATACTTTGGTGTCAAAAGCTGTCAGTGGTTCTCGTTTATCCCACTCGATTCATCTGTGAAACCTGACATCGAATAGGTTATGGAACGTCAATGATGGGGTGTAGTAATCGGTGATTATGTTGAGTTCCCTTGGAATTGTCTGTAGTATACTAGCATGCCCATATACGTTGTTCTTCCAGATTCCAAAAGCATTTAGTCGGGTGGCGCTCTAGGCCGAACTAGCTGTTATGTGAAGGTCAATTCCAGCTTCAGCTGGAAACGTCTTCATTGTCCCGGTTTTGCCGGTGCAAGCTGATCTCTGAACTCTATACAACAGTTTCATGGTGGACGTCTTCCCCGCGACAGGCCACCAAACCATTGAGAGTACATACCGTTAGTACCTGAGTATTGGGTTGATAATGTTGACACCTTCCTGGATGTGTCCTCACAGTCTGGGAAGTGTGTTTTCAAGAGTATCTCTATAAATTCAGCTGAGCTATTTGACCATGACCCGTTATCTCTCCTGACATAGGTGGGATTTGAGTGTCCCTTCTTGACCATTATTATGCTCAGTCTAGCTGTATCCTTTGTGTTCTCCATCGATCTAATCGATCTTTAACAATATCCAATTGTAGTCCGAGAAGGATTTCTTTCCGGATACTGCCCAGTTTTCTATCTCTACTATTCTATTATCTGACAACAAAGTTATCGGAACTCGGGAAGACAAAAGTACCTCTGTTGCAAATTGTAAGGTTGTTAGTATTAATAAAGTCTAAAACAGACTAATCTCGTTCGTTGACTTCAGAGCTGCCCCATATGACTTGTCTCGCATTGGCGTAGCAGCCTATAATGATGTTGTTCAATCGATGGATATTTCCCATAGCGTTCCCCACCTCCTTCGGTGGGGGGGTGGTGGGGGTTGGGAAGGGAGGCGTCACAAGAATGCGCCATGTAGCAGGATGCAATATAAATGCTCTTATCTTCTAAACTGGGGGCAGAGGAAAATGTTTAATTTGTTTTTTGCAATTGGACATGATCTTGGCTTAACATTGTCCTTTATATATAGTGTTTTGTAACCATTACCATGGAGCCGTCTCACCACATTATCTTGTACGAAGGGTTCCTGGATGATGCCTAGGTCTAGATCCTCCTCAGGTAGAAGAATTCGCAGGATATCTGAGGCGATACGGGAGTGCTTCAGATTAATCTGGACGACTTTCAGTATATGGACCATTCTGGTGATGAAGTGGATGCCCCCTCCAGGTGCAACTGGACAAGCAGCTTGTTGGTGAGCTTTACTGTGCAATATGTAGAATTAAGTCTAATGCAGTGGTTGCTGATATGATTTCGATTAAGTTTATATGATTAGTTTATTTCTTTACTTCCACACACCTTCTTCACTTTTTTAATACTAGTCATTAAGACTGGTAGTTTCCCATTACAGTGGAGGCTTGCTAACATTTTTCCACTTGCCCCGACTTTAGGCCCATTTTTGTGCTTCCGGCTTTGTCGAAAGTCTTAGAGATGATTCTGAGGGATCAAATATCTACTCACTTGGACTTGTAGTCGTTGGTAGATGCACGTCAATCTGGGTTTCGAAAACATCATAGCACAACTTCACTGGTTCTTCACTTGTGTGATGAAATATGGCGTTGTATGGATTCTCGGCACCCGGATATACCTTCAATATTAGACTTAAGTAAGACATTTAACTCTGTTACTCCCAATATTCTTTTATATATAATGTTTTCTCAATTCCGTTTCTCTTACTCGTATTGTTCGAATTGTTTCAGTCGATCTAAATTCGTTATTTCTAATGGATGTATGTCCAACACCCGTTCCGTCCATTGGATTGCTCCACAGGGCTCTATTTTGGGTCCAATACTGTTTACAATATATGTAAATGATCTTCGTGACTGTGTTTTGAGTTCTAAACTTAGTATTTATGCTGATGATATTCAGTTGTTTGCAGGTGCATAGTTATACTGGCTCGACCGCGGATTGTGTTAGGGTCTTGGATTCTGACATCGGCCAGAGTTGTGATTGGAGCGATCGTCATAATATCAATATCAATGTTGGTAAGACTGTGTGTATCATGTTTCGATATGGGCAGGCGCAATCGTCGGTATCGTCCATAGTACAGTGATTGCATCTGATTCTGTGCCTTGTTTAGTTTTTGAAATTGACTGTGGACTGCATTTTACTGACCACATTGCTATGGTCTGCTCAAAGGTTAATATTATATTAAGGCGTCTTTACAGTCTTGATGTCATTTTATCCATGACCGTAAGATACAGATTTGCTCAGGCGTTACTTATGCCGAACATTTTGTATGGTCCTGAGATCTACACTGGTACCAATTTGGCTAACTTGCGCATACTTCACACATGTTTTCATGGTATCTTTAGATTTATATCTATGGTCCCCTCTTGCGTTATAATTATGCTTCATATTCTTTTCAGCTCTTGGGTTGTTCCTTTGATCATTCTATGCATCTCAGATGTATATACTTTTTCTTCTGCGGTGTACAGTTTACTCTGTCCTCTGATCTCTTTAATTGTATAACTTTTCTGCATTCCAGTAGAAATACTCAAGTGCTTTTGCAACCTTTCTCTCATACGGTGTTGGAATGATCATTTTCTGCGCGTGTGGCTGGGTAATGGAATACTTTGCCACATAGTCTTAATAATTTTTCGGTACAGCCATTTACCTTTAAACTTAATTAGCTTGATTATTTTGCATATTTGGAACATGGTCAGTAGTATTGAATTCCCGTTCACTGAACACTTTTCTTCTATGAACTTTTAAACTTTACTTAATTGTTCTCCTTTTTTAAATAAAACATTGTGCGGTAGGATTTAGTATTAAGTTTTTTTTTTGAATTTGTTATACAGATAAATTTTTAATTTGTTTTTTTTTTTTACTTTGCCTGTTTTTAATAATTCTATCAACATGTTGTCCTTAAGGGCGTTACTTTATTAATATAATATAAATAAATAAATATTATTCTAATTTCAACGGATGTAGCAACATTTGTAGTTTCCGCATTTTTCACTTAAAAACCGTAGACACCCAGCGAAATAATTATAAAGGCAATATATTTTTTGCCGGTACTCTCAATGCCCTGGGTTTAAGAGCGCTAAAAAAGTTTTTTTTAAACAAAACAAACCCGGTTTTAGATGCCAATGAAATTCTTTATTCCTGTGAAAGTACGTTCGAGGCCATTATGTATGGAACTCGATTTCTTTAGCATGGCCACCAGGGGCACGTTTGCAGAAGTCCAGACGCTGAACCCAATTTTCGACGGGTTTCAAGCATAAATCGGCCGTTACTGCTGCAATTTCACGTTCACGCTGGCTTGTTGGCATATACCATAGACTTGACGTAGCCCCACAGGAAATAATCTAACGGCGTCAAATCGCATGACCGAGGCGGCCAATCGACTGGGCCATTTCGTGAGATAACACGTTGACCAAACTTGGTTTCCAATAAATTGATTGTGGCATTCGCTGTGTGGCTTGTGGTGCCGTCCAATTGGAACCACATGTCCTCTAAGTCCATATTAACCAATTGGGGCCAAAAATATTCGGTTATCATTGAACGGTAGCGATTCGCATTCACAGTAATGTGCCGGTCTTGATGATCACGGAAGGAGTACGGCCCAATGACGCCGCCGGCCCATAAACCGCACCAAACCGTAATTTTTTCGGGATGCAATGATGACTCATGGATTACGTGCGGATTGCTGTCTGGCCAATAACGCATATTTTGCTTATTGACGAAGCCATTCAGCCAGAAATGAGCCTCATCGCTGATTGTTGAGGCCACTGACTCCAAATTTCGGTAGTAAATTTTAATAATTTCGACTCGTTGTTGGCTCGTATATCTTTCCATGATGAAATGGCAAACCTTACTGAAGAGAAATGTCAAAAGAGCGGGAAAAAATGTGGCGTCGTTTGCTGTCCCTATCGATTTACTTTTGTAGCGTCTCTGTTGAAAAACCCTTTATGTGTCATTAGGTATATTATGTCAGAGAATATAACCACTCGATCTCTTTTACAAGTTAAATGAAAAGTGACCCACCGCGGTATTTACAATTTTTTCACTAACTGGAGTAAATATGATCTCTTAGCTTTAAAAGGAAATTACAACTTTAAATATTACGAGGATCTGAGAACAACTAAATTTTGAAAAGTGACGTTGTTTTTTTTCTATTTCTGGTGCGAAATATATATAAAGGCAACATGGAAAAAACCCGAATTCGAACAGTAGTAAATATGAATTTAAACAGAAGTGAGTTTTCTTTGGTTGTTATTTTATTGTTTTAAAATTAACGTAGGTCAAACTTAAAAATAATTAATTTATAAAGAATACCTGGAGGAAAGTACCCAAGTAAAGAAGAAAGGGGAACAATTTAAGATTATCATGATGAAAGGCTGTCCAATCGGGAAATTTCGAGGCGATTGAAAAGATCTAGCTGTGTCATTGACAATTCTATAAAATAGGGTGGTCAATATGGAAAAACAAAACGACCAGGAAGGACACAACTGATCAGTGGCAGCGCCAAAAGAGAGAACAATAGGGTTGCTGTGACAAAAAACTTCGGCGATAAGGAAATTATTGCTGAATTGAGCGTCGTGTTCAACAAATGATGAAACGCGACTTGAAACTGTCATATGGGAAAAAGTATGCAAAACTTGCTCTCAAGTCAAGACACGAATTATCCAGATTTAAATTCTCCGAAATATATACATTTTTGGATGAGCTGGGATATTTTCCGATGGATAAAATTAAATTTGGAAGGACCTGATGGCTCGGACAAATATTGGCATTCCAGATATTTTTCCAAAATGAGGTATGAGTTATATAGGAACCACTCCAATATGTTTTGTTTCCACAAATTTGGATTCCGAGTATTATATTCGACTACTGGATGTCGTCTTAGTTAATTCTGGAGTGGAAATTTGTGTCCCAGGATATTTAATCCAGCAGGACAACGCTACAGTACATCGGTCTAAGAAAACTCCAAAGTTTCTGGAGTCCAGAAATAATGCAAACTCTCGACTGGCATGCACTTAGTTCTGATATCTATACGACAGACAACCTCTGGTCAATTGTAGCTACAAAAGTTTACCACCCAGGACGCCAGTTAAAGAGTGTCAAGGGTCGAAGAGTAGCAATACCAGAAAATGGAAGATAACTGATCCTGCGCATACTCATTCGTAGATAAACTCAATGGCAAGATACTTAGTAGAAGTTATCAGCGATGTTGGAGATCAGATGTCTTACGAAACTTTTTAGATTAATTAAATAAACCTTTTGCCTTTATAAATATTTCGCACTATTAATTAGTTTATTTTTTGTTGATTCACCTTGAAGAAGTCATACTCAAAGCATTTGCGCCGAAAAGTATTTAATTTTGAAAGGACTAATACAATATAAAATAAAAACTTGAAAATTCCTCACAACATTTGGAAAAAACAAAAAATGGTGTTTCTTTTATATTTATTTCGCGGGGTGTATTGTGCCTCAGTGCGTATACGTAATATGGGAATTTCCAGGAACACGTATACGCAATATGGGCATTTCCCGTCTGAGAATATAAAGGTATTTTCAAAATACCCATTCTTCTCTTGTATGTTTTCACTAATGATAGTAAATGATTTAGTTGCCATATAACCAGGCTACGCATGTACAAATTGTTACTTGTCCATAGCTAAAGTGTGCACTTTGGATTTCATTCTGACAAACAAGTCGATAATTTCCAGCAAAATCGACTTGCAATATTAGTTGCCCTGGCTTAATATTTTTCTTTCTAGTGTGAAAGTAATTTTGTTGCGCACGTTTAACAAAATAATGCATTTTAAAAAAGGGTAGCTGCACCTCCAACCCATTTATGAGATCAGATAAAGGAGCGATAGTATGTGTCAAAGTTACTTGAGAATCAATTTTCCTCCAATGTTGCCATATCACATCTTCATCGAATTTGCTCCAAAATTTCAGTGGAACTAAATTATTGTTTATGGCTTGCACACAATTTCTCATGCAGTTTTCATCCTGTATGTTATAGCAAGTAGATTGGAGGAAAGTTTCGAAATGAGGAGGAAATGTTGTTACAAGTTTAACGCTGCCCTATCTTGTTGGTAAGTTGAATTTGTCTTGGTCGATACTGAAAATACGTTGACTTGCTTATACTTTTGTCAGGAAAATAGTTTTTAATATAACTCGTAGGCTTCTGATACGGTCGGCAACATAAAGCGCTTTGGAACTACTAGTTTTTCAATAATTAGAGCATCCTTCCGCCCTGCAGCTTGGATGCTAACATCTTCACGCCTATAGAAGTCCTGCATTGCCTGTAATTATTGCTGGTATTCCAAAGCCTGATCAAATTTATTTTCAACATTTGCTGACTCGGCATATTTCTTATATAACGCATTGAAAATTTGTATTTTTTGTAAGTCCTCTGGCAAAGCTTTTTCTGCTTGTCGCAACCTTTGTTTACATGAATAACCACCAAAAATATTTTTTTTCGTAGCTTCATTTTCTTATATTTCACGACATTTTTTCTGCATTAGGTGAATTTTGTCTAGTTATTCCTTTATAAGTTTCACGTTTTTCTTTGACAATTCCAGAACCTTCTTTCGGTGCTTTCGCGATCTCTCGTTTGCTTTTAAACGAAAGCTTCTAGCCTTAGTGGGTCTTCTATCAATCGTTCCCTATACAGCTGTGACCTGTGCTTCGCATTCTCCATCTATGTATATTTAAATATTCATAATTATGCTTAAATTTGTAGGAAAGTGAACTTACAGTAGAATTGAGTGACGTTACGTGACAACTTTTGAAGTTAAACAATTTTTTCGTCTCACTATTTTACTTCTGAGCAATTTTATTTTAAATTCATACGTTCTTTAAATCCGAATTTTTGACAAATGGCAACTGACGTCTTAGAAGTTATGCAAACAAATGATCCTTTACAGACGCGCACGTGACATTAAAATATCAATAAAAGAAAATGAAATAATCCCGGTAATCGATCATTATTTTTCTAGCTGGGTTTTTATTTTAGTTATTTGTTGTTGTAAAATATATTGCATGGGAAGAAAGATGTAAACAATATATAAAAAGTACAAACAAAGAAAACATGCAATAAAAAGTTGCCAAGATATAGAAGGAGCAATTTCAGATTTGTAGTCAGTTTATTTTTGTCGTGACAGCAGATTTTGGCGGGAAAAGCTTCAAAAATACTAAAATTTTAAAAATTCCTTTAATATAGACAACTGGGTTTTTTTTTGTAACCTACATATATAAGCCAACATTAATTGTTACAAAAAAAAAGGAATAGGCGATGAGTATATTCAACTTGGCTTCGTTCTATAATTTTACATTTTTATTTGTCAATTTGTTTATTTAAAAGCCAAAACTAAAACAAAATACTAAAGAAAACAATATAATAAATGATGTGGTTATTCTGCATTGACACTGCAGCAAAATTTTTTTTCTTTTTGAAATTTCGAGTAAATTAAAAAGCAGATGTTTGGCTATTCGAAATATTCAAATATGAGATTTCGATTGCAATTGTTCAGGACTTTAATGCCGTATTGGTGTAAAACACTATTTACAAATAAAACAAACAACATAAACGCGAAGCTGCACGGTAGTTGTCAGATGTAAAAAACAAAACAAAAAAATACGACTCGAGAGCACGGCCAAATAATAAAACAAACAAGAAGTCCCCGAGCAAGCGGCGTGCTCTTTTACGTCTCAAACGAACTCGGGAGCAGCTAGCGTATCGGAAGCGAGACGTAAAACGCTATTCTATAGAGAGGTTAGAGAAAATGGAGTGGAATAGTGAATGTGTATCGGTGTGCTATTTATGCACAAAGTTCATAAAATGTAAAATGTAAAACATACATCATTTATATGTGCATAAAAGTACATACAATTTACCATAAAGTACATATCAAGTTCCATAAAGTGCATGAAATTTACAAAATATATACAAAATGTACCAAAAGTACTACATAACAATTACCAAAAAATGTCATCAATTGTACCATAAATTCACCAAAAATTACTTTAAGTGTAGTGATTTGTGCGTGAGCTACACCAAAAAACTACATATGTAAATGTCATCAAATGTGTACCAAAAAGTACACAAGGTGTATCAAAAAATTACATTGCAAGTAGACAGAGCCGAAGGTGTGCTTGTGAATGTTGTCGAGTTAGGGTAAGGTATAGGCTTCCTTCTTCACTTTACTTTCTTTTAGTTTTGTTTTAGTTGTTTGATCTCCAGTGTTGCCTTGGAATGCGTATCCTTGAAGAAGAAAAAACCAATAATATTTTATACAACTTTTTAAATATTTTGATACAAAAATTAACTACCCCTTATAACTATTTACATCATAATTTTCGAAACATCGTGGAAATATAAGAAATGAAATGACATACATTTTATATTTTCCATACAACAAAGTCGAACTTGGTAACATTTTTATCGGGGTTATTCCCAACTTCTGAAATTATATATGTTAGCGTGCAGGTTTTCATTTTGTACGAGTTAACGTGTATAAGTTACGATAAAACGCCCCTATAATAGGAGACTAAAGCATTTTTATACCCTCACCCATAGGGATGGGGGTATATATCATTTAATACGTACAAAAATGTAACACCTAGAAGGAGCCATATTGGACCCTTAGGATATTTGGACGAAATCGTTTTAGAACTTTTTAAGACGTTTGAGCCATGTCCGTCTGTCTGGCTGGCTGGCTGGTCAACACGATAACTGCCGTAAATCTTTACAGATCCCAATGAAATTTCTTCAGTGATTATTATTTGCCAATATTGAGTTTGGGATTGAAAATGGGCGTTTTGACTACGCCCCTTCTGGTACCTCCCATACAAATCGACACATTTAGCACAACATCATATGTCTTTCAAACCTTTCTTCTGGCAGATGTGATTAGCTTCAACTCTCACATTGGACAACAATCTGTAAATGTCGACTTAACTAGAGGAAATTAACTAATGGAAAAACTCTGGTACCTCCCATATAAAAGTTGGGCGGATAACCGGTTGATCGACACGATAACTCTTGTAAACTACAACCGATGTTAATAAAATTCGGTACTAGGCAAAATTTTGCTGAAATCTACTGTGTAATTAATAACTGACTATTGTGCCATCTCCCATACAAAAGTTGGGCGTATTTGCGGTTAGCCGACTCGATACCTCCAATAAATCATAACCGATCTTAATAAAATTTGGTACTGATCAAAAATTTGGCAACAACTAGCCATGCCCATTTTTGTACCTCGCATATAAATATTGGGAGGAAACTAACTAATTTGGGTATTCAATAATATTTCTCTCAATCTGTTATTGAATATGGTCACCTTTGATATGGGCGTTTTTAACAGAACTCCCACGCAATGGATGACGTAGGGTGAGGGTATGATTAAGTCGGTTCACCCGACTGAAACTTATGTACTGGAATTGTTAACGTATTATTTTTCGTTCACGGTTGACCTTTCTGTAGAAATGCCCATATGCGATTGTACATGGAAAATAAGTAAAATGCTAATCTTGGTATATCTGCTAAAATTTGAATACCGTATTTATATGAACCACATTTTTCCGTTGATAACTTAAAATCTTTATTGGAGTGTAGTCTCTAGCTTAAATAAGTAATAATATTTTTGGAATAATGTGAAATATTTTCCGTGATTTTAAATTTGTATCGTTTGGAAAATTTTCCCATATTTTGTTTAATTTTCCAAATTTTGCTCTAATGGTTAAACAGACTAAAATGTTATATTGGAAACATTTTGTGACCAGTTAATAAAGTCTTTAATGTGTGTAACGATTCGATCTTTCCATCAGAGATAACGACGAAAGAGTACATCAACCTGAAAATAAGGGTTTTAATATTTTAAAAAATACTTTTAGAAATACTTTTTCGTATATATTTTTCGAGCGAATTAGCTCAACGTCAATGACTCCGGCTCGATGAAGTCAGGAAAATGTTTACGATCCGCCAAAGTGTGAACGACCCAAGATAACTAGAAACCGCGGACCGAAGGCGTTTAGTGAAGTGCTGGAGAACAGCCTCACTATGGCGGTGATCGACAGACGGCATGTAGCATAGAATAACACATACGTAGAAGGTTTTATTCACTCAATAAATTAAACGTCATAGGTACGATGGAAATTACACAGTGGAGGGTGGAAAATATGGGTTCAATAATACCAGATGGTGGCAATAGTATACAGCGATCCACAAAGGAACTACACCCGAATTTCGTGTTTTTGTGGCAAACTAGTTGTGTTAAATACAATACAAATGAATACCAACGTTAAAAGTCAACAAAAAAGTGCAAAATACATTTACATTTTTCAGTTCTACACCAAAACGACAGGAAATAGTTAAGTGAACATATTTTGTAACTCCACCTGGTGTATGTAAACATTTCCACAGACCTACCGAGAGAGTGTGAAATGAAACGTCAGATGAGAGAATAAGTTCTTCTATAGTATGTGTTATTCTATGGGCATGTAGTTGGAGCTGTCTTCTGGAATAAAGGGTTGTGTGTTAAGCCTACGCTATTTTAAATGTAGGGGCCTTACAAATTGAAGATAAGTTGTTTCTCCAAACGACTCAATATTTTTTACTTTTCTTTTCGGTTGGTAAAACCAAATTTTAGCACAGAATTTTCCAGCGACGTCTTTGTCGTCCGAGTGTTCGGCTACTTTCGAGAGTAGGTCTTCGAGTATGTCCATTCTACTGGAATGACATACTTTCCCTGGTATTAAATGATTCGGAAATATATTTTTCCATCTTCATTGAGGACTTGGTATCTGCCAATATCGTTCTACTGGGATGCCAAGCTCGGACATAACTTTGTGTAGTTAATCATCAAATAGATGTTAGGTGTCGAGTTGCTTTTCGTGGTTTTTCTCCAGGTTTAGTAGTTTTTTGCCTCTGGTGAATTTAAGTAGTTTAAGTAGTTTTTTGCCTCTGGTGAGTTATTTGCATTTTGTCCCTTGCAATGTTTTTCGCGCGAAGACTAAAATTCCCCAATAATTTCAAGAATTCCCAAATATGGGACTATTACAAAAATTCCCTTATTTTCCACATATGTATAGTGCCAAGTACCTACACTTTCGACATGTTTATTGGGAACTCATAGAGATACCATAGTTGGGATAAGTCAACGCTTGACGGCGTCAACGCGTACATATTGCAATGTCCAAAGAAAATTGAAATATTTATTTTTTATTGTTTTTTTTTAATTCTAATAAATTCTTTTTAAATTTCGTTTGACATTTTATACATTTTCCTATTTATACCATTTAACATGTTATTTTTTTTGTAGGAGGAAGTGGAATTAATACGGTGCCATTATTCATGGTTCTTAGCTTTTCGCACATTCTGCACTAGAACATCATCAACAATGGGTTGAGAGTTGAATGCACATCTGCCATTGCCACTGCCAGTTGTACGGAAAAAGCAGACAAATTTCACGTAAATTAATTAAAATGACACTGATTTATAGCACAGCTACAATTGTCGCATGCACACTTCTTTTGGGCGGGGGAATTTTTTTAACGTTTGATGAGGGTGGAGATTGAAAGGTCAATGGCGTCGACAGAAAAATTACCTAATGCATTTGTCATTGAGAAGCTGTCCCCTATCCCTCCATGGGACGTAATGGGAAACCATTTGGCAGTGCGGTGAAAATTGTCAGTTTATAGGGAAATGTTGTTGAAGAAATTCAAATTCAGTCAAGGAATCGGAGGATACGAAGTAGTAGTGTTGATTGAAACCTTAAACTGAAAAGGGGTAAAAAAATGTATGATTTACATATATTTTATATTGCGGGGTAATAGCTTCAGTACTTCAAAAGTATTTATTGGACGGATCGTTTTGGTGGCGATTGACCATAATCCCAAATGTCACAATCCAAAATATAAAATTTGGGCTTAAATCTCCTCAGAGGCGATCATAGTCCCAGATTTTGAATTTGGGTTTAAGGCTGCTTTGAAAGGAGTTATAACCTTAATTGGGGATATGTTGTCTTTGTAGATATTAGGGAGTATGGCCTGGGAGGCCGTAATCCTAAATAGATTTATCACCTCGATTATCGTTTAAATTTCTTTCTTTAAAAAGGAAAAAAGAAAATTACAATTTGAATTTGGCGATTTTCATGGGATCATAATCCCAATCTTATTGAGTTGGCAAGAAAGTAATTTCGGTTTTTTTTTTGTTCAACGTTACTTTCAATTATTTTGTTAAAATAATTAATTTTAATATATAGTGTAGGTGCTATTTTGTTCAGAGACCTTCTACCATCGTTCAGGCAACTTTTTGACCCCAGATTCCTACAATGACACAGGTCCGTCCCACATATAAACTTCAACAACTCGGTTTGTAGGTCGCCGTTGGTATTGACGGATTTTCCATTCAAAAAGTTTTGAAGACTCCGGAGTAAGTGAAAATCCGAAGGTACCATATGCGGACTTTAAGGTGGATGTGGCATCGCTTCCCTTGCAAGCTCCAATATTTTTCGCCGAGTCTGCAAAAATGTGTGGGGCCTAGCGTTGTCGTGATGGAAAAGCACGCATTTGTGATTTAAAATTTCACGGGGCTAATGAAACGATATCGAATTCAGTATCGTTTTGTAGGTAGTGAAGTTTTATGAACACATGTATTTGAAATAGAATATGAAATGTCATTATCGAAATATCAGTATCATAGAATAATACATACATAGATAAACTTATTCTCTCATCTGACGTTTCATTTCACACTCTTCATCGTAGGTTTGTGGAAATGACAGCAATTAAATTTTAAATTAACTTACACCGGGTAGAGTTACAAAATATATTCACTTAGCTTTTTCATGTTGTTTTGGTGTAGAACTGAAAAATTTAAATGTATTTTGCACTGTTTTGTTGACTTTTATCGTTGGTATACATTTGTATTGTATTTAGCATAACTAGTTTGCCACAAAAACAGGAAATTCGGTTGTTGTTTCTTTGTTGATCGCTGTATACTATTGCCACTATCTGGTATTATTGAATCCATATTTTCCACCATCCAATGTTTACTTTCCATCGTAACCTATGACATTTAATTTATTGAGCGAATAAAAGTTCCTATGTATGTATTATTCTATGATCAGTATAGTTGGAGAGATTATCGTCATACACAAATTGGCCCAATTTGGTGTTTCTTTCAGTGCCCCCATCAATGTTCTTGAATTGCTGACAATAGGCGTGAGAATTTATGGCTTAGGAAGCAGTTCAAAATAAATTACTCCCTTAAAAAACCACCATATGGGCAGCATAACCTTTTTTTGGTCCAGTTCAGCGTTTGTTGAAGTCTGAGCTCGTTCATCGTATTTGGACTACGATCTCTTTCGGTTAGCTTTGTTGTAAAGAATCAATTTTCATCCGTTTTCAGTGACAACGAGTTTTAAAAGTGGAGCAGTTTTCCTGCGTTTATGCGATAAATGGCAAGTGTTTATCCCATGGAGTAATGATGTTGCCATTGTTCTCATCTGGCACTTCCTCTCACACTATTCGTGTTGCGGTCGGTGCGATAGAGAGTTATTTGACGTAAATTGACTTAAACCAGGTGGAATTACAAAAATTGTTGACTTAAATTTTTCATGTCGTTTTAATGAAAGACTTTGAAATTTAAACGTATTTTGGACTTGTTTGATATATTTTATTGTTAGTATATGTTTGTGGTGTATTTACACAAAAATTTTAAAGCACAAATCGAAATGCCGGTGCTGATTTATTGTTGGACGGTTTTGCTACTATCTGGTACTATTAAACCAATACTTTCCAACATGCAACCGCCCATATGCAACACACTAAATGTCATCAAAATACTGAGAGATATGGCGTCTCTATACATCGTTACTCTATGGTTTGTCCGCTTTCGTAAAGGGATTTCCATAAGCTCGTGCTGAACCCACAAATCAAGCTTTATGACAAGTCCAAGCGTTTTTAAATAGATTTAAGGGGTCGTGTTCGACACCTTCAGCTTGTCTGCAATTTCCCCATCAGAAACATGTCGGTCAGATTCGATTACAGCTTTGATATCCCCCTTATCCACGTCATTTTGCCTGCTGCTTTTGTGACCATTTTTGATCGTGTCATGTCCAGAACGAAACTTCTTGAACCAGCTTTGGCACGTGCGTTCTATTCAAATCATATGGGTCATAATTAACCCGGTGTGCTTCCGCGGTTTTTTTGCCTTTTCGGAAATAAAAGAGCAAAATATGACGAATATTTTGATCATCCATATTCACAACAGAAATTAAATGAAACCTGACCACTGACTATAAGATGACATATCACAAATTTAAGCTTTAAATGTCAGCTGTGTAACTGTATAACAAAACAATTTATTCCGGTGATCAAAATCAGACCAAAAATAACAAAAGCACCATCTATATGAGAAAACCGAAGTTACTTTCTTGCCCAGCTAATAATTTGGCTTTATGTCCTTCCTCATTTTTTTTTCAATTCTATTCCTCTTGAATGCAGAGATCAGTGCTAAGGTAATATTTGGGACTCTGGCCGCTTCTGAGGGAACTTAAAACCCAATTTTAAATTTATGATTATTTCCTTTGGAGTTATGTCACGACATAGCCAAACGCTATCCATTTCCCAGGGCGATGTAAATATGACCCATTTTGTGGAAAGATTACCCATTACGCACAAAAAAACAACAGTCTTGCTAAAGTTTTGTTCCTGTTTTGCATTCATTATTTGTTAACATTTCTTCTTTGAAATGAAAAAGGTTACATTGAAGTGACAGCATTTTTGTGAAAACCATCCGAAATCATCACTCAATTGACGTTTGGTAACTGAACTGCTTCGAAAGCGAGAAATTTGAGTGGTTGTTAGTATTTTTCGTTGATCTAACCATCCATTTTCTAATATCTTCGTTAAAATTATTATATAAACAAATTTCGGAATTCCCCGAAATCAGAGCTAAGTGAACTTGTTTCCCAAACAATGTTTAAGGCAAAGAACAAGTTGGGATTTTTGTTTATTGTTAAACTTATATTAAATAAAAGATTAATATTCAGATTTAAAAACTGGCGATTATTGCAAAAAACCGTAATTTGTTTTATAATTTTTTTTAAGAAACCGGTAATCTGGTTTCAATTTTGCATAAACCGGTGAAACCGGGGGTTTAAGTTTTATTTTTTAAATTAAATTACACATGTAGAACTTACAACACATTTGAGTAGCGGCCATATACTCATATAATTATTCGTGTTTAAAACTGAAAATTTTACAACTCTATTTAAATTTGACAACACACTTTAATTTTAAATTGAAATTTGAATCATATTCTTTGGTGAGCGTCTTTACTATAAAATTTAAAAGTTTTATCAAAATTCACATTAAACCGATTTAAATTTTAACGTCATGTTCAAATTTGAAAATTATTTTCATGTACGAATATTTTATTAAGCTTAAAACATTTATACTAAAATCATTTAAATTTTGAAATTTAAAAAAAATTTAAAAAGCTTAAATAATTCCTATTCAATTAAAAAAATCATTTTAAAATTTGAATACAAAAATGATTCTAACAGTGCTATTCTCGAATTCGTGACAACCGTCATTCATAAGTTTATTGTCATTGAATTTTTGTCACTGGCATTTCAATTACCTATTCTGGAATTGCTGTGACAAGATTAAAGCTTTTTTGTTTTAAAAATAATATCACTGTTACCAAATCTAAAAACTACATTAGGAAGACCTTTTGTCTTTGTTGAAAACAATTGGTATTCATAATTTTTCAATCTGGCAATACCTTTGCCTAACAAATGCTGATTACTAGGGATGGGGTTTTCATGCATTTATTGTTGAACAATACTATTTACGACAAAATCATCACATTCAAAATTTAAGAATAAGTTTTCAATAACGTTTAATTGCCAGCCTACGACGGAGCTTGCAACTTGGTAGAATAACGAATTTAGGGAAAAATAAAGAACACGAAAAATTGTTTTTATATCATTCGGATATATGAGGCTTACAGCGTCTAAAATACGGGTCCATTTAGGAGCGGCTAAAACAGGAAATTGTGGTTACTGAAATGAAAGGCAGTATTTTTGCAAATTTAATGATGTCTTGTGTTTTGTGGTGCGTCCTTTGGGGACTCAAATAACCCTAATTTTCTTGTGAATCTGAAACGAAGCCGGCGTCTGACCTAGTAACTCATCGAGTTATCTAAAATTGTTATATAATATTTTTGGCTTATTTTGAGGACTTCTACAAAAAAGTACATACATAAAAGCAGCACATCGTCCTCGCAATCATTTTTTGTACCAAGTGGGTTCCATGGTTCCCTCATTCACGACTTTTTAAATTTTTCATGTTCTAGTATCTTCAACTAATTTCTTGGCGTAATTTTGAGCCACTCCTTCATAGGCATAGTTTTTTTTCATCATCATCATAATATATGCAAAAATATGCACCAACAAGTCAATGTGGGTTTTCTGCTAAGTGTGTGATTCGGCAAGATAATTTGTATAATTACTTTTAGACTGGAACCTAAAATAAAATAAATGGTTTCCCATTACATCCCATGAAGGGACCGGGGAGAACTTCTCACAATCTCTGAGCTGTGCGCTTTCCAGTTTTCACTCACTGATTGGGACCTACAGTTTTGCACCCATTCCGAACGATAATTTGAGAAGTTTTTTCATGGCTATATACTCGATAGTGTCGCCGGCACTATGCGAGGTGACCGCCGCCGAAAGAAATTTTATTTTTTTTTTGAAGGTGGTCAGATCAGGGTTCGAACCCAGGATCTCATGTACAACAGCAGCGCACACTAACCATTGCACCACCGACTGGAACCTGGGTGCATCGAAATCACATCCCTACTTATTTCAAATTAGAAAAATTGATACATACAAACATTCTTTAAACGGAGGGTCCAACAACAAATTAACAAATTTTCGTGCTTCCAAGGGTTTTAGAAAATTTGGTTCAATTCACATCGTACATTTTTTTCCCAAAATCGCCAAACCTTTTAAGCATATGCATTGAACCAACTTTTCTCAAAACCCTTGGAAACCATTATAAATTGGGTAATTTTTCGTTTGGACACTCCGTTTGCGTGATATAACAATTTTTCTAATTTTCTTCTGTTTATTTACACAATAGTTTTATTGTCATGTGCTATGTTATAACTATCATTGTCAACTGAACCAAAAAGAACTTTCATTTGCCATCCAGAATAGCAAATTGAAGTTATTGTCACTAATGTATTTACTGTCACGACAAATACGCTTGTCACTCGGTCGAGAATAGCACTGTAAATGCCATTTAGAACTTATTGATAGAAATCATATTTCTTAATTCCAAAATTTAATTTTCATTCGAATATCCTGTCATTTACTATTAATTTGTTTAAGGATGTTTAACTCAAAGGAAATAACAACCGGTTAACCGGTTAATTGGCGTCAAATAAACGGTTTCCGGTTTGTTCAAAAATTATGATTCTTAAACAATCGGCACACGTTTCTGGTTTCGCTTTTGGTCAGTCTACTGGCGACTAAGGCCTCCACTTAATTTTTATTTTTGGTTTACTGTGTATGTTGATTATTTCATAATTTTTAGATACTTTATGTAGTATTAGTCAAACATGGTTGGAATTTCTATAGTTAGATACAATAACATCATCAAAACACTGCTCCTGTATTGAAATATTCAGCGAAGAGAGTAAGAGAGAGAGAGAGCAAGGAAACGAGGCGCTTCACACATTTTCAACTCAGTGCTCTTAGCACTACTTTTAGTGCTTTTTAAAATTTTCGACGCGAAAAACATAAAATCTTTGATTTCCCAACAAAAAAAAATAGTTAAAAAAAATCAATTTTTTACAGAGTAAATGTCGTAAGTTCCACTTTTCCTTTTGAATGCATGTATGCACATTTTACACAATGTTGTAAAAATATAACCATTGATTGCGTACTGAGAAAATTCATGTTGCGAAAGTTCTCATATACCTGATATAGTAAATATTTTAACTAATAGTAAAGATGTTTATAAAATATCAGAATTTGAAATTAAACTCGGCTAAAAGTGATGATGAGGAAACAATAGACTTTAATATTAGTATGCGATATTTTAAATTAAAAGTCATGCTTTGTGTAAAATACAAGCAAAAATAAAAAATCGGAAAGTTGCAAAGAATATTTAACTTTAATATGTTTGTTTATCTTGTATTTTATGTTATTTAATTTTATTTTGATTTCTTGTGAAGTGTGAATTAATTTTTTTAAAATAAAAAATAGTACTTACAGGAAAAATAAATTAAGAAGCAAAAATAAAAAATGGGAAATTTGCAAAGAATATGAACCTTTAATATGTGTGTTCATCCTTTCTTTCATGTTCTTTTATTTTATTTTGATTTCTTTGAAATAATTTTTTTTAATATAAAAAGCAAAAATTAAAAAATTTAAAATTTAGGGAGTTTCGTGTTTTTTGATATTTTAAAGTTGGCAACCCTGCACGTTTTCTTCTCTACCCTTTCACTCTCTTTGGTAAAAGAAGAAAGAGAGAAATGCGTTTGAATGAATCGGTACTCTTTAGCGAGGGAGGGTCTACCCCCTGATGAACTTTGCATTGTATACAACCTTCTGTCAATGGCAAAGGTTTTATAAACCACTATCTTTAATTTACTTAAAATTAAAATAATCCAAGAACATTGACAATAGATTGTACCACATAGGATTAAGTGTACGACTGTATAAAAAGCGGTCAACGTACCCTGTTTTCCCAGCACTGTTTTAAATCAATTACCAAACAAATAAACAAATTAGTTCGATTGAAATATGAATGAAGATTTTTGTAAATTCTATTGCAAACTGAAGTATTTTTGTAAATTGTGCACAAGCATGGGATATATATTTCATTTATTTATATATTTTATAAAGATTTTTGAATGTATGTGCAGTTTGACCATAATAATAAGAGCTATTGCAAATTTACGAAGAGTGCGGCAATAGTCCGTCGTAGTTTTGTGTACAAATTTACCACGAATACAACAGATTGTGAACATCGCTAATACATTGCACTTAAAATTATTTGACATGGATCCCATCGTACCAAAACAGACTTAATTGTACCAAAAGTGGTACTATTGTACCACATTTTCCCCTCACTGGTCAAGAGAGTCGAGTCGTCGATCGAGAGAGCTTTTTGGTAATTTCTCACCTAACTCCATTTCACATATGTATTGTACGAGTACCTTGTACATCGTTTTTGCGAGTACTTATCCTTAGTTATATTTTAACCGTCCGTTCGTTCGCATGAATTCCGTAACTTTGTGTTTTGTGAGTGAACAAAAAATGAAGTACTTTATTTGTTGAAATCCATAAAGTATTAAATAAAATACATGCATAAGTGCATTTTACTGATCTGCATAGATTACCAATAGTGTTATGTCGTGATCTTTGTTCCAGTGTGAGTCGTGCCGCCGGTCGGTGTTTTTCTCGCGTTAAATAGCCTTCTGTGTTAAAGATTATTTCGTGTGTTGTTAGAATTGTTGTTTTTGCTGTTTGTTCCTGTTATTCGTTGTCGGTAGATAATGTTTGTAGCGGCGTGTTCTGTATTTTATTTATAAAATTATTCAAAAACCCATCAAATTCATGTTAACTGTAAACAGTTTAGTACTAACAGGAGAAATCATACAAATTACCACAAGGTAAGTCTTTACCACAATTTAATATCAAATCAATTCCTATAGAATATTTGAATTTACATACATAAGAAAGTTATGGCATAGGGAAAACATGACATGAGAAGGAAACAAATCCTATGCTCTTATTTTGGTTCCTTCTCCTTTCACTACACACTCGAATCACACACAATCGAAAAGCTTTCAAATATAGTGGGAATTACGTTGTATAACTACAGTTACACAACATTTTGTAAATATCGTGGGTGCTGAGAAATGATAGACTTTTAATGCTCTAGTGCAGCGGTGGGCGCAGCGCACATGCCGCGTGCGCTGCTTACTTCTCTGCCAACACACAGGGCCTGTGCATGAGAGCTTCAACTATTTATTTGATTCAGTCGTTGTTTGTTTTTCATTGAGTCAGGACGTATCGCTCGCTTGATCGAAAACAGAAACACGTAAATCATGTTCAGTCAGATATGGGAAAATGAATTTTTGTTTTTCGAAAATTTTGTTGGTGATGCAATATGTCTTGTGTGTCAATACAAGGCATTTCGTTGTCAACAATATTTTGTAAAACGTCATTATATTTCCTGCCATTATAGTTTGAATTCGATACAGGGAGATGATCGGAAATCTTTAATTTTAACTTTTAAAAAAAAATGTTTTGAATGCTCTTCAAATGATTCGGATTCTTTAAATGTGGGCGATGGAGAATTACAGGCTTCTTACGTAGTAGCTTTAGGTTTAGCCAAACGAGGCCGTTCATTTAACGATGGAGTTTTTTTTAAAGAATTATGCAGAGATGTTGCCTCTTGTTTTAACGACCGCTTTAAAGATTTTGTTAATACTTTAAATTCGATACCATTATCGAGAAGAACAATTGGTCGCCGGACGGAGGAAATTGCGGCATTTTTATATTTCGATACAAAACAACGAATCATGAACTGTAAATATTTTTCTATCTGCTTGGATGAAAGTACGGATATTAATAATATTTGCCAGTTAATTATTTGCGTTCGAACCGTTGATGAAAATTTCAAAACAGTTGATGAAGTTTTAAATGTTGTATCATTACATTCTAATGTAACTGGAAAAGTATTATTCGATGCAATGTCAGATCATGTGCTTTCTCTTGGTCCTAAGACCAAATTATCTTCTATTTGTACAGATGGTGCGAAGGTGATGGTTGTAAGAAATAAAGGTCTAATTGGTCATATGCTAAATAACCAAATAGACATTTATTATTTTCATTGCATTATCCATCAACAAGCTCTTTTTGCTAAAGTCGCCAATATTGAAAATGTAATGAGCACATGCATTAAAATAATAAATAAAATAAAAGGAGGCCATAACGCATTAACTCATCGGCGCTTTAAGACTTTTACTGCAGAACTTATGGCAGATTATGGGGACTTATTACTTCATACAGATGTTCGGTGGCTGAGTAGAGGAAAGAGTCTTGAACGATTATTTGAATTGCGTGACGAGGTCATAATGTTTCTTGAGGAGGAAAGTCTTATAGGGGAGCTATTGGATACATTTCGGCCTCCAGAATTTCTCTGCCAATTTGGGTTTCTATGTGACATTACAAACTACCTAAATCAGCTTAATCTGTCCCTTCAAGGAAAAGATAAATTAATTTTTGATTTATATTCCTCTATCACCGCTTTTGAAAGGAAAATAGATATTTTAATAGATCAGCTTATGAATAAAGACCTAACTAATTTGCCCAAAACTGCCGAAATTTCAAATCAATTCCCTGACACCATCAATGTTGATAATTTTTCCAATATTCTCCAGAAGTTACGAGAAAATTTCCAACTAAGATTTAAAGATTTTAAAAAAATTTCAAATATTTTACAACTTCACAACAACCCCCTTACTTGTAATATAAGCGAACAAAAGCCAGAATTTCAAGAAGAGCTTCAAAGACTTAGAGTTCAATTCAAGTTTGTTTTCGACGAAATAAGTTTTACGTTTGTGGAGGAAAGTTCGACATGTGCACTGTAGTTAATTAATATAGGAGTATGGTCGGACGATAAGTTGTCGTCGTTGATTATGTCAAGGGAATTACTGCAGATGCCGCTGTAAACTGCGAAATCAAGCAAATCCGGTACTTTTCTTGGGTCCGTAGGCCAATACGTTGGTTTTCCGCCAGATAATGCTTTATAATTGTTGTCGGTTATACACCGATACAAAGTTCTTCCTTTTGGGTTTATCAGACGAGAACCCCATTTCTGAAAAAAATCGCATAAGTTTCGCTTGGCACACTGTGTCTAGGTGGAAAATATATTGCATAAATACAAATTGATTTTAATGCCTCATGCTTGCAAGTATAGTTTTCGGTATTCCGTTGCAATTTCGTACCGAATCGAGGATTTGACAAATAACCCTGCGCCAGCATGGGCGGAATCATCGGAATAATTTTTCATTTGGCGCGACAAACATTATTTGTATTTTGTATTTTTTGTAGTTGTCATATTTTTGTATTCATGTATCTTTTGTACTTGTCAGATTTTCCTTGTTATTTTTCATAAAGTGATAAAGGTCCAATCCCATTTTTAGAAAATATAAACAGTTCAATTAATTTTGTATTTTGTTAACATTCAAATAAATTTCTAAACATAAATAACAAACATGTACACTTTCTTTTGACGCTCACAGTAAATGCAAAATTTAAAACTTTTAAAAAATAATCAATATTCTTCGAGCTTGAGGTCTGATTTGCTGTTGTTGTATTTATTTTCCTCGATATTTCGCTACTCCTTTGTGTAGCATCATCAGGATATTTGAACAATATTTAACAATTAAAACAAAATAACAATTGTGAAAAAATTATGTCAATTCAAAAATGTTCAAACAAAATTTTCCCGCCTTTTTTCAAAAATTTTCTGAAGTTACACAAACAAAAATAATGTTCGTAAAAAGTTCATATAAATTAACCCAAAGAAAAATATTAGATTGATAAACAATTTGTGCTTAAATGGTTCTACTGTTTACTAATTAAATGTCTGTAAATTTGGGCTACATTATCTGAATCTGTTTTATAGTTAATTCTTTTCAATGTGGGTGTAGTAATTATTTGTAGCATTTCTAACATATAACGACGTTTATAATTGTTTTCTTTATTTAAAACCGCTGTATCCTGAAAGTTTGGGTAATGATTTAAACTAGCACAATGGGATGTTAATGCTGTTTTCTGTGTAGAAATGTGCCTGTATTTCTGATCTGATTTGTGTCCTGCAATTCGTGTCTTTAGTTTATTTTTTGTAGTCCCTACATACATATACTTTGTTGCAAACCTCATTGTCATTTCCCTTACATGGTATTTTATATACTATATTACACATATCAAATTTGTCAAAACTATCCTTTGTTTTACTAAATATTCTGCCTATTGTGTTAAGTATGTTTTGTATGCTAATGTATAATTCTTGTCGTCAAATATTTTTGACTTCGCCAACCTATCTGTTATTCCAGGTATGTATGTTATTGACTTATAGATTTTCGGCTCATCTGTAATAGCCCTGTTCAGTTGTCCTTTATCCTCAAATTGCCTTATCAGTCTGTTGGTAAGATGGTTCGGGAAGTTGTTGTCCTTAAGAATGTTTCTTATCCTTTCCTTATTGACCTTGTGGAATTCTACATCACTTATAGTCAAAACGCGTTCTATTAAATTTTTCGCCGTATTTATAATCACACGTTTTTGATGTTTCGAGTGGAAGTTGATTATTCTTCCTGAAGACGTTGGTTTCTGATACCAATTAATTGATAAATTTTCCCCTCTCCTGACCACCAATGTGTCCAAATACGCAAGTTTTGAATTTGACTCTTTTTCCATTGTAAATTTAATACTGGAGTGGAAATTGTTAAAAACATCCAAAATTGTATTTATTTCGCCCTCTGAAACGACACAAAATAAATCGTCTACATATTTTGTCAAAATTTTTGGTTTTATATCCAATTTTTCGATACAAGAGTCCAGCAAATTTTCCATAACGATGTCAGCAACTATTGGAGAAGCTGGTGAACCCATTGGGAGTCCCTTTTGTTGCAAATATATTCTCCCATCATGTTGGAAATATCGGTTATCCACTATACAAAATCTTAATATATCTAAAAATAAAGATTTATTAATGTCTGTATGTTGCTTTAATGTGTTCCATTTTTCCTCTATGATACTGATAGCTAATTCTACGGGTACACTCGGGAATAGAGATACTACATCAAACGAAACTAAAATTTCGTTACTATTTATCTTCTGGTTCTTTATTCTGTCCTTAATTTATTGATAAAGAAAAGGCCGAACAACAGAATAAAAATTTTAAAACTTTTAGTATGAAACTTATTTGTTTTATGGATCTAACTAAATTATTGGTAAATTCAGAAGGAACATTATTCCAATCTTTTAAAAGCGATAATTTTGGAGTCTCCTTGCTTATATATGTATATGTACTTCTCTGCCCAAATATTGTTTAGATCTGGTGATTATAGGGCGTGGTTCAGTACCTTTTGGGTCATATGTACATATACATATAACAGCAATTCATTAGCTAATAGTGGTGACTGATTACGGGGTTTATCTTCCTGGTATACCCAATTATCAGTCAACCCTATCTTAGCTGCATTGGGTGCAACATTTTTCTACAAAAGCAGCAATACATGCGTGTCTACTCATTGTTGTTTAAATAAAACAACAAGATTTCCAACTGCCGATGCTGAAAAACACCCCCACACCATGCAGGAGCGATGTTGAAGATTTTGGTCATCAATGTCCTCATTTAGATTTCTCTAAAATTTTCTGTGATTTTGCCCTCCAAATATCTTAAATTCACATTTATTCGGAAAAAATAGTTTTCCCATAAATAATCTTTATTTTTCATATTTTTATGCGTAGTTTAGACGCCTTCGTTTAATTGCCTTCGAAATTAAGAGATGTTTTCTTCCACGTTGGTAAGAAAATACGCGTTTATGCAAAATTCGTTTAATTGTAATGAAACTTACGTGTTAGTTCCAGAATTTTTCATCAATGTGGAAACTATTTCCTCGTATCTCTTTCGCCTAGCAGTTTTGGATAACCCGATCGCTGGAAATATTCAACTACATATTTTAAAATTTTCGAAATATTTTTGTTTATCGCAGTTGAGATGCCTTCCCGCAAATTTATATATTATGCGGTAAGATTTTCCATTTTTATCGCAAATCTATTATGATTTTCCGAGTTTCGAAATAAATTCCTGTCCACATTTTTGTAATGCCACTTATTATTAAACCACTGACTAATCTCTGCCAAGTCGGCTTTCACTTGAACAAAATCAGATCAGAAGTAACGAGAAATCCAACAGGATGGCCTTGCAAATAACTAAGGTTGCAAGTGTTGACTCAGTTTTGATACGAAATATGAGAAACATTTCGGTAATCGTGTTGGCACATTATTATTTGTATGTTATCACTAAGGGGCAAACCTGGGTTGTCCTAACATACTTTTCGTGATTATTAGAAATTGAGAATATTCGTTGGTGTTGACTCACTTTGTGGCCATCGGTGGTGCAATGGGTAGTGTGTGCGCCTCTTGTACTTGAGATCCTGGGCGATCCCTGCTCTGACCTCCAAAATAATAAATATTCCACAAACATGTGCAACAAATACTAACCAATGATCAAATAATTGAAATATGTCACAAGTTTGCCTCACAGTGAAAATGAAGCACTTTTTTACGAAATAAATTAGTTGCAATTAACATTTATAAATTAAAGTTGTTACAATATCTGACCGATAAGTCTGCACACTCTTCCGAATTTCCTCCGACAAAATTTTCCGAATTCTTATCAACCACCCATCGTTTTTCTATACGTTGTCTGACCGACATCGGCATCAGACTCTGCAACTTGTGCCTGATAGATTTCTGACCGAATTCGGATCAAAATGTTACTGTGTAGGTTTTTACTTTGTCGCTTGCGTTACCCCCGTTTACACATACAAGTGCAAGTTCGAAAAACTCAATGCACTCACACTTTTTCACTAATACAAACTTCATCGACTTGCAGCTCGACTGCCAACCTTCAAAATTCGGAAGGCAGTAAATATGTATTTGGCACTTGCAGCAACCAATTTTTGGTATTGGTGGTTGTTGTACAACAATAGTCTCTGCCTGAAAATAAGTATGATGTTATTGATGTAGTGGCAGCGAACAAACAAGCAGGTCGTCGTCGCCAAAGAGTATTGAATAGTATAGAGAACTCATGGGACGAATTGTACATATGACTCAAAAACACTGGCGACATCTGGCGAATGATTCACAACGTATTACTACTCTCTTGTTGTCATAACTTGGTCCATTTATAATTTTGATGTGAAACTTTGATGGCTTGTGAAGCATTTATGCTTAATGTATTGTTTTGTGTAATAACGTAAAGAGAGTAAGACTCGTTTATGCTCTTTTACTCAGACTCTCTACATGAGAGCGGAAAAAGAGTGCAATAAGTATACTATTCAAAACTTTTATACTATTCAAAACTTTTTGTCGTCGCTCTGTTTATGACAAAACAAAAACTATTATTTTAGTGAGCTAAATATTACTTGATTTATTTTAATGCCAGCATTCAAACAAGCAGGTCGTCGTGGGTCTGTTTATAATTAATTACAATTAATTAACCGCTCTGTTTACAAAACAATTATTATATTATAATGTTAAAGCAGATGTAAGAAAAAAGAAAGTGCAATAGCAAAATAGCCTTCTCCACAAAAACTATTTCTTTTTATTTTCCATTGTAACATTTAATAATGTGTTCATAGAAATCCAATCGAAGTTCGAACATTCACTGTTTAACATTAAAATATATTTGAAAACATATTTAACAATGGCACTCACTTTATTTTGACGCACACAGTATGTTTTAAAATTGCGAAACAAATACGATACCGTTAGAATACTCCAACTAGATTTGTCTAACTGTTAATAGATGTTTAGTAGTATGCGCCATAATGGCCACAAATACAACAACGCATAGAAAAGGGATAATAACAGAGAGAAGAAGAAACCCATGGTGGAATTGCCTGTTCTTAAAATAAAAACTTACGGCCTTATTCATAAAAAAATCCAATGAGTGTTCGAACTCACGGGCGATGTGTTAACACCTTTTTGCTACACGGTACCTGTTCGATTTCTATGAACACATTCGTAAATGTTACATTGGTAAATAAAAAACAGCGTTCAATCTTATGATGACGTTACAGCTAAATAATATTAATACTTAAAATTATTTAAAGACCCAGTGCAAGCACATGTGTCATTATTTTCTTGCTCAATACTTTTTGTTTTATTCCCACAAAAGTCAAAGAATGCAAAGCAACAGACACTTGTATATACATACATACATTGTTATATTCGTACATACGCTACACAAGTTCACAAAATTGTCGTTGCTCTCTTGCTATCTCATTTTTATATATGTACGTATAATACGTCATTACTCTCTTTGCTCTGACAGTGCTCCGCACCCACATTTTATTGGACTTACCTTTCACTATAATAAAAAAACAACAACACCAACAACAACAACTACTACTACTGATATGTTGGTGATTTATTTTTGTAAATTGTCATGGGGGAGGGTATATAAGCTTCGGCCCGGCCGAACTTAACACCGTTTCTACTTATCTTTGTATACACCGGGCAATGCTGAACATGAAATGACTCGCTTTATTTGGCCATAGCAACAACAACGAAACTACCAAACACACAACATCACACGTACTTTGTCCGAAGTAGCTGACGTATACGTGTGTCACATAACCATATGTTTGCCATATCAACAGCAACGAAACAGCCAAACACACAGCATCACACATACTTTGTACGAAGTAGATGACGTATTAGTATGTCACCATGACGTCGACTGCTTGCAAATGAAATTTTGCGTAGCTATGCTTTATATCTCCGTTCAACAACAGCAACAGACACATGTACATGCATACATTATTATGTTAATACATACGCTCTGAACACCTTAAAAAAAAAAAAATTTCTTTCAGCGGCGGTCACCTCGCATAGTGACGGCGACACTATCGAGTATCTAGCCATGAAAAAGCTTCTCAAATTACCGTTCGGAATCGGTGTAAAACTGTAGGTCCCAATCAGTGAGTGAAAACTGGAAAGCGCACAGCTCAGTGATTGTGAGAAGTTCTCCCCGGTCCCTTCATGGGATGTAATGGGAAACCATTTATTTATTTTTTTACATACGCTATAGACACAATTTCGTTTGCCTCACCCCTGCCACACCACTCTTTCATTGCTCTCTTGCTCGCACATTTTTGTTTAACACGTCATTATTCTCTTTCGCAGTCGCAGAAAATCTGGTTTTAGCATCAGCATAAAATCTGGTTTTAGCAGCAGCATAAAATCTGGTTTTAGTAGCAGCATAAAATCTGACTTTGATAGATTTAGTCCCTATACGCCGCTATAGATGTTAATACATCAAAAAATAACTGAGCTTGAGATAGACCTACTCTTAAAAATATACCTTTTCTTGAAAAAGGACTAATTCTAAAAATAATTCCCATTTCTTAAAACAAACCTTTTCTTAAAAAAACTTTCTTTAAAAAAAAAACCTTTTTACAAAAATTCCTTTTCTTACAAGTACATTTTCTTAAAAATCAATTAATACCTTTTCTTTTCGGGAGGTAAGTAGGCTTTCTGCAAATAAGGCACTTGGTGCCTCTATGACCTCGTCCATACGTAGAAGAAATAATGTGGGGGACAAGGCACATCCTTGTCTAGCTCCCGTAGATGAGGTGAAAGGTTGGGTTTCCCTTCCATTAAAACGAACTTTATACGAACCTACGAACAGTTCATGGATCATGGACATTATCTAGACCGGACATGGACATTATCTTGATCCCCGTTTTCGAGAATATTTAATTACGGTGTACACAATCAAACGCTTGTTTAACGATTACTAAAAGTAGATACTGATCGTCTTAACATTATACAGAGTCGCCATACGCAGGACTTTGCCTATTGCATGTCGCCAGTTCCTGAACAGCGTTGATCACTTTTATCGGGATTGTGATACCGACTCCCTCTTTCCACTCCGAGGGGACTTTTTTTGTTTATCCCGGCACTTTTGATAACCGGTGTAATGACATCTGCTAACCCATATTTCAACAGCTCCGCTGGAATATTATCAGAGTCAGAAGATTTGTGATCCTTCATTTTTCCCAGTGACGCCTCGATACCTGTTTGCGATGGGGGTTCCATTGAAATATCTCTTCTCCAGTTGCGTCGTGATTATGCTGCCGAAGGGGTACACTACTCTTCATCATCCGGAAGTTTAGATTGTGTCGTAAATAAATAATGTCATCTTCCACTTGCTGATCTGGTGATGATATCTCCTTGTCATCATTAGCCTTTAACTATAAATTTCTGCTTAAATTTATTTATCTTTCTGAATTTTATTATTATAATTTTATTATGTTCTGATTAAAATTTAAGACGAGTGATTCATTAGACCACCGCAGTCGATAGTGTTGGGGGAAACCCCACCTCTAGGCAGGTATACACCCTGCTTTACTACAGTTGCCATGAGAAAAACATGAGTTTTGTTGCGGATTTATAGATGGCAAAATACTTGAACATCTAGTCTCTAGATGCAATCCTGTGAATGAACGTATCACCGTAATCCGCATAAAAGCGAAATATTTTTATATTTCCCTAGTCTGTGTGCATGCCCCGACAGAAGAGAAAGATGATGATGCCAAAGACATATTTTATGAACGACCGCTGCACTGGCCATGACTCTAAGATTGTAGTACGAGATTTTAAAGCTAAAGTAGGCAGGGAGAATGTGTTTCATCCAACTATTGGCAATTTCAGCCTACATGCTGACAGCTCCGTAAACGGTATGAGACTGATTGACTTTGCCGCGGCAAAATACACCCAGCGAAATAATTATAAAGCCAATGCACTGGGTTTTTGGTGTAGAATTTTAATGCATATATGTGTCATTAGGTATATTATGTCAGAGAATATAACCACTCGATCTCTTTTACAAGCTAAATGAAAAGTGACATTGTTTTTTTCTATTTCTGGTGCGAAATAGCGGGTTTTTCAATAAGAGCGCTACAAAAGTTTTTTAAATAAAACAAAACCGGTTTTAGATACCAATGAAATTCTTTATTCCTGTGAAAGTACGTTCGATGCCATTATGTATCGAACTCGATTTCTTTTGCATGGCCACCACGGGCACGCTTGCAGAAGTCCAGACGCTGAACCCAATATTCTACGGTTTTCAAGCATTAATCGGCCGATACTGCTGAAATTTCACGTTCGATATTCGTACGAAGTTCATCGATCGTCGCTGGCTTGTTGGCATAGACCATAGACTTGACGTAGCCCCACAGGAAATAATCTAACGGCGTCAAATCGCACGACCGACGCGGCCAATCGACTGGGCCATTTCGTGAGGTAACACGTTCACCAAACTTGGTTTCCAATAAATTGATTGTGGCATTCGCTGTGTGGCTTGTGGCGCCGTCCCGTTGGAATCACATGTCGTCCAAGTACATATTATCCAATTGGGGCCAAAAATATTCGGTTATCATTGAACGGTAGCGATTCGCATTCACAGTAATGTGCCGGTCTTGATCATCACGGAAGAAGTACGGCCCAATGACGCCGCCGGCCCATAAACCGCACCAAACCGTAATTTTTTCGGGATGCAATGATGACTCATGGATTACGTGTGGATTGCTGTCTCACCAATAACGCATATTTTGCTTATTGACGAAGACATTCAGCCAGAAATGAGCCTCATCGCTGAAGATGATTTTCTGATGAAAATCCGAATCATTTTCAAGTTGTTGCTCAGCCCAATTCACGAACATACGACGCTTATGGTGGTCAAGCGGCTTCAGTTCTTGCGTCAATTTGATCTTGTAAGGATGTAGGCCAAGATCTTTTCGCAAAATTCGCCACAACGACGTTACAGAAATGCCCAACGCTCTAGAACGACGTGTGAGTGACACATTTGGGCTTTCTTGAACTGAAGCCTCAGCGGCAGCAATATTCTCGACACTACGGGCACTTCTTGGTCTCACTGGCACGGGAACATTTTGTACTGTGGCTGTGGATTCAAATTTTTCCACTAGACGCTCCATTGTTGATCTGGTAGGACAATTATGACGACCATAAATTGGACGTAGCGCTCTTAAAGTTGAGGCCACTGACTCCAAATTTCGGCAGTAAATTTTAATAATTTCGACTCGTTGTTGGCTCGTATATCTTTCCATGATGAAATGGCAAACCTTACTGAAGAGAAATGTCAAAAGAGCGGGGAAAAATATGGCGTCGTTTGCTGTCCCTATCGATTTACTTTTGTAGCGTCTCTGTTGAAAAACCCTTTATATATAAAGGCAACATGGAAAAAATCCGAATTCGAACAGTAGTAAATATGAGTTTAAACAGAAGTGAGCTTTCTTTGGTTGTTATTTTATTGTTTTAAAATTAACGTAGGTCAAACTTAAAAAAAAAATTAATTTATAAAGAATACCTGGAGGAAAGAACCTAGGTAAAGAAGAAAAGGGAAAAATTTAATGTTATCATGATGAAATTCTGTCCAATCGGGAAATTTCGAGGCGATTGAAAAAATCTAGCTGTGTCATTGACAATTTTATAAAATAAGGTGACCAATATGGAAACACAAATCTACCAGGAAGGACACAACTGATCAGTGGCAGCACCAGAAGAGAGATCAAAAGGGTTGCTGTTACAAAAAACTTCGGCGATAAGGAAATAATTGGTGATCTGAGTTTGGGAGCAGGGTTGCGTCGAGTTCAACGAAAAATGAAACGCGACTTGAAACTGTCATATGGGAAAAAGTATGCAAAACTTGGTCTCATGTCAAGACACGAATTAGTCAAATTTAAATTCGCTGAAATACACATATTTGTGAATGAGGGGTGATATTTTCCGATGGAAAAAATTTAATTTAGATGAACCTGAGGGCTCAGACAAATATTGGCGTTCCAGAAATTTTTCCAAAATTATGCGCCACCTGCGAAATTTTTGCGGTGACTCCCTTATGGTTTGGGCAGGTATAAGTTATAGAGGAACCACTCCAATATGTTTCGTTTCCACAAAACTGGATTCCGAGTATTAGATTCAACTAGTGGATGTCGTTTTAGTTAATTCTGGAGAGGAAATTTTTGTCCCAGGATATTTCATCCAGCAGGAAAACGCTACAGTACATCGGTCTAAGAAAACTCCAAAGTTTCTGGAGTCCAGAAATAATGCAAACTCTCGACTGGCATGCACTTAATTCTGATATCTATCCGACAGAGAAACTCTGGTCTATTTTACGTACCACCCAGGACGCCAGTTGAAGAACTCAATGCAAGATGCTGAACGAGGTCTCAATGGCAAGATGCTTAGTAGAAGTTATCAGCGATAATGGAGATCAAATGTCTTACGAAACTTTTTAGAATAGTTAAATAAACCTTTTACTTTAGAAATATTTCGCACTAGTAATTAGTTTATTTTTGTTGATTCACCTTGAAGAAGTCATACTCAAGGAATTTTTGCTGAAAAGTATTTAATTTTGAAAGGACTAATACAATATAAAATAAAAACTTGAAAATTCCTCACAACATATGGAAAAAACAAAAAATGGTGTTGTCTTTATATTTATTTCGCGCGGTGTACAAGATTCCAGCATAAAGACAACCACAGGACTACTTGGGTATCCCCTGATCAAAGAACGAAAAACCAAATTGATCACGTGGTAATTGATGGAAGGCACTCATCCTTATTACATAACTACAAATAAATATGAATTTTTCAGTTTGAAATTTTTTGTAAACTTGAAACCCATACAAATAACTTGCAGTTGGCAAATGATAAAGACTTCATCTGTAGACATTCAGCATTGGCTTTAGTAATCGTCAGACAAATCAACAGGACGGTCTTACATAGATTGTCAGTTCCTTCGCAATTTAAGCCACCTAAGTAAAAACTAGTGACATATCATGAAGTGGTCTTCCTTAGATTGTCGTTACGTACTTACATTGTCCTAAGGAAATGCTACTGAGAATGTCTTCAAGACAAAGTTTTCAACTCGGCTATTACTTGTGTTTTTGAAGCGCCTTCTAGCCAAATGCCTAGAAGCATCTAAATCAGAGTTGGTGAGGTTATGATTTTGTGTTTCCATATGGGTTTACCCCAAGTGTCGTGCTCTTGATTTGTTGTGGTTTCTGGAACTACATTTTCAAATTAGTTGCCAGCATCGCCGTTGCATTTTTTGTATTTTATGTCACAACATTTGTTTTTCACGACAAAATACGAAAACTACCCGTAAAAAAGAATATATAAGTAACCAGCTGACCCGACAGACGTTGTCCTGCATAATATTTCAAGCGATTTGTTTGGGAGGTACCACGCCCCTTTGTCCAATTGGACCGAATAGTAAATCTAAACCACCCAGGGCGCCACCCAAACGCATACAAAAAAATCTATTCAAGTCGGTCCAGAAGTTTAGGAGGAGTTCAGTCACAAACACACGTGCAGTAGAATTATATCTAAAGATATTTTCAGTCACTGTGGGCTGAGAAAATAACAATAACGAAATAAAAGATATTTTGGCCAACCGATATAAAACCGTTACTTCATCCTTCCAGTTCTTAAACTTATGACTTCAAGCACTTCAGTTTCATAATGTTTGTTATCTTGGCTGTTGCACAACACAATGTAAAAGCAGGATGATAAACTTGAGAGGCAACACATGACTGACATTAACTTCAGTGTCAATAAGAATTGGCGCACAGTGGTTCGAAATCCATTTTATTTGGAATTACTTGTGTCAGTTTTGAACGAAATAAGATACCGTGATTATATCTTGATGATATCCACATTTTGTAGTCTCCGTGAGGGTAGCAGTACTGTTTCGTATCAAAGACGAAGTATTTTGAAGAATAAGCTAAATAAGAACATGCTACCGATTAAATTAGTATTTTATCGGCTTAATTTATTCAACCAGTCATATTTTACAACCGATTTCAATGAAATTTGGCGCGTGCCACTGTTTCTGTACTTTAACTAGTTTGCCCAAAAATTGGGCAGATCGGTACATACTCGTATTTTGATATGGTATACGGCGTTTTCACAGGGGGAGGTGAATCTTATTATAATTATGAAGCAGAGAAATACACTTCTTATACAAAAGTTATACCATTTTGTAAAGGGAAGAATACTGGATTTAATAATATGTAACAGCCAATAAATAGGGAACCAGGTTTTGTGCTTTATTTTAGGTAGAATTAAAAATTAGTTTTTAGAGGGTGAACAAATCTTATTGAAATTTGCGTGAAATCTACACAAATTTAGATTTTATAATGAAAGTTTCGAGATACGTAGAAAATATGCCCCCCCAACTTAATGGCTAACAGGTTTTTGTATTTTTCCCTAAACAAAATAGCCAAATTCCCAAAGCAGGGAAAATATATTAAAAAATTGGGGATTTTTTAGTAAAAAGGTCGCCACGACTTTATTTACCGTAGGGATGTGATAATATTTTTTCGTACAAAGTCAACGTATGAGGTTAATGAAATATGGTCTACGTGTTCTAATCAGTGCTTTGCCATTTGAGAATTTTTGAAAATAAAATTTTTGTGTATTGAAAAATTTTCAATTCTGAAAACGACCTACCGGGAAGGCTAGTTCACCAAAATTACTCAAGAAGAGCAATAAACCAATCTAGATTATGTCTGATTTTCGAGACATGAACAACTTTGAACCTGCAGGAAGAACAGACAAATTTACAAGCGAAATAATGTTGCCGCCCTTTTGAAAAAAACAATAAAAATTGGATCTTTTTTTGAAGTTTAGGTTGTAGAAATGTTTTGTTTGAATTAATATATGTGCACCAATCTTTCCCCTGGTTTAATTAGAATTTTATAAGCAACCCAAAAATATACACTCCGGTTCACTTATTTATTGACACTAATAACTCCATATTCAGCAGCCTGTATCTTTTGCCATTTGCAGAATTTTAAAATGGAAATGGAAGCTAGACATCTTGAGATATGAAAAAATTATGACAAAAGTGGTTTCTTAACTAGAGAACTTTTTTGAGCGATTTATAAAAAAGTCAAAAAATGTCCTATTTTTTTGGTTCACTTGAATAAAGGTACTTTAACTAATTTTAATGAAAAACATTTTACTTTATTTAAGAACTATTAGTAATCGGTACAACCCCCTTTGTTTTTAATAGCTTCAAATATACCGGTTTTCATTGAGAGATAAAGAGAATTTATGTAAACCAACGAAATTTGATACCAAGCATCCGTAATGGCCTGAATTAATGACTGCTTGTCATCAAATTGTCTACCTCCTTCACAGACCTTACGAGATAACTAACTCCAGACATTTGCGATAAAGTTTAGATCTGGCGAATAGGGTGGCCAGTCAAGAATATTAACATTTTGGCTTGCAATGAACTCCTTTACTACTCTGGCGTTGTCTATCGGGGTATTATCCTGTTGCAATTTCCAAGATATGATACCAAATAGTTCACTGAACTTCGGAAAAGCCGATTCCAATAACGTTTTATAACTTGCACCAGTCATTTTTGCACTTTGAAAATCAAGATCGATGGTGCCATATCGCTGTGACGTCGGTTCAAAAAACGCTTTTCTTTGCGCAGATCTTGGAAATAATAGTTGTAGCCATCAGGTTCATCTAAATTAAACTTCTTCTCATCCGTAAATACAACGGTTCTCCAGTCATTTACATGACCTCTTGGCTATACATCCCATACCATGTAGTCTCTTGCGAATTGAAGCCCCTTTTCCTTACGAGGAGCATTAAGTGGCGGCTTTTTTTGTAATTTCAGGAATTTAAGATACTCATAGCTTTTAATTACTCTGCGTACTGATAACTTACTCGCTTCCACTCCAACTTGAGCTTTTATTTTTGACATGGACAAGGCAGAATTAGAAGCAATTCTGATGATTTTTCTTTTTTCATACGCAGATAAAGACAATGAAACCCTTCCTTTAAAATTTTTTCCATACCCCTCGGGGTCCTTGATGTAATTGTTGACAACTGTTGGGCTCCGTCCAATTGTTTAGCTATTGCGCGGTTAGAATATCCTTCAGAACGGTAAAAATCGATTTTAGTTTTTTCCGATAGATTTAAAATTTTTTGTTTTGCCATTTTGACTCGTAAAATAATTAAGATGTAATAAATTGTAATAAACAAACGCTCCCTACAAAAAATCATCTCTTACTTTAAAAATAATAAAAAAAATAATAAACTGCCTTCATTCAAGTGAACCAAAAAAAAAATCAATGAGTGTTCGAACTCACGGATGATGTGTTAACACCTTTGTGCTACACGGTACCTGTTCGATTTCTATGAACACATTAGTAAATGTTATATTAGAAAATAAAACATAATAGTTTTTTTGCATACACCGGGCAATTCTGAACATCAAATGACTCGTTATGTTTGCCCATAGCAACAACATCGAAACAACCAAACACACAACATCACACATACTTTGTCCGAAGTAGCTGACGTATACGTGTGTCACATAACCACATGTTTGCCATATCAATAGCAACGAAACAGCCAAACACACAACATCACACATACTTTGTACGAAGTAGCTGACGTATTAGTGTGTCACCATAACGTGGACTGCGCAAGCCCATTTTACGAGGCTTGCAAATAAAATTTTGCGTGGCTATGCTTTATAGCTCCGTTCAACAACAGCAACAGACACATGTACATTCATACATTATTATGTTAATACATACGCTATAGACACAATTTCGTTTGCCTCACCCCTACCACACCAGTCTTTCATTGCTCTCTTGCTCGCTCATTTTTGTTTAACGCGACATTATTCTCTTTCGCAGTCGCAGAAAATCTGGTTTTAGCAGCAGCATAAAATCTGGTTTTAGCAGCAGCATGAAATCTGACTTTGATAGATTTAGTCCCTATACCCCGGATGTTAACACATCAAAAATATCACATTTATGGACTTTTTTTTTATAAATTGCTCAAAAAAAGCTCTTTAGTTAAGAAACCACTATTGTCATGATTTGATTTACATCTCAAGATGTCTAGCTTCCATTTTCATTTTAAAATTCTGCAATCGGTTACAAAGTGCAAAAGATACAGGCTGCTGAATATGGATTTTGTAGTGTCTTTAACTAAGTGAACCGGAGTGTATATCATTTGTAAATCAGATAAACAATGACACAGCACCGTTAAAAACACGGAACCAACCTCGAAAAAAAATATTATTTTTTTATATCTCTTAAACTTTTTGACATAACCCACACATGTGAACATGTTTTTTGTAGGTATTATCAAAAAATGCATTCAGTTGACAATTGTAGTTTTACAAATTTGGCATGGCCGTGGTGACCAACTTTAGAGGATTGCCCAGTAGCCCCCCTAGCCATGAAGTATCCAAGATTTTCCATATCAGCTGAAAATACCTCTGCTCTAAGCATGATATCAGCATGATGTGTTATTCCGTTCAAAACTTACAGAATTAATTCCAAACAAAATCGATTTGGAACCACTGTGTATCGTTATGTTGTTAACTTGATCGCATATACATATATATACCACCTGGAGTGGTATATGGATGATCACTGAATTTGATATGAAAGTCCGCTTAAAATGGTCGCAAAATTTTAATAATGTAAGTTGTGCAAGAGAACGTGGGTTCGATCTCTGCTCTGACCACCATACACTTGTTTCGACTGAGGCCACCTGGCTTAGTGACGGCGACACAATCGAGTAATAAGCCATAAAGTAGCTGCTCAAAAAACGGTTGGGAACTGGTGTAAAAATGTAGGTCCCAATCAGTGAGTGAAATCTGGAAAGCGCACTGCTCAGTGATTGTGAGAAGCTCTATCCCCTATCCCTTCATGGGATGTAATGGGAAAACATTTATTCTTTTACTTTGTATTTAATAAACGATGTAAAGCTTAAACAGTGTTGTGAAAGCACATTTTCTAAACTAAAACTTTAAAATTGAAATTGAAATATGTTTTCACAGTTGGTTGAAAACCTTCCTTTAGATATTACATTGTATTGATTCTTTGAATGTTGAGGATGTGCAGCAATTCCCGGATGAAAAACGTTTCATAGACAATCTACATTCAACTATGAACACAATTGCCGACTTCGATTAGGAACTCAGTTTGAACTCGTAGTAGACCACTTGACATTAAATTTCCCGATACGTTTGCGACAAAAGGCATACATATGTTTGCAATAGTAGTACGAGTATACATGCAGTTTAAATTGCCTGTCAGTCTCGAAGTTTGTTGTATTAAGAGTTTTTGCGGTTGAATACTACCGCATTAGGTGAACGCCTTACAATATATATTTTATTAAAAGAGGACAATGTCAGCAAACAACATTCGGCTATTTGTAAGAAGAAGACAGAAGATTCGATTTTTACTCGGCGAAGTACCAAAGTTATTGTGGCACTTTGATTGAGAGTAACACCCGCACTTTACTTTTGACCACCATTAAAGGACTTCACATTCTATCAAATATTTGTTATGTATTCCAGAATGTCTAATACTTGCACGTTACTCAGGAGCATGGGCTGAGTACGAAGGTGTGTTAAAATGTTTAAATAACTGTACTGATTTTCAGACCACATGTTTCTTTATATCAATATTCTTTGACAATTCAAGGAACGATTTATATTTCCATGGTTTTGTGTTCCCTGTTATTCATTCTACGATTTGGAATGACTTTGTTTGTATCACCAATATCTGAAACATCATTTTTTTGTCCAACTTGCGTCCTCAAGTTGTTATTCACTCACCGCGGTAGCCTTTAATTCTTGGATGGTTCATTACACATCACAAACATAAGTAACAGGATTTTTGACATTCAACTTTGATTGATTGATTGACAGTATGTAGTATCTGGCATCTGTGTCGAGAAAAATGATGATGATAATGAAGAAGAAGTGCTACATTGAAAAACTGCAAAAGGTTCAAAGCACGCGCAACACGAAGGTTGCTATTTATATTTTGGGTCCTGGCAATACTAATATTGCCAGAGGCAAATTGGAACTTCCCTTGAAAAGTTTGAAATTTTGATCTTAAACATTCGTAGAACGTTTTTACTTAGGGCACTATTTATTGTATTTACAGTGTGTTGAAAAAATCATCTCGGTCAAAAAATGAAATTAACCCGTGAAAATTTTGGTGCGATAATTTCTTACGATTTTCGGTGTGGATTATCGAGACAAGAGTGTCTTAATCAACTTGTTTCGACTTTTGGTGATGAAACACAAAGCTACTGTAAATCGCTGGTACCAAGAGTTCATCATTAATTTCGTGAAGGTCGTCCAGCTTCGGTCGTTTTGCCGGAAACTATCGATGCTGGGCGTGAACTGACAAAGCAAGACCGACATCTGACATACCGTTCGATTGAGTCATCCTTGGGCATTAGTATGACAAGCATCAGTATGATATTGCATGTTCATTTGGCCGTGAAAAAGATTTGTTCTCGTTGGATCCCACATAATTTGACGAATGCTCAAGAAAAGGCTCGTGTCGATTGGAGCAAAGAAATATTGAAAAATATAACCGCGGTAGATTAAATGCAGTGTATAAAATCGTCACAGGTTACGAATCGTAGATATATGCATATGCAAAACAGCAATCGACTGTATGGGTCTTTCAGGTATAAAGACTATCCACTGACAGTTTTTGACATCAAAGTATTTACGGACGGATTCAAAATGGAATGAGGAAACGGCTCGGGTGTCTTCTCCGAAGAAGGAAGCCTCAATTTATCATTCAAACTCCCAGACAAGTGCAACGATTTCCAGGCAGAGGTACTGGCTATCAAGGCAGCTTGCGCCGAACTTCTACTACGACGGAAAAGAGAACGCATCACTCTATCACTTAAATCTAACAACGATGCATCAAAACTCGTTAGTGAATGTAGGGAAAAGCGTTCCGAGCTAGGTCGACTAGCCAATGTGGTTCGTACTTGGATACCAGGCCACAAGGGTCTCCTTGGGAACGAAATGGTAGACGAACTAGCCAGGGCGGGATCCTTTTCCACTGAACTCCATATGGTGTCAGTCGCAACGCCTAAAGGGTCAGTCAAAAGACGTATATTCCTGCAATACCTTGATCGAGCAAAGGCCAGATGGGATAGAACGGAAATGTGCCGCATATCCATATCCAGAAACACATGGCCAGAATATAGCGTTCACCGGACTAACTCCCTGATTAGCCAAAATCGGAGGAAAATATCAAGGGGAACTTATCAAGTTATGCTAACCGGGCACTAGCCAACCGGTAATGACGCAAAATGACTGAATCTTCCACATAATGGCCACTGCCGTGCCTGCGAAGACGCAGAAGAGGAGAGACCGTGGAACATCTCCTCTGCAGTTGTTCGGCTCTAATGAATACACGCCTAAATATTATAGGTCGTCCCATCCCATACAACCTCGCTGCGATACACGAGATAGATCTAATGAGGTAACTCCGATTCACAGGTTAGATATAGACTCTGTACATTCGACTATCCGGATTGATGTGGTATGAAAAACGGTGTCCCAATACATTAATTGATGCTAAATAGTATCTTTATCAACCACGCGAACCAACCAACCAGCCATCGGGGTTTCAAGGCGAGCTAAATCCAACAAAAGTTGTTCGTGGAAGAAGCACATGGAAGCAAATAATCGCGTTTTTTTGGGTTTAACCGGTCATATGGCCATAGTGCCTTCAGTGGACTATAGTATGGTCAATTCTGTGCGGTATACTACCATCTGTTTGACTTCTTCTCAATTCTCAATTCTCCAAAACACCTATATTATCAGCATACGTGAGCAGCATGTGACTTTTGATGGTTTTATTCATATTGACTGCAGTTTTTCTCATATTGATCATCCCGCAAAGGCATATGAGTTTTTCAGGAATAGAAAAGAACTTCTCCGTTTCGGGCTATCAAAGGCCGCCCTAAAATCGGCAAATATATGATAGGTGTCGATTAATTTTTCGTGGGTCTTTTCCAGGAATTGGCGCATCGAAAAATTTCGAGGCCTAAAGCCACGCTGGTATGGTTTAATCACGTCAGCGATAATTGGTTATAGTCTTTCGCTCATTAGACTTATACTTGATAGAACCTAATATGATAATGACAATAGACTTATTCCACTGTAGTTAGCACAGGTACATCTTTTTTAAAAATGGAGCCTGGTACACTGAGACCCCAATCGCCAGACATGCATTCATGTAACCAAATTTTTGCTAATAAGCTCATGCATGCATCTAATTAGCTGATCGCCGCCAGCCTTAAACAGTACGGCCGGTAATCCATTTGCTCCTGCGGCTTTGTTGTTCTTAAGCCGGGTAATAGCTGTTCTGGCCTTGTCTTAGTTAAGACGGGGCAATAGACGTCATCGTACAGAACGTGAACGATTACCCCATCTTCATTGGATAGCTCAGATACTAGTAGCGCGGAAAAATGTTCTCTACATTTGCGCAACATACTTTGCTTGTCTTTATGGAAGAGAGCCCTGAACTATGTCCATTAGTCCCGTTTTAACTTTTTCGTAGAATTTTCGGGCTTCGTTCTTCCTTCAGTATGTCTCAGTTGACATTATGGGCATTTATGAATGAAACACAACATCGTTCAAATGGCTTTCAGGACTTACGTTACAATACCTCATTCGATATACCCAATTTTTCAGTAAAATTTCGTTTTTCGAATCGTGGATTTCGTGTATTAAGGCCTCAATGAACTCGAGAATGCTGGCGAAAAACTTATCTTTCACGGCGCCCCAGACGTAATAGTCTAACGTTGTTAAATTGCAGCTGCAAGGCGGCCAATGACTGTTTATGCGGCTTTCGAACTTATTCGATTTAGATCAGACCCGGGGAGTCAGGGACCTTACAAAACGAAGATAGCATATTTCGCCAACCGGCTCGATCTTTTGCTTTATCTCCCCAGTTGCTAATACCAAGTGTACGCAGGGATTCGTCGACCTGATCCTACCAGCGGAATTTTGGTCTTCCTATTCTTCTCCTTCCTTCAAGTTAGGTTTCGAAAACCCTTCGTGCTGAAACGGCCTAGCCATCGCAATCGCGTTGGTTTGGTCTGCTTAACTATGCCAATTTTGGGATACAGCTCATACAGCTCACGGTTCATGCGTTTCAATATTTTTTATTTTTAATAAAATTAAAAAGTAATTTAAGTTTATAAGTAGTTCTCTTAGATCCGATTTATTTTTAAAGTTCTAATTTACTTTAAGGTTAACAGATCATGTTTTCTCCGGTTAGTGAAAAAAATATAAATGCCGGGGGTGGGATTCGAACTCACATTCGCTGGACGATCGTTTCGGTGTTTGTGAAGCACCATCTTCAGCAGCGTCTACCCCGATAAGCCACTTTTGCGCTTGTCTCTAACCGTAGTTTTTTTTATCGTATCGAGTGCGTGTTTATCGCTACGTACATCTTGCTTTCCTACATGATCTCTTAGCTTTAAAGGAAATTACAACTTAAAAAAGTATTTTAATTTTCATTCGACCTAATCAAACATTCTCATAGCTTATAAACTATTAAGAGCACGAATTTGGTCAGAGAAAAATATAGGAGAGCTCATGCCACTTTGCTGTAGCATCAATACCAGCACTGTATTTTAGCGAACAATCTGTTGGCCTAATTGTTGGCCTTTGTCTCTGTAAGGAGCACCATATAAAAGACGTCTTGCTAAACTGTTGATGAATTAAGAGTGATAGGACGATGGGACTTTAAGAAAACATTAAATGCTACATGAACACAGTCCGTATGTAAAACCATTCCATAGTTGTGACAAAGTTTAACATTTAAAGTGGTAAAAGTTTTTGTTTTGTTGGTTATGAATGGGAAATGTGGAAAATTGTTGATGACTTTTATCCCATGCAGTAGTTGGTATTTCACAAAATGAACAACGGGGAAAAGACACAAAATCAATGAAGTTGTGTATCCTAGCAAAATATATTTGAAAGCAAAGTTGCCGTATAATGACAATACAAAAGTATTCGGCAAAGAAACCCATTTAATCATCAAGACTGAAAATGATGAATTTAAGTCAAACATTTGCAAACTGCGAATGGAGAATTTAATTTATTAAGAAATGACAAATCAGGTGTTTCTCCAATTACACTATGCAACAAAATGTAGGTTTTTCATTTGGGTTGGACAATTCCTGCGCCAAATGATCACACTATGTGAGTATGGTTAAACCCCAAAAATTTAGACCGCTATGTAGCAATACTTTTTTTTATGGGCGTTGCAAGGTTGAATTTTCTTATCCGATACTGGCCGAAATAAAATTAAAAATCGAGTATAAATATTGAATTCAGCGAATTCTTGTGATAAAATGTTTGACAAGGATTATTTTTGTAGAACATTTGAATACTTTATTTCAAAGTTTAAATGGTCCTTTTCGTCCTTTGTACAATATGTACCAAAAATTTACACTTAAATGAGAAGCTGGGGATTCAAAATGTTTTACGAATTTTTTCCTCATTAAATTCCATTATGGGTTGTCAAAGACCATAATTCTCTATTTTGATTTTCAGACGTCCTGCTGGACCTTTTTTGAAATAAGGTCAAGAAACTGCACCAAAATGATCCGCAAAATATCCAAATTTTTTACCTGTTTATAGTGAAATAAATTTCACTAGATTATTTTGCAGACGAGAATCCTTGATATTGAATTTGCAAATGCCCTTTTAGTCCGTTTTAAAAATTGAAATCTTGAAATCTTAAAATTTAAATCTGAAATGGTCTATTTTTAACACAATATGTTCTACAAATCTATTGTCAAACAAATATGTATTTATTGCTCAAGTCTCAAGAAGTTTCTCTTTATTGTTTATGTGGTCTTTAGTCCCTTACCCTATACATATGTCACAAAATTCCACCAAAATTAAAAAAACAGAAATGCCATAAAACCCTTGTTAAAATATGGATGAATTCATGTGTTTATGAAAACACAAAACCCCAAAATTGGTGTTCCACAGTGTTATTGAAATCTTTGAAAGGCTTGAACTCACATTGGCGGCAGGTTTCAAAGCCGACCCCAATTTGTCGGCGGCAGAATATTTTAAAACGTTCCTCGTAAAATCTATGGATAACATTGATTCCTATACCGACATTCAAATGTTTAAAAGAGGGGATGTTTTGACCCCACCTAAAATAACATTACTGCCCGATCATTCAAAACTCCGATACACATGCATTTTATCCATCGTATTCGCTGTCAGAAACTTGTTATTTTTTTATCCGCAGTGTTGTTTTATATATCGGGTTTTTCAAAACGACCGCTACAAAAGATCTTTTAAATAAAACAAAACCGGTTTTAGATACCAATGAAATTCTTTATTCCTGTGAAAGTACGTTCGATGCCATTATGTATGGAACTTGATTTCTTTTCCATGGCCACCACGGGCACGCTTGCAGAAGTCCAGACGCTGAACCCAATTTTGACGGTTTTCAAGCATAAATCTGCTGATACTGCTGCAATTTCACGTTCGGTATTCGTACGAAGTTCATCAATCGTCGCTGGCTTGTTGGCATAGACTATAGACTTGACGTAGCCCCACTGGAAATAATCCAACGGCGTCAAATCGCACGACCGAGGCGGCCAATCGACTGGGCCATTTCGTGAGATAACACGTTCACCAAACTTGGTTTCCAATAAATTGATTGTGGCATTCGCTGTGTGGCGTCGTCCTGTTGGAACCACATGTCCTCCAAGTCCATATTATCCAATTGGAGCCAAAAATATTCGGTTATCATTGAACGGTAGCGATTCACATTCACAGTAATGTGCCGGTCTTGATCATCACGGAAGAAGTACGGCCCAATGACGCCGCCAGCCCATAAACCGCACCAAACCGTAATTTTTTCGGGATGCAATGATGACTCATGGATTACGTGTGGATTGCTGTCTCACCAATAACGCATCTTTTGCTTATTGACGAAGCCATTCAGCCAGAAATGAGCCTCATCGCTGAAGATGATTTTCTGATGAAAATCCGAATCATTTTCAAGTTGTTGCTCAGCCCAATTCACGAACATACGACGCTTATGGTGGTCAAGCGCCTTCAGTTCTTGAGTCAATTTGATCTTGTAAGGATGTAGGCCAAGATCTTTTCGCAAAATTCGCCACAACGACGTCATAGAGATGCCCAACGCTTGAGAACGACGTGTGAGAGACACATTTGGGCTTTCTTGAACTGAAGCCTCAGCGGCAGCAATATTCTCGACACTACGGGCACTTCTTTGTCTCACTGGCCCGCGAACATTTTGTACTGTGCCTGTGGATGCAAATTTTTCCACTAGACGCTCAATTGTTGATCTCGTAGGACGATTATGACGACCATAAATTGGACGTAGCGCTCTTAAAGTTGAGGCCACTGACTCCAAATTTCTGTAGTAAATTTTAATAATTTCGACTCGTTGTTGGCTCGTATATCTTTCCATGATGAAATGGCAAACCTTACTGAAGAGAAATGTCAAAAGAGCGGGGAAAAATATGGCGTCGTTTGCTGTCCCTATCGATTTACTTTTGTAGTGTCTCTGTTGAAAAACCCTTTACATCTGACTGAACATTTTCCTAATGTTATATCCTAATACCCCGTCTCTTCATAAGATGTAATGGTAAAGTATTTATTTATTTTATATCCTAAATGAAAAGGACATTTGGTGTCAAAGAATATTCATATAAATGCACTTCAAGCCCATTTCATTTGCTATGATTTTAATTTAGTGTTCCAGTTGCCAGATTGCTTAGAGCACACTGTCCTTGTCACAATTTCCTTTACGAGCTGAAAAATATTTTAGACCAAGATTTACTTTGACGTTCCGTACTGCGATTCCGTGCTATAATTGATGGAAGGACTCGCGTTTACGTGGACGGGAGTAACGGAGTATTTTTTCATTAAACATGTGACAATGAAGAGTATATACATCTCTTTCGGATTGGTTTCCTGGGGTAACAGAAGACAATGAATTACAAAAGTTAAAAAACTACGCTCGTAACAGAAAGAAGGGACACCAACTTAACAAAAGGATAAAGTTTTTGTACGTTCTTTCGAAACTGATATTGAATTTCATGCGGCGTAAGTCTCCACTCCCAGCCACTCTTGTCGCCATAAAGTTCGGTTTAGGTTGGGTAGCTAAAGAAGGCTAAGTTAGCTAACTGCTTTAGTTAACTTGAAATGCGTAACATTTGGTTAGCTTTAGCCGGACCTGCTGAGAATAGTCATTTGTCATAGCTAGAGTTAACATTAATTTGCTTTTCAAGGGTTCCAACATTTTCGGGATTATTTTGAATTCGAGAAGATGTAACCAGTACTATAGGGTAGGATTTGATTATAGCAATTAAATTATCGTTCTTTTGCATATAGGACTCCATCTAATTAGATTTGTTAGCGAAGAAAATGCAACAATGGCGAACAATAATAAGAAACTCAAAGAGGTCTTATGTGTTGGCTATTAATTTATAAACAAAATAATATTTGGGTGCACAAATATTACGTTTATATGAGAGGTTATATTACGATATCATATCGCGATATGTCAAACAAGTACGTGTTACTTGCACGTTCTTTATTGTTATATCACTATACGATACCACAATATAACGTCTCGAATAAAACTACTATATGATATATAAACAAACTATATTTGAAAAGTGATGGTTTACGGTTATCTGGCTACAATACAGGTGAATCAGTGCCGGTGATGATATATATTTTTTTACCCGTGGTCACGAATTAAAGTAATTTGGGCAATTAGATGCACCGTTTAGGAGTTATGAGCACTATTTTATTTTTTGTCATTGTTGAGATATTACCGTCTTTTGTGCGATTAGACGCACCGCTTAGGTGTTATGAGCACTTTTGCAGTTTTTACTGGTGATCACGAATAATCGTCCTTTTTGTGATTAGACGCACTGCTTAGGAGTTATGATAATCAAAAATTAATTGTTTTTTAATTTTTAATTTAAAAACATTTCATTTCTCACATGCATAACTTGAATAGAGAATCATTAAACAAATTTAAAAAACAATTTTTTTAAATCTTTTGTAATACAAAATTAAACAAACCGCTATCAACCAACAAGAAAGTTTCGTTTAATAATGGCTACTTCCTCAATTATAGGAAATTATTCCAAAAATGCGGTTGAGCATAGATAGTACAATGGCCCAAATTAATTTTGAATATCGAACTCCAGGTTATAAAAATAACTAAATGGTTTCCCATTACATCACATGAAGGGACCGGGGAGAACTTTTCACAAATCACTGAGCTGTGCGCTTTTCAGTTTTCACTCACTGATTGGAACCTACAGTTTTACACCGATTCCGAACGGTATTTTGAGAAGCTTTTTCATGGCTATATACTCGATAGTGTCGCCGTCACTAAGCGAGGTGACCGTCGTCGAAAGAAATTTTAAGGTGGATGGAGCAGGGATCGAACCCAGGATCTCCTGTACAAGAGGCGCGCACACTACCCACTGCACCACCGACGGTCACTTAAGGGGGAATTACAAGTTTGTATTTCGGAACAACTGCTAATAATCAACTTCAAAACTTCACACCTTACAAATTATTTGTCGGAGTCGCTGAAAAACTTCAACTTGTATCGTGGATCAAGTAAGTAGATATTGCAAATATTGCTCTTTGAGATAGATCACTAAATCTGGAATTCAATTCGTATATAAGCGTCTTAATTACATTCTTTATCAGAAATGGAATATTTTCTTTTGATTTCTCATGACTCAAATTTGATTTAAGGATGTGAATAAGCGGTATTACTGATGAAATTAATATGTTTGAGCTACTAAGTTCACGAGTAATTTCCTCAAAGGGTTTGAGAATTGCCACACATTTTTCCATAGGTTTCCAATCATCTGCAGATACTGACAGCTTATCATGGTTGGTTAAATATAATACTATAGAATCTTTAATTTTGATTAGACGTTCTATCATATAAAATGTACTGTTAATTCGTTTTTTTCTTTCGTTTAATTTTGAATACTTACCTAGTTGGACAGTCTTGAACAACACCGAGAAGTTGTTGATTAAGTCGCTCTGTTTGTATATTCTTCGATTTATCTTGAGCCAAAATAGAGTGATTAAAATGGGATGCAAGCTTCCTACTTTTTTCCAATGAGAAGGAATTCTTCCTTAAGGCTTCCTGCAGTGTAAATTGTTTTTTGCTACCTGTAGAGATATGCATCCTGATGTAGAAGTTTCCATAGAACTACTTCTTGTTTCTTCCATCTTTAAATGTTCTTCCTTATGCTTGCTCTTTAGATGTGCGTTCAAGCCGCTCGTGCATCGTCCTTTGCGCGAAAATACTGTGTCGCACAACAAACATTTTGCATTTTCTTTTTCGCAAATTGAATAAAAATTCCACACAACACTAGTTTTTGGCTTCATGTTTATGACATTTGATGTTGATAGCTTTGAGTTGGCTGTGATCATGATTCTGACGGTTGTTGGGCATGATTTAATTCGTTAGATGTTGCCAGACTGCATTTTTGTTGATAATTCTGTATCGGATACCATTCGATAAAACATTCGCTTATTTTAGCGAATGCGAATACCAAAAATTAAGCGAATAATTTGCAAACGTTCGCTTTTTAGATTTTTTACACTCACTGATTGGGATATACAGTTATACAGCAGTACCGAGCTTTATTTTGAAAGGCTTTTTCATGGCTAAATACTTGATAGAGTCGCCGGCACTATTCGAGGTGGCCCTCATCTACAAGAGCCACAGACACTAACATTGCATATCCGACGGCCACTGAACTAAACTTAATTTTCTTTGGAATATTAGGGATGTATTAGAAATGACAAAAATTTCATTATGTATTGAACACGATTTTATTCATGCGGCTGCCACTGCTGGTCGCAGTAGCTCATCCTGTTAGTTCAATTTTCTGGGTCTATCGCTCGAATAGCTCGCACGATATTAGCCTTAAGGGTGAGGATCCTTCCTGGATTATTTACATAGCATTGGTATTTAACGGTACCAAACAAGAAAAAGTCTAAATGGGTCAAATCGTATCTGCGAGGCGGCCAATTGGCATCGATTTACAGAATTTAGTGCGCAAAAGAACGACTGTTTTATGAGCTGTGACATAGTGCGTAATCCTGCCGAAAGCGAAGCCTATCCAAGTTCATATCTTCCAATTCCAAAAATAAAGGAGCGAAGGATTCTATCCCTCTATAATTCAAGCCAAACTGTCACTCTCTGCTGATACATACATTGGCTTCTCGACAAAGATGTGTTGGTTTTCCGATATCCATATGCAGCAAATTTACAGTATTTGCAATATGGGGTTTGCAATATTTTCAAAATATCCCAACGTTGTTCAAGCGTAAAGCTATTCATTTTGATTTGTGGAGGTAGGATATTTGTATTAGGCATATACATATTTCGAATAGAAAAAATCTATCAGTGTCAAAATAACATATGATTTTAAAAGGTACCTGTATTTGGACCACCTTATACTGCTTCACAGTTCTAGCGGAATGAATTGGAGGATTATCTTGCTGGTAAGGCCATTCAATGGTTCTAAATAAATTACTGAATTTCGATAATGTTGCTTCCAATATCAAATACGAAACCGATGGTACCATAATAAGATATTGCACACGCAACCATAACTCCACGTTTCCTACTATGTGTTCTTTGTATATACAATATTCATTTTTTAAATCTGGGTAATATACGTTGTATCCATCAGGTTCATTGATATTAAATTTTTTTCGACGGAAAACTCAACTTGAACCATTTATTGTACCATGTCATAGTGTTTCGTGCTAATTTAAATCTCTGTAAATTATGAGTGGCATTGAGTGTAGGAGTTTTCTGGAATTTTCGACGAACTTCGACTCGATTTTAGAATTTGGCACACTGTAGCTCAGGGTGTACTAAAAACAGAATTTTTAGGTATTGTTTCAATCGTGGGATGTCAAAAAAGCGTATTTAAGAGCTGTTTATGCGAACGCCAAATGCTTTTTTAAACAAGGGTACTTACAGAATTCTACTATTTTTTTTGATGTGTAAAGACCCCTTTCACACTCGGCAAGTTACTTGCGCAAGTCAGTTTTTCAACTTTCCGAGTACAAGCAAGTCTGTACCTCAAATTTATTCCCCTAACCCGACCTTACCTCTGTCATCAACAAACCAAGACTTGGGCAAGAGACTTGCGCAAGTAACTTGCCGAGTGTGAAAGGGGTCAAACATCTATACGCTGGGAGTAAAAATCTTTTCCACAATACAATCACAAATTTAGAGTAAGATGTGCGATGTAATCGTTAACCAATCGTAAAGCGTTATCAAATCGGTGTGAGCTATGTATGAGTGTATTAGTGTAATCATACGCTGCATACAATATACTCAACGCCATCTAGTGTGCAATAGTAGCCACTAATTTGCACTATTTGTCGTACATTATGTTATCGTAGGCAAATGAAAACAAATAAATAAAATGAATACAAAAACATTTAATTTTAATAACTTTTAAAAAGTTTTTTTGCACTTTTAATAAGAAATTTACTAAAACAAAGCAAAATAAGGAAATTAAACTTGTCAAATATAAGGAAAACTTAAAACTAAACTTGTCAAACTAAAAGTCTTCTTCGTCTATGACATTGTCATTCATACTTAACAGCTGCATATAAGCACCATCTAGTGTGCAATAGTAGCTACTAATTTTCGAAAACCATTGCTGTAAAATAACTACATGCATTACATTTCAGTAAACAGCTGATTAATAACTTGTCAACCGCAACAAATACAGAATAATAAAATATTTTACAAAACACCAAAAAAATTATAACTCAGAACATAAAACAACACAAAGTGTATCAAAGCTGAATGGAGGTAATGTTAATTCTAATAAAATTTCTACTAGATTCCAATATAAATTAAGATTATAACATATCTTCATTACGTACTGTTGCCTTACACTGAAGCTGGTGCACGACAATTGGGTAACAATCTCCATCTCATGCCAATTATTATGGGTGGAGATTTTAATACAAATTTTGCAAACCCACAGTCGCAAGCTTTATCAAAATTTTTATTTGACGTTTTCCACTTGCATATGAGCAATTCTCCACAAACCCCCACAACAAACAATTCCACTACTATAGATGCAGTTTTCCATAGATTTTTAAATACAATCGAGTCAAAAATTTAAATATGTATCTTATTTTAGTTACCATAAATATTTGTACTTAAGGCATTTACCATAGATGGGCACTTTGCAGTACTACTAAAATTTCAGTAAAAATAATTCTTTAACTAGTACATTTTTAGTGATTACTAAAATTTTTTTCAGCAATTTTTATAAAGTGCCTACATGATTATGATGAGGTGCATTGAATTTTCAGTAATCAGTAATGCCCGATTACTGATTATGATTTTACTGGTAATGCAAATTAAATTTCATTATCAGTAAAAATTTACTGAATTTTTTCAGTAATCAGTAAATTTACTGCTTACTGTAATTTTTAATGCAACATATATACTGCAGTGTGCCCATTTACTAACCACATAAGTTAAATAAAACAAACAAAAACCAGCAAATTCCTATGTATTTACAATATTCAATGTTTTGATACTTTTAATTGATTAATTAAAAAAATATACTAAGCATAAGTACTTCCAACTTAAAAAAAATTGTTCATTACTAGATGTTTACACATCTCCCCTGTGATCGGACTCACATTAGTTTTTTTTGTCAATTGGAGCTCAAACGACCTGCCATGATAAGCACAATTAGAAATATAAAATTTCAAAATTTTGACAGTGATTTTTTTTCGCGGCGGTAGTACTTACCAGGCACATTTTTTTTCGATTTTTCGCGTGTTTATATATATTTGATAGTAGGTTGTTTTGGTATGTTAAATTTAGTGTAATTTTTTTTCTGCGAGCGGCACCTCTGAAATTTGACAGTTTATTCCGATTATTAAAAATGGACTGCTTTACGAAAAAACAACGAGTTATAATTGTGAAAACTTATTAAAAAATTTGGAAAGTTATGCTGAAACCGCTCGCAAACTTCGAAGAATTTTCAGTCGAGAAAGTGCACCTAATGTGTCAACCACTCGAAGAGTGGTCAAAATTTGTGAAGAAACCTCTTGAAGACATTGCTGCTGTAAACGAGATTGTCGTCGAAAACCCGAAAACATTAATTCGGCATCTTTCTCAACAACTCAAATTTCACGAAGCACTACGCAGCGAATTTTGACAAAAGACGTCCACCTTCAAGCGGAGGAGTTCAGCTTACTCAGGAGTTCAAACCAGCAGACCATGGAAAGCGCCGGCAATTCGTTCAATGGCTAATGGAGCAAATTGAATTTAATGCCAATTTTTCAAAAAAGTCATCTTCTCGGATGAAATGCATTTCCATGTGAATGGTTTCGTGAATACACAAAATTGTCGAATTTGGGGCTCAGAAAATCCTCATGCAATCCATGAGAAACAAATGCACCCACAACGAGTATCTGCGTCGTGCGGATTTTGGTCAAACGGTGTGATTGGGCCTTACTTGTTGGAAGAGAATTGAGACCGGAATTTCAGTGACTGTGAACTGCATTCGCTATAGGAACACAATAACGGAATTATTGTGACCTCAACTGAACGACGTGGATCTGGCGCCACCTGCCACACACACCGCGCATTTATTGCAGCAACGATTTTCAGAACAAATTATCTCAAGAAATTCTGATACCAACTGTCCACCAAGATTATGGGATTTAACGCCGTGCGATTTTTTTATATGGGGTTTTGTGAAATCCCGCGTTTATGCAAATAAACCGGAAACAATTTCTGAGTTCAAACCGCGATCCAAGGCGTTATCGGTGAGATACAGTCACATCGCTGTGAAAGAGTCAAAGAAAATGTCATGAAAAGATTAATGGGCTGCCATTAGGGCCGTGTCGGCCATTTGACGGATGTTTTATTCCATACTTAAGCGGAACATGTCTTCTTTACTATCCAATAAAAAATCGCTACTATCTCAAAAAATACGTGCTTGTATTTTAAAATGAAAAAGTGCACAATTATTGCGACACCCTTTAGCTATTTATTTATTTATTTATTTGATTCAGTCTATGGAGAACAATCTTTACAGGCTAGAAAATCTTATAAATAATACAACGCTAAAATTCTTTTCAATTGATTTAATATTAAAGATGTATCAATATCAAATTTAATGTTAATAGAATTATATTCTTTTAGAAATCTCAAAATTGGCTCAAATGTAAACTAGTTATTTCAATGGGTTGGGACATGAAAAAATGCATTATATCTCAGACAACGTAGGGGGTTGGATGCCAATACGAGTATAACTTAAAAGTTGAGGAAAATCTGCAAGTTCACAAATTAGCTTACATACAAATCATTCTGAAGATGTCAACAGTCGATTAAATAGCGATTTCAAATGTATAAGCCGGCATCTAGCTTCGTATAAAGGAACATGATTATCAAATGAAGTCGAAAATAAGGCAAGTGTAATAAATTTCTTTTGCAACGTTTTAATGGGGTTACTGTGAATATAATAATAATATGGATCCCAGAGAGTTGCACCATATTCAAGTTTAGATTTCACGAAAGTCGCAAATATCAACTTACGTGTGCAAGGGTTGGTAAAATCTTTGCAATTTCGTTTAGTGGAAGCAAGTATAGAATAAAGTCTGGGTATTATGTACTCGATGTGCATGTTAAGTTTTATCTTAGAAACGATTCCTTAATCTAAGGTTGAGTAAACCTTTCTCACTCATTGGTTAATTAAAACATATTCGTAAACAAAGAAAATTTGGCGATCGCCCACAATTGCAAATCCGATAAATTCGGGCTTTAATACACCCTACTGCCCTCACATTAGCACCACAACCGACATCGACGAATTTGAAGTAATTCTTAGAATATTTTTCGATCTATTTCCGTGGTTGTCGATTTACTGCTTCCTTTCATGTTTTCCTGTACTTCTCCATGATATTTAAATAATTATACACAAGTGTTTTTTTAACTACGTATTTAATTAGCAATCTCAACGGCATTAAAGATCCTTTAGATTTTAAAATGAAGTATTTTTGCTTTCGGAGGAATCAAGAGCTTTTCCGCGTCGCATGTTGTTGAAAATTTGTAACAAAACTATTTAATTTATGTTGTTTACAAAATGTGGACACACTACAAATTGAAATCGTAGCCTACTTGATTGAAGTTCAAAATTTCTTGATTCAAAAAAAGTACACAGTCTTACGGAACCTAAATTGTCGTATTTTAGACAAAAAATAATAAATAATCCGATTTATTAATTTTGTACTTATAATAACACCGTGTTACACACATTCTGTCCTATGAACCAAATTTACTTTTTCGGAAAGGGGATAAAAAATAAAAATACACGTGTATCGGCGATTTTCATGTACACGTCAGAATTTTTTTTTTTAAGTTTGAAGTATAAAGCTCGTAGTGGCCTGTGTGAAAGCCTTTGGACTGATTTTTAACCCTTTTTCAGTGATCCAATCCAGCTGATTTTTTGCAGGCAGACTCGTGGAAATGTCTGTATCACGTCAAATCTTTTAAAAAATAGATTTTTATCAATTCTCAGATTTTCCTAATTTTTTTTCTTTTTTTTAAATGGTTATTGGTTTTTTTTTAAGGTTTCAGTTCGTTAAAAAAACTATTTTTTTTATTACTTTTGTTTTAAAAAAATAAAGAATTGTTACATTAAGAATTGTAATGTTTTTAAAGAAATTTAGGCCTTTTATTTTTGCGGTTGTAAGCAATAAGCTAGGTTTTTTTCCCGATCTTCGTGCAATTTAAAAAATTCGTCATATGGAATAGTGGTACCTCGACCACGAGCGGCTGTTGTTTTAAAATCAGCCGCCACTATATTCCACTGCTTAAAGCGTGATGCAAAGAGTTCTGCTGTTCTCCTCGACAAATTTCCGTCTCGTACGAGGTCATTGAAGTCGGCTTGCGTTATTAAATGCGGCATTGCAGTCCCAATTTCACTGGGTGTTGCCAAAAATTCCGATAATTGTGGACTCTCGCATCTCGCATTCGATGCAAGAAAAGTTGATAGCAGTGTTGGTACAACTGTTGATTCTGCATCGCTTATTTCGGGAACATTATCAAAAATCTCCACTGAAGCCGCTACACGCTCTTCTGGTGAGTATAGAACTGCTGGAATTACCGATTCTACATTAGTGTAGCGAATTTTGTTGCGGTGAATGTATTGGTACCCTTTTGTTTGAGCAAAAGTTACACAAAAGTAGCACAATTCATTGCAGTGCTCCGTGCTTGGTAGCCAAATTGTTGGTACAGCGTACTTCATTGTTGACCTTCCATCAGTAAACTTGCACAAATTTCTATAGCAATAGTCGCACACGACTTCCGGAGTATACCACAAGTAAGGAACATAAGCAGTCTTAAATATTTTCTGAAACGAATTCACCACTGTTTTAGTAATATTTTTCAAATTTTTACTTGGTGCGAATAAGCCACAAACGTAACGAAAGTTATTTCGCGTCGGACACTGCATTTTTTTTCAGATGAAATATATACAAATACGTTTTCGCACAACAGAACTTAAAACAATTTTGCAATTCCTTATTTCATCTGTCAGACCAGTTGTAAGTGTTGTAAAAGTCAAAAACTGTTTAGTGTTAGAAGGTTACTATTGATTAACTACAACTATATCGAGTAGGATGAGTCAAAAAACATTTTTTTTTTCGTAACGCTTAAGTAGTTTAAAAAGTTGGAGTCCCTTCAAGTTGTGCTAAGAAAAGTGAAAAAAATATTTTTTTTTCAAAAATAATAAAAATTGGGGAAAATCTGAGAATTGATAAAAATTGTGTTTAAAAAATTTGACGTGATACAGTCATTTCCACGAGTCTGCCTGCAAAAAATCAGCTCGATTGGATCACTGAAAAAGGGTTAAAAATCGGTCCAAAGGCTTTCACACAGGCTACGAGCTTTATACTACCAAATTAAAAAAAAAATTCTGACGTGTACATGAAAATCGACGATACACGTGTATTTTTATTTTTCCCCTCTTTCCGAATATGACCATTTGGTTCATAGGACAGAAAAAAATCTAGTTTTTGTAACACCGTGATAATGAGTTAAGTGGAAAATGTAAAATGACATTAAGTTTTCCAAAATATTCGTTAAATAATTTAAGTTGTATCACATTTATCATTTCCATGAAATTACAAAAGTATAAACTAGCCGACCTGGCGTATATCGTAGATGGTCTGGAAAACAATATTTCGGTAAAAAGTGGCAACCTTATAAAACATATGTTTTAAGTTTCAAGGCGCCACGTTGTTAAGTATTTTTAACTGAGCCATCAAAAATAAGAGATCTCATTAATTTATAGACGTTGAACAAATTGGTCACCGTTATGTAATTCAATAATTCGAACTGCCGAGACGAACACCGTGGTGGTCGACCAATTGAGGTGTCCACTCCAGACACGGTTAAGAAAATTCACAAAATGGTATAGGATGATCCTCGCCTGAATGTGCGTGGGCTAGCTGAAATGACACAAATTTCTAAAAGTGCTATACAGCGTAGATTGACCGAAGGTTTGGAGATGAGAAAACTGGGCGCAAGATGGGTGCCGTGCATTCTTTCAATAGAGCAGAAACAACGTCGGGTGTTTGGCGATGTTTCACTGCAATAAAGCTTAAGTTTTGCGTCGATGATTTAAATCAACGGATGAGAAATGGTTCCATCACTTCACACCTGAGGCCATAGAACAGTCAAAGCAGTGAACTGGAATGGAAGTATCGTGTTCTAACCAGGAGAAGACGGTCCCTTCGGTAGGCAAGGTCATGGCGTCTGTTTTTTGGAATGCGCATGGGATAATTTTTATTGATTATTTTCAGATAGGAAAAGCCATCAGCGGTGAATATTATGCTAATTTATTTCAGCGCCAAAGTGATGAAATTGTGAAAAAGGCCGCATTTGGCGAAAATGAAATTGTTGTTTCATCCAGTCAATGTTCCAGTTCACACAACCACTATTTCATCACGCACCTTTTCACCAGATTTAGTTCCTTCGGACTATTTTCTAATCCAAAACTCGGTGGTGCAATGGGTAGTGTGCGCGCTTCTTGTACTTGAGATCCTGGGTTCGATCCCTGCTCGGACCACCTTAAAATTTCTTTCGACGGTGGTCACCTCGCATAGTGACGGCGACACTTTCGAGTATTTAGCCATGAAAATGCTTCTCAAAAATACCGTACGGAACCGGTGTAAAACTGTAGGTCCCAATCAGTGAGTATAAAACTAGAAAGCGCACAGCTCACTGGTTGTGAGAAGTTCTCTCCGATTCCTTTACGGGTTGTAATGGGAATCCATTTATATTTTTTTTAAACTGGTAAAAGATTTGCCAACTATGAATAGCTAGAGTCTGCGGTTGATGGCCATTTTACAGAGTTAGATAGTTCTTACTATAAACAGGGTATTGAAGCCATTGAATAGCGCTGGAAAATTTTTCCCAACTATTTTGTGCCGTTTTTATTAGGTCGGCTAATTTTTGGGCTGCTCTCTTACCTCGATGTTGACCAATGGTCTTCGATCACCACTGACGATCGTGATGAATCGGGTAAAAGAATTATTTTCCCTATTGCTGGTGGAATGGCGTTTCATGATTGAAGCCTTCCGTCAAGGATTAAAATTATGATGCTTTACGCGTCCTCGCTGTCAGTTGAATGTGATCTCATAAATTCTCAATTAAAGTTAGGTCAGGCGATTGATGCAGAATATACAGACATAGTTATATATATTTTCACAAATTATAAATTTTAGTATGCTCAGAAATAAAACAAATTGTTTTACGAATAAATTTGCAAATGAAAACTCTCAATTGTTTATAGCAGTTAAAAATTTTTAGCAACAAACCTGGGGACTGTTGATTTTTCGCTTTAGTTTACACCTTATCCTCCAAAATTATTTACATACTAATTTTGTCTCTCAAAAGTATTTACACATTCCTGAAATTTGGTTAAAAACACTGCAATCTTTGAAAAAACGTCAGTTGTTTTGGTAGTTTGCAAATTTATATTTCTTGAATACTAAATATTTATACAAAAGCCGCTAAAAAAACGGCAAAAATGGTAAAAATAAAGAAAATTCTCGTCGAAACGCGAGTTGAGATCGTTACGAAGTTTGGAATGGATTTCTCGGCATCAGACTTGGAACAAGAGTACGGAATAGTATGTCGGAAAACAGTCTACAATTTAGTAAAGATGAAGGAAACGTAAGGGAATCTACAAAGTAGAGTCAGAATTGGTCGAAAATATGTGACAAACAACATAGAAGATCGTTCCATTCTTAAGATTAAGAAAAACTAGTCGCAAGTCCGCTTAAAGTTATTGCAGAAGCAGAAAACATCATTGGAAAACATGTAAGTGAATCCATAATTCGGAGAAGATTAAACACGTATGAGACCCATGTCGCGAAAACAGAAATAGACATACCTAAAGAAAAACAGAAAAAAAACGCCTAGAGGTTGTCATGGAGTATATCCATAATCCAGTGTAGTTCTGGCACAATGTCTTATGGACGGTCGAGTTTTCTTTTCAGTTTGAAGGGGCATTGGAAACAATTTATATGGACCTTTCCAAAGGATCGAAGGATAAAGCAGTACAACCTCTTAATCGTTTCGGCGGGGGTTCAGTAATGTTTCTCGGATATGTCTCGTAGAATGGATTTGGAGATCTTGTACCAATTCAAGAAAATCTAAACCAGTCAGGATACCTAGATATTTTGCATAACCATGCTATTCCTTCGGGTCAGAAATTATTTTTTGATGAAAATTGTATTTTATGGCATGGTTACACTGAAAGAAAAACGCTTCATAGCATCAATGAATGGGTTACATTAATGGGATGCAGTGAAAAGTTTATTTGATGCTATGAATGTTAACTTACTTCAATGAACTCCATCATTGCTACAGTTTTTGAATTTGTGGACCGTCATTAATGCTAAGAAACCTTTTTCATTGATGGCATGAAGTATGTTTTTCATGTAAATATGGGAAACTATTGAGAAAAAATGCAGACATTTTATCGACATTGTAAAGTAGAATCTATTAAATAGGCCATCCTTTACATTACATACATTTTATTGAATTTTAAAATATTTTTTCTAAAAAAGCAATGATAAAACATCTTTCTTTGATATAATGTACAATTTCATTAATTTTGAACGATTTATTAATTTGGTTAAAGGATAATATGTATGTAGGTACGCTTTGTATAAATGTATGTATTTATGTATTATTTGTGTATGTAGTATGTATAGTAGTTGTGACACAATATATGAGTGTCAGTATGAGGTAAGGAATAAATAAGAAAAATATAAAAGGCTGAAATGCAGAATCCCGCGCCATTAAAAAAAACGAAAATCGAGCAAAATAAGCGGATTTCAAAAACAAAAATTTTTTGTCGGCCGGACCTATGGGGACCCAAAAGGTCCAAAAAACGGGTCCACGCAGGTACCCTTTTGTATGGGTAAATTTTCACAAAAATCAAAAAATTCCGAAACCCAAAATCTGCAACAGAGATATTCCTCTCCCTGGGCGTAGCGAAATAACTCCCCATGAAATAACTCCCATGAAATAACTCCCAACGAAATAATTCCCACCAAAAATGAAATAACTTCCAATAACGAAAAAATTAAATAAGTCCCACAAAAATGAAAAAACTCCAATAGCAAAGTGAAATAAGTCCCAAGTCTTCTCCTACAGCACTTGTTATATGGGCCTTGTACAAACGGTAATTTTTTTTGGGAGTTATTTCATTGTCATAACTTTGGGAGTTATTTCATAATGGAAAAATGAAATAACTGCCAAAAAAAACGAAATAAGTCCTACTAAAGTGGGAGTTATTTCATATGAAATAACTCCCGCTTTTGTGTGGAAATTTTTTGGGACTTATTTCATTATTCTGATGGGAGTTATTTCATGTGGGAGTTATTTCGCTACGCCCTCTCCCTGGCCCCGTCCCAGAAAACCTAATAATGGTGGAAAAAAATCGTGCCACAAAAAGGCCGAACTTTGGAGGCCCATAACTCCTAAAATATGGATTCCCTCTAAGTTTATGTTCATACCATCAATGAAACGTCCATTAATGAAATATTCATACCATCAATGAAGCCTGTTCATAACATCAATGAAACATGTTCATACCGTCAATGAAACGTGTTATACCATCAATGAAATATGTTCATACAATCAATGAAACATATTCAGACCTTCAATGAAACACGTTCATACCATCAATGAAACATGTTCATTGAATTAATGAAACATGATCATAGCATCAATGAAACATATTCATAGACTATATGACTATATTTCATTACATCAATGCAACGGTTTATAATATCAATGTAATATATTTCTTTAATACAATGATAATGTTTAATTCCGGTTAGAAAGTTTACATTAATTTCAGGTCTATGCAACATTTTTCGTTTAATGTAACATTGGCTCAAAATGCAATGTAAGAATTCATTAATGGTAAGTGTTTCTTTCAGTGTACCAACAACGTTATTAAATCGTGTTAGACAATATATTCTTCCATGGCCACTCCATTGTTAAGATGTAAACATTATAGAGAATGCATGGGCATTCATAAAAAGGCAGATATCTTTTCAAATGGACCGAAATCGAGTGGAAACTGATGATGAAATAATAATAAATATGTGGAACAGTTTAGAAATGGAGTTTGTACGCAATTTGATTGCATCAATTCCAGCTACACTACCAGCTGTCATAGATGCTGAGGGAAATGTATACGGATACTAATTATTTATTTTCTCTGTTTTATATTGATTTTCTGTTGTGTAAATACTTTTGAATTTAACTAAAATTGTGTTAATAATTTTTAATGATGAGTTGCAGACTTCTTTATATTTTTTATAAACAACTATCAAGTTTATTGCTAAAAATTTTAAATTAGAATAATCTATACATTTTGAGAATTGCAATACCGAAGTTTTCTTGTTGCAAATTTACTCATAAAGCAGCAAAACTTTCTTCTATTTCTAAGCAAACTAAAATTTTTAATTTTTAATTTTGTGATCATTTAAATTTATATTTTGGGTATTTTTTTATGGTATATTCTAAAGGTTGTGTAATATCGACGTTCCACAGTATATTTATATTTCTTGATACTTATTAACACACCATTTTATTTTATATATCGGCGAACTAGTTAGCGTGAAAATGTGGTTTTCGAGTGATTTGACAATTTACCAAATAAAATACATATATACAAGATAGAAAAAAAATTTATTGTTGACAAGTAATTTTTTGGCATTAATATTAAATGGTTCATTTGTTAGAATATAAACTTAGGTTAGACCCTTAGTACACAAAATTTATATAAATCTCCTACTGTTTGCTCGAATCTATAATTCGACTGAAGTTTGTTGAATTCTATGTGATTCATACAGTATATTTGTGATTGAGGTAATTATGATTTTAAGGAAATGAATCAGTTGCATGTGTAATTTTTTGAGTTTATTAATCTCGCGAATTTGTCACAACAAATACCTTATATTCAAATTCGTATAATAGCAACACTGTCGACAGAAATGCATAATATCATAGAGGAAACGGAAATGAGTATATGATTATCGCATGTGAAGCAACTGACTGTAGCCCAATTACAAATGCGGTTGAAATTCCGATGCTGTTTTAATGTGGTTAGTGACACATGGCAAGTTTTGACTACTGCGTTGCGATATCAAACTCTATTACACATGCATTACGAAAAAATTGAGTTTGAGTGGAAATGATAACGACAGACTAACCCCACATATTACAGTGAGTACTCTCAAAATCGAAATGTATGAACAGAAATTAAAATTGTTTAAATTTTTTCTTTTTCAGCTGCTAATTTCTCCTTTAATTTGATGATTAAATAAGAGTGACGGATAGAGTCCGGTCGACTACTAACAAAAAGCAAGCTATGATAAACTCAAAATTTTGGGCCCTACAGCCAGTCAGATTTGTAACTTACAACCATTTAAAATTTGAATATAGGAAAAATAGTTTGACACTTGGAATAATTTCTTCATTATTTATTTACTTTCCTTTAGGGCATAGTACACTTTGCAGGTAAATCAAGTGTACATAAAAATCCCATAGAAATATATTTTTCAACGGAAAGATACAGGCTACACAATTTTAAAGAAAAGTGTCCAAAGCCGATAAAATTATCTAAATTTTGGCATACTCCAAGCTAGTGTTATAAATATTATCACATTGGGGGCTATCTCGAAATATATGGGAATAATTCAGCCATTTCCAGATGAAATTTCACGTGGGCATAGCTGAGGTGTTATGCTATAGAAGTAACTATATCGGAGTGACATAGAACCCATTGTAGCCGCACAGTGGGAGCACAAAATTGAGTGCCTGGGCCATCACAAAGATTTGAACCGCTGTAATAAAAGGTGTCTCATATAAGATTGCACTTTTTAAATTTAGAGTAATGTATGTTTTATGCAAATGACAACTTTGAAATTTGGCAACTGTGACATATGTTTATTCTGATTATTAAAAACTGAGCGTTTTACGAAAGAACAACGCGTTATAATTGTGAAAACTTACTGCAACAATTTGGATAGTTATGCTGAGACCGCCGGCAAACTTCGAAGAATTTTCAGTCGAAAAAGAGCACCTAATTTGCCAACCACTCGAAGAATGTTCAACAAATTTGAAGAAACTGGGTCGGTTATGGACAGTAGTACTGTTGTGCGTCAACGTACCGGCGGGTATCTTTAAAACATTGCTGCTGTAAACCCAGAGTGGCGCCGATAACACGAAAATATCAATTCGACATCGTTCTCAACAGCTTCAGATTTCACGAAGCACTACGCAGCGAAAAGACCTCCACCGTCATCCGTACAAAATTCAGTTAACTCAGGAGCTGAAACCAGCAGGCCATGGAAAGGAATTGAATTCAATCGCAATTGGCGGAAAGTGAAGTCCATCCGCATAGCTTCCTGAATACACAATATTGTCGAACTTGGGGCTCAGAAAATCCTCGTGCAATCCGTGAAAAACAAATGCACCCAAAACGAGCGAGCACCTGTCTGATGCCAGTTTTGGACAGGCGGCCTGATTGGTGCTTACTTTTTTTTGAAGATGAGGCGGAAATTGCAGTGATAGTAAACGGCATTCGTTACAGAAACATGATAACGGAGTTCTTGTGGCCCCAACTTGACGGCATAGATCTGGACGACATGTGGTTTCAGCAAAACGGCGCCACTTACCACACCTCGCAAAAAAAAGGTGGATTTATTGCAGCAACGATTTCCAGAACAAAGTATCTCAAGAAATTTTGAGGTCAATTGGTCATCAAGATCATGTGATTTAACGGCGCGCTATTTCTTTCTTTGGGGTTTTGTGAAATCTTGGGTTTATGCGAATAAGCCAGAAACAATTCTTGAGCTCAAATCCGAGATCCAAGGCGTCATCGGTGAGATACAGTCACATCGCTGTGAAAGAGTCATGGAAAATTTCATGAAAAGAGCAATGGCCTGTCTTCAGAGCCTTCGAGACTATTTGGCGGATATTTTCTGCCGTACTTATTCGGAACATATCTTCTTTACAATCCAATAAAATAATCAAAACTGTTTCAAAAAATACGTGTTTTTATTTTACAATGAAAAAGTGCAATCTTACTGAGACACCCTATACTTTGAATTTTGTTTTTATGTGAAATATTTTTTGATATAATTGTAGCGCACGCGGTAAGATCTGTCTAAAAGCTAAACAGTTTGCCGTCATTCGCAAGTCTTTTCTGCAGTATGGTGTGGGCTGAATGTCTTCTCTTTAGTTTTCGTTAGTACTTAAAATTTCCACAGAGGTCATGGAACCTTGATATACTGTTGCGATGCCCATTCATACATTTATGACAAACTGTACCATAAGTCCCTGTGGGTGGAAAACGGTGCGCTTTCACCTAAACACATTGTGGCAGATGTTAAATTTACAGTGACTGCATATAAACGGTCAAAATAAATAACAACCAATATCTTGAAAATTGATAATTCAACGGATAGTTAGAGTTGAAAATTCAGAGGATAATTAGTAGCTTTTGGAGATTTTAGACTTAAGATAGGGTTCTTATAAAATTCTGGTTTATTCAGAAGAGTGTGACTTAACAAACCATACCCAAACTCAGAACTGTCTGTTAAACTGTGTTCGTTTGAATTTACGAGTATTGAAAACTGGATTATTTTCAGTTAATAGCTCAAAATCAATATGTTTTTTCCAAAACTGCTAATCAAATCTTTTAGTTGTAAAGAAATACATATTTGGAATTTAAATATGTAACAGATATGAGGTCGTATATTGAAAATGGCATGTAAACTTTATGAGCACGTGTTCAAGTTTTAAAGATCCATCCAAATGTCTGTATTTTCGATTTTGTTTTCATGTTTCAGCCGTGCTTTTAACCTCAATGGAGAAAATGGTTCACATAATGTGTTTTCGTCTTCCCTAATTATACCATATATACGTGGGAAATTTTGTTAGTGGAAAAAAAATTCAGAAAACTAACAAAATATCAATGTCATATATAGCAAGATGTTGCATAATACCAAATAGCTGAGGTAGTGAATTAACAGTGTGTTAACCGTGACAAACTGAAATAGGTGTACAGAGTTACCATAACTCGGTAATGAAAAATAGCAAATACATTATAAAACACATATTCTGTTCAAATCGGTAAGCAAGTTTTGGCTTTACTACCTAATAATTGCGTGTAACTGTGTGAGGTGACTTTGCTTTTTCAATATTAGGGGCGGTTATTTTCGTAACTTATACACTTTAACTCATACAAAATGAAAACCTGCACGTTAACATGTATAATTTAATATAACCCCAATAGAAGTGTTACCAAGTTTGACTTTGTTGCATGAAAAATATAAAATATATGTCATTCCAATTATTATATTTCCGCAACATTTCGAAAATGATGATGTAAATAAAGGGGTTTTCAACAGAGACGCTACAAAAGTAAATCGATAGGGACAGCAAACGGCGCCATATTTTTCCCCGCTCTTTTGACATTTCTCTTCAGTAAGGTTTGCCATTTCATCATGGAAAGATATACGAGCCAACAACGAGTCGAAATTATTAAAATTTACTACCGAAATTTGGAGTCAGTGGCCTCAACTTTAAGAGCGCTACGTCCAATTTATGGTCGTCATAATCGTCCTACCAGATCAACAATTGAGCGTCTAGTGGAAAAATTTGAATCCACAGGCACAGTACAAAATGTTCCCGTGCCAGTGAGACAAAGAAGTGCCCGTAGTGTCGAGAATATTGCTGCCGCTGAGGCTTCAGTTCAAGAAAGCCCAAATGTATCTCTCACACGTCGTTCTCAAGCGTTGGGTATCTCTGTGACGTCGTTGTGGCGAATTCTGCGAAAAGATCTTGGCCTACATCCTTACAAGATCAAATTGACGCAAGAATTGAAGCCGCTTGACCACCATTAGCGTCGTATGTTCGTGAATTGGGCTGAGCAGCAACTTGAAAATGATTCGGATTTTCATCGGAAAATCGTCTTCAGTGGTGAGGCTCATTTCTGGCTGAATGGCTTCGTCAATAAGCAAAATATGCGTTATTGGTCAGACAGAAATCCACACGTAATGCATGAGTCATCATTGCATCCCGAAAAAATTACGGTTTGGTGCGGTTTATGGGCCGGCGGCGTCATTGGGCCGTACTTCTTCCGTGATGATCAAGACCGGCACATTACTGTGAATGCGAATCGCTGCCGTTCAATGATAACAGAATATTTTTCGCCTCAATTGGATAATATGGACTTGGAGCACATGTGGTTCCAACAGGACGGCGCCACAAGCCACACAGCGAATGCCACAATCAATTTATTGGAAACCAAGTTTGGTGAACGTGTTATCTCACGAAATGGCCCAGTCGATTGGCCGCCTCGGTCGTGCGATTTGACGCAGTTAGATTATATCCTGTGGGGCTACGTCAAGTCTATGGTCTATGCCAACAAGCCAGCGACGATTGATGAACTTCGTACGAAAAAGAAATCGAGTTCCATACATAATGGCATCGAACGTACTTTCACAGGAATAAAGAATTTCATTGTTATCTAAAACCGGTTTTGGTTTATTTAAAAAACCCGTTCTAAGGGGTAGTTACTTTTTAACAAAATGTTTAAAAAGTTGTATGAAATATTATTAATATTTTCTTCTTCCACAATCAGAATTCCAAGATAATACTGGAGACAAACAACAACTATAGCAAAAAGGAAGTGTAGAGCAGAAGAAAGCCGAGGAATAGCTCGCTTCACAAATAGATACTATTCGATTCGCATGAACGCCTTCGGTTCTGTCTTCTTGATAATCTTTGTATTCTTTTTTAATATACTTATGTACTTTTTGTACTTTTTTTTAACACTTTGTGTACTATTTGCAAACATTTTATGTAGTTTTTGGTACACACTTTAGTAGTATTACGTATATTTTTGGTGCAGTTTTCGTACGTTTTACTACACTTAAAATATTTCTGGTAAAATGGTGCTGTTGTGTACTGTTTGTACATTGTTGACGAAATTTATATTCTTCTGGTGCAGGTGATGTACGTTATGGACCATGATATATTCTACTTTGTGGTATATTTTCTGCACTTTTAAATGCATGGTATGATAAATAAATGTTGTATTTAGTTTCTGGTACATTGTATGTACGTTATGGTAAATTGTATGTAATTTTCGTGAAAATTATGGCGAATAAATGAGGACACCTATCCACGTTGAATACTTGGAGCCATTTGCCTTCACTTCTGTCCTCGTTTGATTCGAAAAAGTGCCTGAAAATATTCATATACACAAATACACGGGACTTGCTCGGGACTTCCCGCACGTGCTCTCGAGTCGTATATTTTTTACGACTCGTGATGATCGAGCGGGCTGGGCTGTAGGTGTTTGTTTACGATGCCTGGTGTATTTTTAAACTCGGTGATACCCCAATGTGGTATTAAAGTCCTGAACCATTGCAAACGAAAGTTAGTGTTTGGAGATTTCGTTTACCCAAACATCTGTTTATTAGTACAATAATTCACTGCTACTAACCCCAGCGAGAGAATGCTGCTGCAATGTGAATACAGTTTTTTTTGAATTTGAATTTTATGGCCGATTTCGTTAGTTTAATGCATGAGAAATTCAAACTACAAGCAACATTTTTCTATTTGAAAAATTGTTGAATTTTGTTGTAAATAATTAGAATAGTTCGTTCTATAAATAGAACTTTCAAAACTTCTGCATCAGTGCGTGTAAGTAGGAAAGCAATGTGTGTAAACAGCGACAACAATCGCTCTGCACACAATCAATATATGTCTTCGGTTAGTGACTTGTGTAAATACACATCGCAGTGGCTTAACCGGCTAGACGCTGCTGAAGATGATGCTTCACAAACATCGAAACGATCGTCCAGCGAATGTGAGTTCGAATCCCACCCGCGGCATTTACATTTTTTTCACTAACCGGAGAAAATATGATCTCTTAGCCTTAAAAGGAAATTACAACTTTGAATATGACGAGGATCTAAAAACAACTAAATTTGATAGACAATTCAGTTAAGCACACTCACTAGCATGACCAGTTTCGAACTCCGTGACAAGTTCATCTATAGATGCCCAACTACTATGGCTGAATTGATACCAACGGTTGATCATCAATCGTATATATACAAACTCAGATACATATGCGAATTAGTATCGATCGAAGATCCGTAAGTATCATATCAACACACACTGAAAGGCCTATAATTGCAACACAAGAACAGACAGCCATTTTCCACCATGTTAGAAATTAGAAAAAATATCTATATATCGGAAGCGGAGCACCGAATAGAAAAAATAACTAATTATTTTGGGTTTCTAATGGTTTTCCATTAAGTGATCCAATACGTTTTGAAGTTTTTAAAATCGCCAAAATAAGAAAATCGCTAAAATCAAAATATGGCTATAACTCGAAAACGGTGCGTCCAATCGCAAAAATAATAATTTATTTACCTCAGTGGGAGACTGTAGCCAATGGATGTATTTAATACGGCATAATTTAATATTTAAACAAATCGCCAAAACCAAAATTTTTCGAATAAAAATCGCTAAATCGCCATTATGTTTATATTTGGGAAACGGAGTGTTTAATCGAAAAATATCCAATTTTACCGCGTTTCTAAGGGTTTTTCATAACGTGGTTTAATTCCTGTGGACGACGAATTTTTTAAACCAAATCGCTAAAATAACAAATAGCATAAATCGGAATCTGTGCGTCCAAACGAAAAAATTATAATTTTTGTACGTCCATAGGAGGCTTTAACCAATGAATGGCTTTCATAAAACAAATCGCTAAAACGCATGACTAACCAATGAATGGCTTTCATAAATTCATAAAACGGACATTTTTCAAATAAAACAAATCGCTAAAACGCATGACTAATTTGTAATAATATATGTTTTTGGGACTCAATTCTGGCTTTATTTGTTGAACACTGCTGAAACCAAAAACGTGATACATAACAAAGAAACAAAAAAGCACCAAGTCATGCAAACATAGACATGGTTCCTGCACGGTGTTGCAGGGGTCGTTATTTTAGCGTCATAAATATGTGACCATTTCTTAATATCTTAACAATATTTATTTTACTTATTCTTTAAACGAGCTTAAGATGTTGTATTTTTTTTTTGCTTATTTATCTCCAATATTTCGTCTCCACATTGGGCGCCTTCTTCAGGGAACAAATATTATAGAAAAAATATAAAAAATAAATAATATTTGTTCAATGTGGAGACGAAATATTGGAGATAAATAAGCAAAACAAATAAAATATCTTAAGTTCGTTTAAAGAATAAGAAGAATTTCAATTGAAGATCGTGGAAAACTTTACATAATATTTATTTTAGCTTTCTATAACTTAGATCGTCACTATTGACAAATTGCGGAAAATTCCTATTGACTTTTTACCAAATGTATGAAAATGTCACGGGGTGTCATGAAGTTTTTTTGTATGGAAGCGGATCGGCAAATCAGCAGATACCCTGACATGTCGCTTCTTAGTCACTGATGATGTCTTTAGGAAATTTAAAATTGGGATATATTCCAAAGGAAATTTTAAAAACATATATAAAAAAGTATGTTTCGATTAAAAAACTTCCTACAAAAAGGCAAAAGAATGAAGCTGGATGTGACAGTGCAAGGCTCATCAGATTTTTGATAGATCTGACAAATCTTTCAGTTGCAAATTTCCTAAAAACATCATCAATGACGAAGAGGTGACACGTCAGTGTCCATGCTGACTTGCCGATCCACTCCCATACAAAAAACTTCATGACACCTCCCTCAAATTTTCGTAAATTCGGTAAAGGTCACCAAAAATAGTCAGAAGTTTGTCAACAGTTGCGATCACCATTTGACATGTACACAAGACGTCCATGAGTCACTATTCATCAGTGGGTCAGTTGATCAATACGTCACTAAATGTTGTGCTCTAAATTTGTAAATACTTACCTTATTTTAATTCTGGTGTATGTATTGGGTCTGTCTGACCGATAATTAAATAAAATCTGGAAGAAGAGCACAAACCCTGGGCACACATACATACATACGTATGAATCTATTAAGGTGTGCATATTCTTTTTCTAATTTTCAAATATTTTTGCAATAAATTCAAAAATTTATGGCATGACCATGAATAATTATAAATTTTTCAGTTTGAAATTTTTTGAAAAGCTTGAAATATACACAAATGACTTGTAGTCAACAAATATTAATGACTTCCTCTTTAGACATTCAGCCATGGTAAAATGAGTAAGGTAAACTCGTTAGAACAGCTGTTTTCAACAAATTTCTTGCTTGCAAATTCACATGCATTTTGTTGTTGTACTTTTTTGTTTACTTTTACAGTAGTTACACCCATGAAGAAAATTTGACATATTATGGACACCAAACAAAAGCAAAATGCATGTGTTTGTTGTAACAATTCCTAGTGCGCTTACCTTACTTATTTTACCATGCATTCAGCATTGGCTTTAGTGACAGTCAGCTATGATATAATGCTGACAAATCAACAAGACGGTCTTACATAGATTGTCAGTCCCTTCACAATTTAAGCCACCTAATTTATAACTATGTGGCCGTCGGTGGTGCAATGGTTAGTGTGCGCGGCTCTTGTACATGAGATCCTGGGTTCGAACCCTGCTCTGACCACCTTAAAATTTCTTTCGTCGGCGGTCACCTCGCATAGTGACGGCGACACTATCGGGTATGTAGCCATGAAAAAACTTCTCAAATTGCCGTTCGGAATCGGTGTAAAACTGTAGGTCCCAATCAGTTAGTGAAATCTGGAAAGCGCACAGCTCAGTGATTGTGAGAAGTTCTCCCCAGTCCCTTCATGGGATGTAATGGGAAACCATTTATGTATTTTTTAGTTATAACTATAAGTAATGACATGTCATGAAGATGTTTTAGATAAATTGTCGTTACCTACTGACATTTACTATTTTACTTTTATTGACTATTTTACAACCTTATGAGGTCAGACGTCTGACACATGTTAATTAAACAAACAAATTAAACAAATTTCAACATATTCCTCCAACTGGCTCTATCCCTCGCATTTTCTCGCCAGTTGGTAACACCAAGGATACGAAGGGATTTTTGTGCCTGGTCTTTCCAGCGGAGTCTTGGTCGTCCTCTTTTCCTTATTCCATTGGGTACGGTATCGAAAACCTTTCGCGCTGGCTCATCTTCATCCATTCTGGTAACATGTCCTAGCCACCGCAACTGGCCTAATTTGATTCGCCTAGCTAAGTCCACGTTAGAATATAGATTATATAGCTCTGCGTTCCAGCGACGTCGGTACTCGCCGTTTTACCTAACAGGACAATATATATTTTATGGAGAATTTTTCTCTCGAATTCTACCAGGTGTTTTTCATCCGTTTGCGATATGACCCAAGTTTCGGAGCCATATGTCAAGACAGGTAACATGAGAGTCTTATTTGGCTGGCCTTTTGTCCGTCGAGAGAGGGCTTTGCTTTTAAACTGCTTACGGAGCCCAAAATAGCAACTATTTGCAAGCACAATTCTCCTATTTATCTCCAGACTGACGTTATTGTACCTGTTCACGGCGGATCCAAAGTGGATAAATTCATCTACCACTTCAAAATTAAACTGGTTGTCAACGTTCAAGTGCGGACCAAGTCGAGAGATTTCTCTAGTCTTTAACACCATCAATTTTATCTTGCCTTCATTAGCAGCAAGACCCACCTTCGCTGATTCTTTTTCAACTCTTGAAAAATCTGCAGTAACTTCTCGCAAATTTCACCCAATGATGTCTATGTCGTCAGCAAACGCCAGCATCATATGGCATTTCTTTTTAATGGTCTTATTCGTATCTATCTGCACTATCTTCCGCTATCATTACCTCCTGATCTTCAGTGGAAGAATCTGAGTGGAGTAGTGCTGAAAAGTTGTCTCTCCACATTTTGAGCACACACTGCTTCTCAGCCACCAGATTCCCATTATCGTCCTTGCAGGAGGACAGCCCATTATTAGGCCCGTTATTCGATCTTCTTACCCTCTGGAAAAACTTTCGGGATTCACCATTCATCCTGCACATTTCGGTTCTTTCACTTTGTCTCTCTCTGCTTCCACTGCCATTTTTCCGCCTATTTAGTTGGTTTTCCTCCCTTCTCAGCCTCTTGTACCGCTCACTTGCAGAACGGGTTGTAACTGACTGTTTCGTTGCCATACGTGCAGCATCTTTTCCAGTAGTTGCAATGCGACATTCTTCGTCGTACCATGGTTTATTCTTCAGCGGTTTTTGATAGCCAAGCTCAGTCCTTGCCGCGGTTTCCATAAAATCGGAGATGTGCTTCCACTGCGCATGTGGGCCCTCGGGATGGGGGGTATTCTGCCCTGACAGGAGAGAGAGAGTTTCTGTTGAGAGGACATTGAGAACTCCGGTATTTGCAGCTTGTCAATATCTAGCTTGTCCTGTGATAGGCTTCGTACGTTTTTCGCCCTGCTCAGACTTGTGCGAACTTTCGCAGCCACCAGGTAATGATCCAAGTCGATACTGGCACCCCGAATCACACGTACATTCATTACACTAGAAGAGTGCCTGCCATCTATTACCAAGTGATCAATCTGGTTCTTCGTCCTCTGATCAGGAGATATCCAGGTCGTCTTATGAATATTTTTATGCTGGAATCGTGTGGTGCGGACTACCATGTTCTTTGCAGCGGCGAAGACTAGCAGTCTTATTCCATTATCGGAGGTAGTATCATGTAGACTGTGATTACCGCTGGTTGGTCGAAAGAAACTTTCCTTTCCCAATTTGGCATTAAAATCGCCTAGAATAATCTTAATGTCGTGTTAAGGGCAGCGTTCGTATACTTCCTCCAGACGCTCATAAAATGATTCTTTGACCTCATTATCTTTATCCTCTGTCGGTGCGAGCACATAAATTAACGAGATGTGGAAATATTTCGCTATGATGCGAATTATCGTTATGCGTTCACTCACAGGGTTGAACCTTGCCAACTATAAATCCGCACCCGAATTCGTGTTTCCGGTCATGGCAGCTGTAGTAAATATCTCAGTTTTTCTTTCTGGTGCAACCATATCCTGTCCATCGCATTTCCTGGATCGCTGAGACCTACTGACGTTGTCCTAAGGAAATATTGCTGAAAATGTCTGCAAGACAAAATTTCCAAAAAAATGTATTATTTTTTATTTATTATTATTTATTTATTTTTTTGTTATTTAATTTATTATCACCTATTCTTTCCCCTTTCAATTAATCAAATACAAGAGTTTGTAAGGACTCATCGGTAGTGATTATCTGCAACATCCTCGTTTGTGATTGCCGAAGATCATAACCCATCAGATGTTTTCATTAAATCAACAAATTTGCAGAGAAATTCACAGCTAAACTAGATGCAAGAACTTTAAAATATTTTGATTTCTGACCATATATCTAAACTTAGCAGTCGACAGACACTCTCTTGCTGTTGAACAACCATAAGGGCAACCCAAACACGAATGTCCTAAATAACCAGCATATGCAGATATTTTCGCTGTCGTTGTGTGTCGCATCATAATTATATTTACTAAAATATGTTCGTTTGTGGTTTTAACTGGCAATGATATCTGACAGTATTTCGTTGACATGTTTCACATTCACCACCAAAATGCACTATGTCGGTTTTGTAAATGAAGCAAATATTCATAAACTCATCATGCGTGGATAACTAACTGAAAGGCTGTCTACATGATGAATATTACTCTCAATTGCGGTTGAGTTCACACTGTGATTTCTGACCACAATATGGTTGTGATTTTTATTTTTGCATAATGACATAAACGGGTACGAGTTTTAAGCTGGAAATAATGTTGATATAATTGCTTAAATTTCGAGGTAGCACAATGGAGTTAGGTATCAAATTGCAGATAATTTGCAATTAAAATATTTGATTTGAGGAATAGTTAAACTGGGTGTAATATAAATATTTGTTTCTTTTTTAGCTCCAAGGGGTCGAAAGTCACCCAATTCATACAATGAGGCGGAGTACAAAATAAAAATATATCTGAAAGAATCTTGAAACTGATTTAGCTTGTTTACGTAGTGAAAGTTCTCTAGAGATTGAATGCAAGAAAGGTCATCAAAGACTTTAAATTCGCATTTAGAAGGATGTCACTATTTAAACACGCATCCTGCAGGGAATTCTAACTCTACGAATATATGAGAATTATTTACTGTATGAAAATTATTACTGTGGAAAGAGGCCAATTTTATGTTATCAACCAACTGTATATAACGGATTTTTCAATAAGAGCGCTACAAATGTTTTTTTAAATAAAACAAAACCGGTTTTAGATACAAGTGAAATTCTTAATTCCTGTGGAAGTACGTTCGATGCCATTATGTATGGAACTTGATTTCTTTTGCATGGCCACCACGCGCACGCGTGCAGAAATCCAGACGCTGAACCCAATTTTCGACGGTTTTCAAGCATAAATCGGCCGATACAGAAGTACATCAATCGTCGCTGGCTTGTTGGCATAGACCATAGACTTGACGTAGCCCCACAATCGACTGGGCCATTTCGTGAGATAACACCTTCACCAAACTTGGTTTCCAATAAATTGATTGTGGCATTCGCTGTGTGGCTTGTGGCGCCGTCCTGTTGGAACCACATGTCCTCCGAGTCCATATTATCCAAGTAGCGATTCGCATTCACAGTAATGTGCCGGTCTTGATCATCACGGAAGAAGTACGGCCCAATGACGCCGCCGCCCCATAAACCGCACCAAACCGTAGTTTTTTCGGGATGCAATGATGACTCATGGATTACGTGTGGATTGCTGTCTGACCAATAACGCATATTTTGCATATTGACGAAGCCATTCAGCCAGAAATGAGCCTCATCGCTGAAGATGATTTTACGATGAAAATCCGAATCATTTTCAAGTTGTTACTCAGCCCAATTCACGAACATACGACGCTTATGGTGGTCAAGCGGCTTCAGTTCTTGCGTCAATTTGATCTTGTAAGGATGTAGGCCAAGATCTTTCGCAAAATTCGCCACAACGACGTCACAGAGATGCCCAATGCTTGAGAACAACCTGTGAGAGATACATTTGGGCTTTCTTGAACTGAAGCCTCAGCGACAGCAATATTCTCCACACTACGGGTACTTCTTTGTCTCACTGGCACGGAAACATTTTGTACTGTGCCTGTGGATTCAAATTTTTCCACTAGACGCTCAATTGTTGATCTGGTAGGACGATTATGACGACCATAAATTGGACGTAGCGCTCTTAAAGTTGAGGACACTGACTGCAAATATCGGTAGTAAATTTTAATAATTTCGACTCGTTGTTGGCTCATATATGTTTCCATAATGAAATGGCAAACGTTACTGAAGAGAAATGTCAAAAAAGCGGGAAAAAATATGGTGTCGTTTGCTGTCCCTATCGATTTACTTTTGTAGCGTCTCTTTTGAAAAACCCTTTACTTCTATATATAATTAATATAGAAGCTTTCCATTTGGCTTTTCAGATGCATCAAATTCATGATATCAATTTACATTTTAATTGATTGAATGTGGTCATTTGTTGTTCACGACATTTAACCATAAAAGGTTAAATCATTTTTAATAATGTCATGTCCCTTTTGCCACTATTGCCATGAGTGCTGTGGTAGCCAGACTAGTGGTAAAAATTACAATTATGCCGCAGATCTTTCGGTGATTCTGAACATTGTAATGATGTTGATAAAAAAGGGATTTAGAAACACAATTGGTTTATTATTACAATCGTTTATTATTAATGTGTTGACAGTGTGTTTTAGGATATTACTGACATTTGTTATATATAAGTATATATATATACAAAATCGTTACGTGAGTGACTGACTGACTGAATGCACATTCATCAGCGCTCTGACCAAACGGCTGTAATTAGAATTTGGAGTGGTTGTTCCTCTTATGGAGTAGACGTTACAAATGGAGGGATTTTTGGAAATTCTAACTTGGGGCGGTAGAAATGGGTGTGGCACTTAACCAGGTAAATTGCGATTTTGAGCAAACGCGCCATCCTCGAAACATAAATTTTTTAGATTTTTTTTAAATTAGAGCAGAAATGGGCGTGGCACAAAATCAGATAAATTTCCGTTGTGACCAAATTCGTGAGCCTATAATCATGAAATTTGGAGAGTATGGAGTAAAGAATAAAAAAATTGGTATTTTTCGAATTTCTGCTATGGGCGGTAGAAAGGCGTCGAGGCAATAACCAGAACCAATTAGCTCCCTTATGAAACGACTGAAGTAATGATTATGGAATTTGATGTGGGTGTTCTCCTACAGAAATAGACTGCAGGTAATAAGGGATGCAAGAATATCTAAATGGGGGGCAGAAAAACTGGAGGTGGCACTAAATCAGACCAATAAACATTCTGGCCAAACGAGCGGTTCTAGAACAGTGATGCCCACACACATATTCTAACATATTGCGCTTGTATATGAAACAGAATAAAACGAAGTTCAATTTGATGTCTTTTAAAAAATTACGCAGCATAATCCTCCTCTAACAAATGCTGTCCAGTAACTGATTCCCTTTGCATTGAAAAAATGTAAACAAAGTAAGAGCCGAACGCCCACGATCGAAACCACATGAAGAAACTTTTACTATATGTGTGTCGACAGCGCTGTAACAGCATTTTGGTATCCGGCACATGTGCCGAGGAATTCAAAATGCGGGCATCACTGTTCTAGAATCATGAAATTTGGTGTGTAGGGTCCAATTATAGCGTATTCGATTAGGGGTGAAAGAAATGGTAAAACTGGCGTTTTAAGAAAAAATGCTTCCACTTTTTTGCGAAATCATTGGCTGACTGACTATCGAAATATAAAAATAAATGGTTTCCCATTACATCCCATGAAGGAATTGGGGAGAGCTTCTCAGAACCAGTCAGCTGTGTGATTTATTATTTTCTAAACTCACTGTTTGAAACCTACAGTTTTTACACCGATTCCGAACGGTATTTGGAGTAGCTTTTTCATGGCTAAGTACTCGATAGTGTCGCCGTCACTATGCGAGGCACCACCGACTGCCTATCGATTTAAGTTATTATTCCTTTTCATAATTGATACACATACATTTGCTTTCTCTATGGTTTAACAGGGGTGTTTCATGAAAAGAGTATAAGAAAACAAATGGAAGAATTGTTTAAATATAGGCTTAATCGACGTCCCACCAAGCAACTAGAAGTATGAAATTTGGGATGTATGTTCGCCTTAACGATTATAAATTAGCAAACAAAAGCAATATTTTGTAATCCGATTATGGGCGGTAAAAATAGGCCACGCACTGAATCAAAGTAATAAGTGTTAGGACCGAAATTGTAATCTTATGGCGATTTCTTTACCCTTTACCCTAATAGTGCCTTTTCGTTTGTAAAAAAAGTGCAACACCACTTGAAGGTTTTGAGTTCGTTTCTGAGAATGCTGCACTCAAAAACTGAAAAAATTTTGCATTTTCCGCCCTCTCGGTGGGTCATGGGGAGAATGTTTCCCGATAACATAGTGCATTTTCTATCATTTTGTTTGTGTTATTAGTCCTGGCTAAGCTAATAACTTTTGTGGGGTGCGCAAGAGTAATTTAAGCGGGTTCAGATAAAATAGCTTACCTTTTCAAAGTGGTCGAGTTTTTGGTTATCGAGAATAACGACAAATACCATTTGTATGGCTAGACATTTGACAAGTTTGTACGAAGAGTCGCTTAAAATTGGTTAATATCGCTTAAGTTTCCTTATATGTGACCTGGTCTACGAAAAGGGAGCTTACGTGCGAAAACTAGTTTTCAGTGAAAAATCTGTTAAAAGTAAGCAACTCGTTTCGTCAGTTTCTCATTATCTCGTTAATTGTTCTCCGCGCCGGACGTCTAGTAAGTGTTGTTGTTGGTCCAGTAAGTGTTGTTGTTGGTTGGAATATTATTATAGTTCATCGTGTAAGTTGCTAGTGTGGAACATTTAAAAAAGTAACACTGAAGAAGTGACGTTTACTGTTTCTGTTGTGTTGTGTGTTGTCGTATTTTTACTTTTCTTTCTCTACATTTTTAGTACACTTCTAAGCAAGTTAGGATTTTCTGCTTTTCACCACGTGAAAAAGCATCTTTCTTCCATCCGAATCAACCAAAAAGTGAAAATTGATTTTTTGACACCTAATCCCCCTTTCCGTAGACCAGGTCACATATACTGGTCGAATAATTTAGTTAAGCGATGCAATAAAGACATGCAAACAGGATCATGTACGCTGTCTAGCACACTTAGGCTAAAGAAGCTCATTGTGATAAGAGAGGTGCCAATTTGCCCTTTCAATGAATTTTTCTATAAGACCTACAGGAATATCCTGTAGGGCTACGGTGCTAACTAAATGTGTTCCGAACATCCTACTTCTCAGTCCTGCCAGAGCAGGGCAATCCAAGAGAAAGTGTTTCGTCGTTTCCTCGTATTCTTCCGGAATCCAAGCGAAAGTGTATCGTCTTCCATGCAGCCTCTACAAGGAGTGTAGTTTCTATGTCGCAATCTTAGGGAGTGTTTTCCTACAAGACAATGTCCCGTAAGTTTTCCTATCATTGTGGATAACCTGCCTCTCGGCAAGTTAAGTAGCTGCCTAGTCCTCTTATTGTCCACCTGTGGCCAGAGGACCCTGGCTTGTTTGCAAGTTGAACTAAGCCTCCACTTGTCCTTGAACATATTATCGGCCCACTGCCTGATCTGCAAACGGCAGGTGGACATTGGCATACTAACACCTTTTTTTGCCGGAAGAACCTGTGCCGTAGTACCCTGTCAACCCAACGCATCCGCTACGCAATTGCCTGGAATGTCGCTGTGTCGCGGTACCCAGATGAGCCTGATGTAAAAATACTCTGACATGACCCTAAGTGATGAGTGGCATTCTTTCACCGTCAGGAACGTAGCAAACATGGCTTCCAGGGTTTTTTATGGCAGCCTGGCTGTCTGTGTAGATACATAGTCTCCTGGGGGTTGTGACACTACTTTGCAGTAGTTCAGAAACCTCCAGTGTGGCGGTAATTTCCGCCCGAAATACACTACAGTGATCAGGCAGCTTGAAGGAGATACTTACATTTAAGTCCTGTGAATGGACCACATAGCCTACTTGCTCGTCCAACTTTGATCCATCCGTGAAAAATCTGATACTAACTACTGGTGTCCCCTTCCGGTGACTTTTCCCAGGTATTCCTATTCGGAATAGAAGTCCTTATATTTGTCGCTGGTAGAAGGTAGGGGATAAAGTAGTCCGTTTTTACTGGAATAAAGTTGATCCGGTGTAGTAATTCAGCGTGTCCGGAATGCCCCGATATCAAAACGCCACAATATCTGATTCTCACCAGGGACGTAGCGGCTGCCGATTCGGCCATGATATCAGCAGTACAGATGTTCAGGATAGCACTAAGTGCAGTGCCTGACGTCGTGCCCATTGCCCCACTAACGCTAGTCAGTGCTGATCTTTGAATTTTCATCAAGGAATTCAGAATATATTTCTGTTGGTGGGACCTCCATAGATAAGTATTGGTCTGACTATTGCAGTATAAATCCACATGGTGATCTACAGTCCTCAGCGCTTTCCTATGGCCCCTTTACAGCAGTAAAGAGCAACAGACGCCTTTGTCACCCTCTCCTCCAGATTCGGTTTTCAAGACAGTTTTCTGTCGAGAATTATTCCCAGATACTTGACCTTTTCCGTCAACTGTAATTGCACCAAATTAACTGACGGTAGTTCAAATGCGGGTATTTTATACTTCCGAGAGAACAAGATAAGCTCTGTTTTAAGTGGCTTAGTGATAGTCCGTTGTTAGCGGTCCAGTTCGAAATCAGACTAAGTAGGCTTGTTGTACGATTGCTAAGTAAATTTAGGTTTCTACCCATATAGATGATAGCAATATCATCGGCATAAGCAAAGACCTGGCATTAGGCTCTGTCCAATTCAAGAAGCAGTTCATTGACAGTAGTTAACCATAATACCCCCTGCGGTGTCCCCCTGTTAACGGTCGTAGCAATTGTAAAACCACCCCATTCAGCTTTGACGGATCTATCCACCAGAAGCTTCCCAATTAGGCGTGTCACTAAACTGTCGACTCCTAGATTCTGTAACGACCTGAGAATTTCCGAAGGTTGAATGTTATTGAAGGCTCCCTCGATGTTCAGGAAGGTCCCTACAGCGAAGACCTTTTTCTCAAGAGAGTTTTCTATTATGCTGACTATGGAGTGGAGAGCCGCCTCAGTTGACATGCCCTTCAGATAGGCATGCTGAGAACTCGATAGAAGATTCTGTAGAAGATTACTTCGAACATGAATGTCCAGTAACCTTTCAAATGTCTTAAGAACAAATGATGATAGACTGATTGGTCTAAAGTCCTTTGGTTTGACATGAGAGCATTTGCCCGCTTTCGGGACGAAAACCACTTTGATTCGCGTCCAAATGCTAGGAGTGACTCCCAGCATAAGGCAACCGCTTAAGATTGCCTCCAACCAACTACAAGATAGGTATAGTGCCCCCTGTAGTTGCGCGGTAAATACGTCCTCAGGTCCGGCCGATTTATAGGGCTTAAATCATCTAATGACCCATATCAGATTCTTTCTGCTCACTATTGAGCGAACTTTTTCCATGCTAGGTGAGTTTCCATCTAGCTCTTCTGGCTGATGACCAGCATGGCGGTCATCGTTGGGAAAGTGGGTATCCAGGAGAATCCCAAGAGACTCTTCAGACGAATATTGCCACGTTCCATCGTCTTTCATTAAGAACCCCGCAGACGGTGGGTTTTTAGCGAGCACGCATCTTAAGCGTACAGTCTGGTTGGTTCCCTCAATGGATTCAAAGAAGTTTCGCAAGGATTTCCGTTTGGCCTTCCTGATTTCACCTTTATATAGATTGAAACGTCCCAATACCTTTGGACCTGAAACTTAGCGTCCCACCAATGAGGTTTTTTGTTACCCTTGGCAGCATTATAATTACTGGTCTTAAAGGATTAATTGAGCGTGTTCCTGCACGCATCAGTAAATTTGCCAACTAGTTCTTCCAGCTCTGACACATTAGTCGGAATATTCGGATTTTTACCTAAGAGTTTCCTTAGGCGCCACGATAGGCGTTCAAGTCCATTTTCCAATAATTTGTAAAAACTTCCTTTTTCTGAGGAGGTTCGATACTTATGTACAACTGTTGATATATATGATCACAAAATGAGTTATCAGAAAGTACGCTCCAATCGGCTACAGTTACATAGTCGTAGCCAAGTAGTAAAGTTAGGTCTAGTACTTCCCTCCTAACCGAAGTTATGAAGGGCGGTTCGTCGCTCCTATTACATATAGTCAAGTTTTTGTTTATAATGAAATTAAAAAGAGACTCACCTCGATCATTGGTGCCGGTAGTCGCCCATATTGTGTGGTGCGCGTTGGCATCGGCACCTATAACGACGCTACAATTCTGTCTTTTTGCCTCCGATACAATATCTCTGACGCACTTCGGAGGGGGTGATTCAGTATGGTCGTGCGCCATGTACGATGAAACTAGCCGGATGTCCCGCTGGCCGTTTACCAGCGAGAGGCTGATGGCGGATGTATCGCTATCACTAAAATTCTGCAATAAAAGAGCATTAAATTTGTTTTTAATGAGTATGCATGATCGTGGCCTATCTGGGGTTGATAGGAAGAAGGTCCTGTATCCATTGCACCTGATACTACATATACTATCATTGACCGTCCATGGTTCTTGTACACAGGGCCACATCGGCTCCACCCTTAGCAAGATGGAGAATGAGGTTGGCAGATGCTGCTTTACTGCGATGAAGATTAATCTGGAGGACTTTCATCGTCTAGAGGATCTTCAACTCCGGGTACCTCGATCACGGTAGTCTCGTGATCACCCTCGCTAGGGATGGACCCATCTCGGAGCCAAGCAGAGCGGCCCCACAGGTCGATGATGCTGCTACTTTCGTCATCCGATAGTGTTTTTTCAGCATCTGCCGCCCGTTGAGGATGCTTTCCAGCATTTACAGCTGTCTCGGCCAGTTTGCCATTCAGCGTATCCACTCTGTATACCCTGAGGGGTACACTCATGAACCCAAACAGAATTTGGCCTTTGGACTCCTCTAGGGGTTTTAAGGAATCCTGGTTCAGGACCTCAACCTCAATCTTGACCACCTTCCAACCCTTTGCAGGAATGGAGGGATTGCAGTGGCTGATGATCTTTAGGATCTCCAGTGGGTCGGTAGGTGAGTTTGACGGGACCCAAACCCTAGCCCTTTTTCTAGAAGGTATAGCCTTCCTATCCACGGCTTCCCGACTCATGGCGGACTTATACAATCGCGCTGCTCGTTCATCAGAGCAGTCGATAAGTTTAATACTTCCCTGGAACCATCCCGCGTCTTCGCAGATTGGCACAGGTCCAGGGGTGTCGTTTACGATGTGCATGAACACCGTAAGATGGGCTCCTTCTACGAGGCGCCATTTATCCTTGGGGATACGTCCATCCTGTGAACTTTCATCCAAGACGCTAATGATTAGGCTGCCCTTCGCGACATCACTAAAGGACCTGCCGAGAAGTGGGTGCCTTTTATGACTCTTAGATGAGGGACCTTGTGCCTACAGACTTGGACCCCTCATAGACGCCCTTAGCCCACTCCTATGTGTTTACCTGTGCAGAAGTAAGTGCGGCGACTGGGCGTGCGGAGAGTTGACTAACCAATCTAGTGGCCAGTTGAAGATCAGTTCTCCGCTTCAGGGAGGGGCAGAGGTTTTTAATTTTCCCCGTAGTTGGGGAGGGTTGACCACCGCCCGCGATGTTCGCAGTTGCAGAGGCCCCCTTGCGTGCGACCGCAGAAGACTTACGAGCACTAGTGCTCGAGGAAGAGAGGAGATCACAGGTTTTCCTGTGGCCGAACACTTGTTAATATTATTGTTCATTTTGTTTGGGCCTCAATTTGTAGCCGCTATCTACGTCAGTAAAGACACAATGTGTTCAAAAAGAGGGGCCCCGTGGTTGTCTATGAAGCAGGGAGTTCCACGCGAGGGTTGATACTCCGCCTTATGGGACAGAGTGTTCAGAGCCAGGCCGAACCAAAGAGGGAGTCATCTCAACCTCACCATTACCACCAACTTAACGGTGACGGATTTCGAACGTACTACAAGACTTGCCGGGTTTTAAGGAGGCGGAGACGAACGGTACCTTAGCCACGAGCCATTTCCACAGAGTGTCACCACTGCCTACTCAGGTCGCAGAGCACAGGACGTCAGATCAAGAGCAGAAAATCAAATAGTTACGAAAATCGTGAACCCGGGTCGTAGCTGTAATGAACACATTGTTAATGGTCTTTGTATAGAGGCATTTGAACCCTAATATTCAAAGCACTTTTAGGTAATAGTTGGGAGTAGGACTGCGGGAGCCATTAAATTGGTATCACTAGCAGCCCGTTGGGGGGTCCGTGTCCTTTCCCTTCCACTCTCAGTTAAGCATTGCAATAATAATTTTTTTAGACTCCCTATGTTTTTAAGAATATTAGTAAAAACTAAATGGTCCAAAGTCCCTAAACCTTCAAACTAACCCCTGCAATTAGCGACAGAAATTGAAATTCTACAAAAAAAAACGAGAAATGGTATTTGGTTTAGATTTGGTGGTACTTAGTAGCTACTCCGATATGGTTTTTGGAGATCATCGCCTCATAACCCTCCCTATCCTTGGTTCCAGTGGCGTTTTATCTTTTATTTTCTAGAACACCTAAACAGAATTTAAAACAACATTCTATATCATCCCTTTCATCACCGGTTTAAGGAAAATTCTTTTTTTTATTTGATTTAGAGATTAAGAATTATCCTCATAACGGGTTTTTCAATAAGAGCGCTACAAAAGTTTTTTTAAATAAAACAAAACCGGTTTTAGGTACCAATGAAATTCTTTATTCCTGTGAAAGTACGTTCGATGCCATTATGTATGGAACTCGATTTCTTTTGCATGGCCACCACGGGCACGCTTGCAGAATTCCAGACGCTGAACCCAATTTTCGACAGTTTTCAAGCATAAATCGGCCGATACTGCTGCAATTTCACGTTCGATATTCGTACGAAGTTCATCAATCGTCGCTGGCTTGTTGGCATAGACCATAGACTTGACGTAGCCCCACAGGAAATACTCTAACTGCGTCAAATCGCACGACCGAGGCGGCCCATCGACTGGGGCATTTCGTGAGATAACACGTTCACCAAACTTGGTTTCCAATAAATTGATTGTGGCATTCGCTGTGTGGCTTGTGGCGCCATCCTGTTGGAACCACATGTCCTCCAAGTCCATATTATCCAATTGGGGCCAAAAATATTCGGTTATCATTCGCATTCACAGT